>CAXKVI010000004.1:50451303-50850438 GCA_964058755.1 Campiglossa producta
CATCAGAATCATACCAGTTGACACACCAGTTCACTTATGCATCATAATCATATCAGTTGACATACTAGTTCAAATTTGCATCAGAAATATACCATTTGACATACTAGTTCATATATGCATCAGAATATTACCAGTTGACATACTAGTTCATATATACATCAGAATCCTACCAGTTGACATACTGCTCAGTCTCTGCGGCAGGACATACTAATCATTATGCCCATTCAGATCGTACCACTTGTCATACTATTCCATTAATTTGACATTCATTCCAGTTGGTATACTAGTCGGTCTATGCACCAGTATCATAGTCAGCCTCTACATCAGCAATATACCAGTTTATTCTTTAGAAAGCAGCGACTATTTGTATTTACCCAAACACGAAAAAGTATCTGTGAATTACAAGGTAAAAAAGAAGCAGGTACAAGAGAAAAAGAAAAGCAATTGTCCTCTTCTGCATCAGCACCATACCAATTGGTATACTAGTCAGCCTCTGCATCAGCATTATACCAGTTTATATACTAGTTCATACACAGCCAAAAATGAGCTAAAGGCTCTGAGTTCGATTCTCGGTAAAGTTGACACAAGTTTTTTTTCTATATTTTTTAAATTATGTTGTTTATTGTATTTTTAATTTAATTATTGAATTCAACTTGCAATGGCTCCTTTCAAATTCCGCGTTCGTCAAGTTTGATTATATAGGTGAAGGCCCAATTGCATTCAACTTTGTAGGATTCACTTTCATTCAAAGTTTTTTAAACGTAAAGCGAAGCGAAATTTTTGCAAATGCTCAAAAACGAGGCGCGCATTTGTCAAAGTTTTATGTAATTGGGGCTTTGGAGTTGTATTTTTAAGTAAGGTAAATTAAGGTTACTCAAGGTTAAGTTTGTCGTCCACTGCGGAGTTCCGGTCCCACATATGTATATATAGATAAAAGTAAGTCTTATTTTTACATCAAAAAGAGTCAAAGTAAGACTGCTTTCATGCTGGGCCATACACTCGAGTTAAAGGAGCATTGTTAGTCAATTTATATTGTTGTTGTCGATATACTCAAGTTTATGCCGCAACGTAAAAAAAAATGGCGGTTATATACCAACAGGTTGTCATAACCTCTAACGAGACTTTTGCCGAACTTCTCTTCCAACTTTGATTTTTGTTGGGATTTTCCACATAGTAGTATCCCGGGACTGAAACTCCTAAACCGACACCGTTACTCCTCCTCGAACCACTTAGATGACTTTATGAAGGCCATCAAGTCCTTTATGTCCAGTTCAGCGGTCTGGTTTAGGCTATCCAGGAAGGGAACTCCCAAAAAGCGCGTTCTCGCGCCGCTTAAGACCGGGCAGTTGCAGATGAGGTACTTCACCGTTTCCTCTTCCTCATCATCTTTGCAGCTCCTACAGCATCGTCGATAGGGCACACCTTCTGCGTGCCTACAAATAAGGCAGTGCCCAGTTAGAACACTTATTAATATGGAGATTTCTCTCCTTCTTAGGGCGTGAATGCCTCTAGATCTTTTATGATCACATTTCGGCCAGGTTTGTTTGGATGTCCGGCACCTTGGGGATTGTTGCCACATTTCGTTGGCTTGGAGTACACACTCCGTCAAGCCAACGAAAGGTGGCAACAATCCCAAGGGTGCCGGACATCCAAACAAACCAAATCAAAACCAGTAGAATAAAAAGTTGTCAGATTTTAGGGTTATTCTCATTTTAATATGGCTTAATATTTTTGGACTTCCGTTAGAAATTAGATGTATGCCACTAAAGTGTATGTGTTCTAGTTTTCAAGGAAAAATTACACCTAGTTTAGAAGAAAAGCTGTGGTAAAGTTGTGACATGAGAAAGTGTGACACATATATTAAGCGCAAAATCTTCCCAACCTGTGTTCGAAATGGAACCTGCTCTAGCACAGTTTAATGTTGACATTAGACTCAACATGTGTCAAAAAATTAACATTATATGTTAATTAATATTCGCACACGACCACTGTGACCACCATTTTTTGATTTTTTACAAAACTGGAGAAGAAAGTTTAGTCCTCTATAGGACTCTAGTCAAGCAAATTATTTTAAAAACAATTGTGGCATATTGTTACGCTCTTTATCCTCTTTCAAAGCTTGCTTATGTAAATTTTGTGTTGATCATAATTTATAGCATATAATGCCAATAAAAGTACGTGGCCTCAGCAAAGGGACACTATAAATTGTGGAATTTTTTTTTTTTTGTGTGTGTTTAAAAGTAATCCCTGCTATTAAATGATTACATTTGGCACTTAATTTATATGACTCGATGAGATCTATAAGACTGCATATCAGTTTATTTACAAAGATGTCGGTTTGTTTTAAATTTTTGACATTAAAGTCGGTGAACACAAATATATCAGTTTCCAAGGAATCACTTAAATATGGAAATTTTGCAGTTTTCTTTCTGAGGGTGAACCTAAGCTCTCCACAAAAGTTTAGCTCTATCGAAGAAGATGGTGACATGTCATAGTCCCAAGTGGCAAAATCCCAAGTAAAAAAATTGGGATTATGACACCCCCTTGCAGTTTCATAATCCCAAGTAGAAATGAGATGTGATCCAAAGCTAAGATCTAGTGTCCGGCCGAATATTCGGCCAAGTTTTGGTATTCGGCCTATTCAGCTAGTATTTTTTATTCGGCTTCGGCCTTCGGCTGAAAATTCCGAATAATAGATGTGTTTAATAACAAAAACCGTCACGGTGCTAGCAGACAATCCTGAGCGCAGCAGGGCTCCCTTTACGCAGCTGCTTTGAATAACTCATCGTGGAGAGAAAACCTCCGGGACGGGGCAGACCTCGACGATATGGGGGCGGCAGCGAAGAGAGTGCTCAGACCTCTCATGTTGGTGGTGCTTCAGATAAATCTGCACAAATCTTAAGTAGCCTCGGCTGCTTTAAGTAGTCGTCTTTCTAAAGGCGACGTGTATGTGGTCCTCATCCAAGAACCCTGGGTCAACAGCTCGAGGATATGCGGATTGGGGACTTTTATCACCAAGCAAAACCCGTAGGGCGGTATAGATATCAGAGAAAAATTCTTCGAAAGATGGCGACGGGGAGTACCGAAGAAGATATAATGATGAAATTTACGCAGACGTCGACATAGTCCCTCGAATTAAAACCCAGCGGCTTCGCTGGCTACGACACGTGGTGCGAATGAACGAAGACGCTCCGGCCCAAAAGAAGGTATTCTTATCGGCACCCGACGATGGAAGTAGAGGAAGATGGAGACCATCACTCCGATGACAGGACCAAGTGGAGGCTGATCTGAGAACACGCGGTGTCTCCAATTGGCGCCAGTTGGCTCAACAAAGAACCGACTGGCGAAACATGCTGGACGGCCAAAATCGCCTAAGCGGTTAAAGGCTATTTTAAGTAAGTAAGTAAGTAAAAAAAGCATCGACACGGATCCTCAATGGCTCGAATATAAAATTAAACTAAGGGCCTACAAAACAGCTCTGAGGGAGGCGAAGAGAGTAGCGCGGAGAAATTTATGCACTGGGGTCGAAAATGTCGACGATACAGCGAGACTTAGACGAGTGCTCTCAAAAACTCAAACAGCCATAAGCTATTTACGAAAACCTGACGCATCATGGACCAGCTGCTCTTGAAAACGCACTTTCCAGGGAACTTGAGGAACCCTCAGCACCTGCGGCAAACCTGGCTGTAAACAAACCCAAAACGGAGGAAAGGGTAAGGTGGGCAGTTAAAAGCTTCGAACCGTTCAAGGCTGCCGGGCCAGACGGGATTATTCCCGCACAACTCGTATACATGTTGGAGACATCAGCAAATGGCTGGTATTACTTTATACAGCCTGCCTGGATTTTAGTTGCATTCCATGCTCCTGCCACTACGAACCAAAGGACTGCAGACCCATCAGCCTCTCGTCCTTTGCACTCAAAACTTTCGAGAGGATAATCAGCGACTACCTCTCCACTACTATTGATAGCAACCTTATCTCCACCTATCAACAGAAACTGGGCTTCACAGCCTAGTCTCTATCATTGAAAAATCGTTGGGCGAAAAGGATTACTTTCTCGTGGCCTTTCCTTGGCATTGAAGGGGCTTTTAACAATATAAGTCCGGAGGCTATTAACACCGCTCTTACTAATCTGGGCATAAGCAGATCCCTAACTGGACTAATCGGTCAACTACTACGGGAGAGGAAAATATCTTCGTCACTTGGCACGGTTGACTTATCACGCTATGTCACAAGGGGAACGCCTCAGGGTGGAGTTCTCTCCCCGAACCTCACTGCTAACTCGCTGCTACGAGACACATGCTGGGGGCGGGAAGATAGTGGCATATGCAGACGATTTAGCCATTGCATACAGGGCAAATTCCCACAAACTCAAAAACCCACCCCAAAATATGCAGATGGATCTACACTGCAATTATCCGACCTATCTTGCTATATGGAGTTATGGTGTGGTGGCCTGCGCTGAGCAAGGCCAAAAACCGGAATCTGTTAGGTAAAGTCCATATTTCTGGCATGATCTGTATAAGCGGCGCGCTAAGAGCAACGCCCAACGAAGCTCTTCAGGCCATTCTTGGCATTCTGCCACTCGATCTGGAAGCAGCGGCAGCGGCTCGTACACGGTACCAGAATCAGATAGTAGACATTAAAAAAAATGCAAAGACTTTTAGCGAGTTATACGAACGGCAATTAATTTTTATATATAGATTACAATTTTTGCACCATGATATTTGATCCATATTCCACAAATAATGAATTCTACAAAGTCTATTGGTTTGTGTGCCAGGAAAATCAACACAGTTGTTGTTGTTGTAGTTGTAGCGAGGTGTAGCCCTGCCTAAATGTCAGACAGGGTCACCCCGAGTGTATTGCTCTTGGCCGGGTCGATATAACAGAACGGCCCGGGTCGTTTCGGCACGATGGGTACAGCACAAGTACTTGTACCGTTCTCGTAGAACCGGTAATACAAGAAACTAGCCGTGTAGGGCATGTAGGTCATTTAGCGTTACCCAGGGTGCACCAACGGGGAGGCGCTACTATTACCCCCAACACAGTAGGTTACTGTGGTTAGTGTTTGGTACTGGTTTGTGTGCCAGGAAACTCAACTCAGTTGGCCAACTGTGCTTAGTGTCGCATTAAGGTATTTGTGGCAATAAGGTAAAAGAAAGCAAACTCTTTTTTTTTAAATATTTCAGTTGTGCGTTTCGAATTAAAAAAGTGTACACCTTTCCAATTGTACTTTCGAAAGATCAACTTGATTTTAGAAAGCATCATTTTGATTTTAGAAAGCATCAAATGTACTTTAGAATAGTCAAATGTACTTTAGAATAATCAAATGTACCTTAGAAGTCATCATTTTGATTTTAGAAAGCATAAAATGTACATTATAAAGTCTCTCGTGAAGGGTGGACACCTTGCCGCGGTACGAGGGCTTAAGTCGATAGCCACAGGGCTACGCTGCCCTTGTGATCATATCACCGCCCGGTACTACATCACGAGAGAAGCCTAGCCTCTCTGGGCGACGACAAAGATCTTCCCCCTCCCAATCCAGGGTGTTATGTGACCACGTGTCCATTGGACGTTTGCAGCCGAGAGGCAAATCTTGGCTGTAATCGTACGGAGCCTCTCTGATACCGGGCCGCCTAGGAGAGTAACTATGGCCCTACCGCAAAGGAGAGCTATGGTGGATCAAGCGAAAGCACAGCATCGGAGGACAACCTCCTCTTCAAAATCAACCGGGGGACTGGCAGCGATGGCAACTACGGGTCGGTCAACATATAAATCTTCAAGTAAGATTGACTTGATGTGAGCCAGCACCAGTGCGGCTGCCTACGCAGCTAAGCGGGCAACCGCGCATGCTGAACTTCCATCAACCGCTGGTATGAAAACCAGTTTCTCAACGCCTGTGGCAATGGTCTCACGACCTGGCCACAGAGATCAAAACAAATGGAGCTACCGCGACGGAAACTACGGGTCCGAACTCCCAAGAGACATCTCCCCGCAGCTCTGCGCACCTGGAAAAACGATTGGTTGCTAGGATCCTGAAGAAATATGAGGGAGTTCCGCAGGAAACGCTGTCGCCGAGATCCAGGAAGTATGTGGAGTCGGCACAATCTCTGATACCGGATTTCCAAAGCAGTTATGTGCCAAAGAGGGTAAACTTAACCCCATCAAACGCCAGATATCGCATCAAAACACCCCCGGAGTGGGCAAACCAAGCTTTGCTGATGTAACCAAGGACAGGATCCTTATTGGCATTCTTGACCGAGGCAACGACCGTTTGGCCATGCCCAAGGACCAGTGGCGGCACGTCCGGAATGCACTCGGAAACGCTGTCATCGACGTTTATTTGGCGTCTCCAAGTGGTACAGCGGCGCTCACGGATGCGGGCTTGCACCAGGGACAGATCAAACTTGTCGCGTGCGATGACGCAAGAACTGTTGCACTGTACAAGGCAGCAGCTGCAAGACTGGGTGAAGTCTACGAAGGTGCAAAAATCGAGGTCGTCGACTGAAAGGACATTCCGGCTCGGCCAAGGGCAAGGGCATGGACTCCTGCCATCCCTGCAGAGCCTGAGAGAATTATCACGTTGCTGCGGATAATGAATCCGTCCCTCCTGACGCAGGACTGCAGTGTCACTCTGGTCGGGGATGCGGTAAGGCCTGATATACAAGTGGTCTTCACCATGAATAAGGAAGCACTCGAGCCCCTTAAAAGGTGTAATGGGCTAGTGCACTACAGTGTAGGCCAGATCGTCATCCACGTATACCGTGGCGATGCACAGCGCGCTGCCATCGCGGCTGCTCCGGGAGACTCGGAAATCGAAGTACCGCAAGAGGAAACCGAGGAGTCCGACACGGAAAGCATGTTATCCGCCAACTCGGAGATGGAAGACAGCCTGCTGGACGGGGAAGGCCTCACGTCACGGTGGTAGTAGCCCATCCTGAGCGCAATATCTCTAAAACCTCAGACAGCAGGGCTCCCGCTACGCCAAATCGCGCAGTTGCTCTGAACTCGTCGTAGAGAGACGGACCGCTCGAGGATCTGCGGATTGGAGACTAAGGGTTTCAAGCTCATTCGAGCCAGCGAGGAGGGCAAAGTCAGAACCTGTATTTTGGTTAAGTCTGACCTCAACACCTTTCTTCTACCTAACTATACCAATGGTGACATTACCGCTGCCAGTTTAACAGTCGGCAGCACCAGCCTGACGATTGGGTCGGTCTATATGCCCTACGACGCCGAAGAACCTCCACCACAAAGGGAGGTGAGACATCTGGTGGCAAATTTTTGTAGGGGTCATCTTATTATAGGAGCGACGCTCATCACGTCCAATGGGGAAGCTCCGATATCAATTCCAGGGGCGAGTCTCTGTTTGAATACCTATTAACAACCAACCTGACAGTTTGCAACGTGGGTAGCGAGCCTACTTTCATCACTTAAACCCGTAGGGAGGTCATAGATCTCACTATTTGTAGTGAAGGCGCTTATGAGTGGGTCAGAAAATGGCGTGTTCTTGAAAATCACCCGACCACCGATATATAGAAATAGTGTTGGACTTTCGTTAGAGCAACCTATTATGAAACGGTATCCACGCAATACCAACTGGCAGCTACACAATGAAGTTTTAGCCAGAGACCTACCAGTACTACCCCCTCATCGGTTGAGGAGCTGGAGGACCTGGTAACGACATACACCACGGCGCTCTCAAATGCCCTCAAACAAGCTTGTCCAGTGCCAAGCCCACGCGGTAAACATAGGCCACATTGGTGGACCAACGACCTGGACTCGCTCCGTAAAACCTGCAGGAAGCAATTTAATAAGGCTAAACACCTCGGCACGGAGCCTCAATGACTCGAAAACAAAGTTAAACTAAGGACCTACAAAAAAGCCCTGAGACAGGCAAAGAGAACTTCGTGGAGGAATTTCTGCTCTGGGGTCGAAAAGGTCGACGACACAGCGAGACTTAGACGAGTTCTCTCGAAAACTTAAACAGCCATTTGCAGAAGCCTGACGGATCCTGGACCAGCACGGAAGCGGAAACCCTTGAGCTGCTCTAGAACACACATTTTCCGGGTAACTTGCATAATGCACCGTCAGCACCTGCTAGTATTTCTCTATACAGCCTGCCTTGCTCTCAACTACATTCCGTGCTCCTGAAGACGCGCCACTTGGCTATATGGAGTCGTGGTGTGGTGGCCTGCGCTTATCAAGGCCACACGCCGGAATCTTTAGGTAAAGTCCATAGATCTGGCATGATCTGTATAAGCGGCGCGCTAAGAACAACGCCCAACGAAGCTCTTCAGGCCATTCTTGGCATTCTGCCACTCAATCTGGAAGCGTACCAGGCAGCAGCGGCAGCTGCTCTGCGCCTAAGGGAAACGTCTGGCTGGGGCGCAGGCACAACTGGAGACTCCAGTATTCTAGGATCTTACAGTTTTCTCCCTCTGAGCACAGATCGATGTGCGGCCACAACGGTCGGAGACAGCTGTTTCAAAACAAACATTCCTAGCAGGGAAGAATGGGAGAGGATGGATCGCTGCCCCGCTACTAATGGCGGCATTTCTGTTTACACTGACGGCTCGAAGCTAGACGGCAGAGTTGGAGGAGGGGTTTATTCAAGGGATCTGGAACTTGAGCTCTCCTTCAGACTACCTGATCACTGCAGCGTCTTCCAGGCTGAAGTCTCAGCAATCTTGGATTCCGCGATTTGGATAAGTAAACGCGCTATCGGCGAGGACATCGTTATTTTCAGCGACAGCCAGGCGCCCATCAAAGCTCTTGGCTCTTATTCGTTCAACTCTGAACTGACGCTCAGCTGTCGTCTATCTCTTCAAGAGATGGCCCAACAGAACCGCGTGAACCTCACATAGGTCCCGGGACACAGAGACATTGAGGGAAACTGTAAGGCAGACGAACTTGCCAGGCAGGGTACGACCAAGCAGGTTCTTCGGGATAAATAGCGCTTAGGTATGCCGTTTGCCACATGCAAGCTAATGCTGAAAGAGTGCACACTCCGTCAAGCCAACGAAAGGTGGCAACAATCCCCAGGGTGCCGGACATCCAAACAAACCTGGTCAAAATGGGATCATAAAAGATCTAGAGGCATTCGCACCCTAAGAAGGAGAAAAATCTTCATATTAATAGATGTTCTAAATGGGCACTGCCTTATTGGTAGGTACGCAGAAAGGCTAGGTGTGCTCTACCGGCGATGCTGTTGGAGCTGCAAAGATGATGAGGAAAAGGAAACGGTGAAGCACCTCATCTGCAACTGCCCGGCATTAAGCGGCGCGAGAACGCGCTTTTTGGGAATTCACTTCCTGGATAGCCTAAGCCAGATCGCGGAACTATACATAAAGGACTTGATGGCCTTCATAAAGTCATCTAAGTGGTTCGAGGAGGAGTAACGGTGTCGGTTTAGGAGTGTCTGTCCCGAGACTGTGCTATGTGGAAAATCCCAACAACTCAGGGATTTTCCATATGGCCGGGTCCCGGGACTGACTTTTCTAATGTTGGTGGTTGTTGTTGTTGTAGCGAGGTGTAGCCCTGCCTAAATGTCAGACAGGGTCACCCCGAGTGCATTGCTCTTGGCCGGGTCGATATAAGAAAACGGCCCGGGTTGTTTCGGCACGATGGGTACAGCACAAGTACTGGTACCGTTCTCGTAGAACCTGCAATACAGGAAACTAGCCGTGTAGGCCATGTAGGTCATTTAGCGTTACCCAGGGTGCACCAACTGGGAGGCGACCTACTTTTACACCCCCTAGTGTTTGTGGCATCACAACGGGCCTTTCAAAACTGGCCTAAGTGTGCCTCTGCGGCAGCCACTTGAACCTAACCTAAACTAACTTTATAAAGCTTCAAGTGTACTTTAGAAAGCATCAAATGTACTTTCAAAATGGTGAAATGTGCTTTCGCCAGTATCAATTAATTGCCCTACATTAGAATTTTCTAAAGTACATTTGATACATTCGAAAGTACATTTTACGATTTCTATAGAATATTTCATGATTCTAAAGTACATTTGATGCTTTCTAAAATCAAAATGATGCTTTCCAAAATCAAATTGATGCTTTCGAAAGTACTGCTGGAAAAGGTGTAGTTGAAATGTATGGAGTATCGAAATGGTGATAAGTGATTTGTGCAAGGAGAAAACAACGCAGGCAATATCTAATTTTCGTCATATCTGCAGTTTTTTTATTTCTGTTACTGCAACAGATTTAATAGCTAAAGTATTATTAAATAAGGTATTTTTTAAATGAAATTTTTTTATAAATGAACACTAAGTCCAATCGTAAAAATTAAAGAAAACAATTTTGAAATCGGTAAAGCCGTTTTCGAGTAATAGGTAAAATATTCTTTAATTGAGGTTTAATCCAAAAAAATTTGGGATGTACATTAGAGCGTATCACCAAAAAAATTGAAAATGTTCCCCCCCAGTTTGTAAAAACAGCGAAATTTGTTTTTTTTTCTATAACTTCTATATTTCTAGTTCGATTTTCAAAAGTGATACATTTTTAGAAAGGTACTCACCAAGGCAATATTTCACCAATAGAAGCTTTTAGCCCCTTTTTTTCTTAGTTTTCCGGAATTTTTTTTTTTTCAAATACAGGGTGTTGGTTTTAGTAAAAATATAATAAAAACTGAACTTGGCATGAAGGGCTAAAAGTTTCTATGGATGAAATCTTGCCTTGGTGAATACCTTTCTAAAAATGTATCACTTTTGAAAATCAAACGAGAAATAAAGAAATTATAGAAAAAGTACAAATTTCGCTGTTTTTACAGGGTGACAAAAAAATTAAAAATTTTTTGTTTTAAAACCTCATAAGGTAAGTGTTCAAACTGGGGGGGAACATTTTCAACTTTTTGTCTCAATTTGTTATTACCTTGCGCAGGTCATGTTATAAAAGTCATGTTATAAAAGTAGAACAAAATTTTGGGTGGAGAGGGGGGGCCCTGGCATCTCCCATACAAACTTTTTTCTTCAAGGTGAATATCTCTAAAAGGGTTTAAGGTAGGGACCTGGAAATTGGTACCGAGCTATAGGATAACAACACCATTCTCACCCATAAAACTGGGAGTTACCAAAATGGGGCGTGGCACCTCCCATACAAATGAAATACTTCATAGTCGATATCTCTGGAAGTATTCATATTAGACCACTGCAATTTGGCAAGGGGTTTTATGAGATCGATTCCCACCACCTTAAAAAAAAACTGGGGATAACGAAAATGGGGGCGTGGCACCACCCATACAAATGAAATACGTCATAGTCCATTTCTCGGGAAGTATTTAGGTTAGACCACTGAAATTTCATGAGGAGTTAAATAATATTAATCCCTATCAGCTCCTAAAAAACTAGAGATAAAGAGGGGCGTGGCACCTCCCAAACGATGGAAACATTTCATAGTCCATATTTCTGGAAGTATTTAGGTTAGACCACTGAAATTCGTGAGGAGTTATGCAAGATCAATCCCTGCCACCTCCAAAAAAACTGGGGATAACAAAAAAGGGGCGTGGTTCCTCCTATACGAAGGAGATAGGGATATGGATTAAAATAGATATAGGGATCGGGTTAGAGAAACATGCAGGGAAATAAATTTGTGGCAGGACAACGTCTGCCGGGTCAGCTAGTTTAACTATGTATATGCATTTGGCATGCCCTTACAATAATTTCCGTTGTATATTTATTAAAATTTTCCACGCCTTTTTGGGAAGAAACAAATTAAATCAGTTATGCTTTAGCAAAAGCGTCCAACTACCCTTTGCAAATCTCGCGAAAATTGAGATAGGTCGATTCTGATTATCATACATCGATAAAATAGGTGTTAGAACTTAAAATAAATAAATAATTTGCAGAATCGCCGTTACTTTAAATATTGACCAAAAAGTGGTTTTCGACCTTCTGGTGCAAGTTAAGTGTTATGAAGGCCACATAATTATCAAATTAAGTAAATATTAGTAAAAATTTGGCATTTAACTCTTATTTTAAAAAACTGGAATCCAAATCGTCACTTGCGTTACACCAAAAAATCCTTAATAAAAACAGCTGGAGCTAAAAAGAAACATCGAGATGAAATGGCAGACCCGTCAATTAGAACATATGGATTTTTATGTTATTCTCATTAAGATATCCGTTTTTATGAGTAAAAACATGTATTTTCGTCACTCGCGTTGCATAAAAAAAATTACCTTCAATAAACCAGTTCTAATATATACATTAAACAGAAAACGTCTTACTTTATTGAAACATACAAAGCGTTACAACATGGCGATCCTGCCATTTGGTGCAGAAATAAAGACATTAAGAAACCATAAAATAAACTGTGAAAAAAAAAAACATAAAATAAACTGAAACAATTGAACTGTGGATAAGAAACGGCAATTTCACATAAGTTATAAAAACTGGATCAATAGTATTGAATCTCAAATGAAAAACTGTTTAAAAAAAAACTTAATATTGAATCCAAATTGCTCGAATTTCAATAATCTAATCAAAGTTGAATTCGAGAATAAAAACACATCAGTTACAAAAAGCTAACTCCATTTCATGAATTATTCAAGTACAAAATATGCTTGTACAGTCGTTTACGACATGTTTTCATCAGACTGTACCACGTATTTTTTTTATTCATCAAGCGAGTTAAATATTGCGAAAAAAAACATAGCAAGCTCTCTTGAGAGCAAAATAATCGAGAAGTCACTAGCAGGACAAAAAATCAAGTGCATAATGTACATAGCAAACATTCAGCAAATTAGCGGTAAAGAAAAAAAAAATAACATAACTTAGCAAGCGCCGATAACATAGATGAATTTATAATGGAAATAGAGCGAATCTCTTATACCGTGGAAATGATTAAAGCAGTAACACAAGTATTTAATAATAAGTTGCAACAAAAAAAAAAAAAAATTTGTATACATAATAAGCTTATGATAAACTTAGCATAACCTAAATTTTGTTGTTGGTATATTTATTTGAATACATATATTCTATTTTTACATATAGTCTTCATTATTCCATATACATACATAATTACTATATTCAAATACTTACAATTTATGTCCATATAGTTGAAAGCTAACTATCCTATTATATATCATTTCTGTTTATTTCATACGACTACATATATACATATCTTTATTTGTAAACGTATGGATGCCATTTGGCAAGAAATTTTAAATGAAATTGATACCCTCAAGACATGCTTAAAAAATCGTATAAATGCCGTAACAAAAATATTAATATAAAAACAGAAACGGTACAAAAACACGTTACAATATTAATTGAAAGTTATAATACTATAACAATTAAGAGATAATCTTCTGAAGATATTTGTGAAACATAACATTCATATACATATTCCACTTACAATTGATACACCAGTAAAGCTGGAACAGGAGGCTGAAGGAAGTAGTGACAGTGAATTTTCAGATTCTGAACTAAGAAGCGACGAGGCTGACAAAATGCCACAGTCAAGCATTGAGTTTTTGAGCTTAGCCTCTAAACTTATCCCAGATTTTGACGGCAAACATGAAAATCTTCAAAGCCTTTTAGATTCCTTACAACTAGTCCAGTCTTTTAAAGAGGCCCATGAACTCTTAGCTGTTAACCTTATTAAAACAAAGTTAAAAGGAACGGCAAGAAATTTGATAAGTAATGAGTCAACAATAGATGAAATTATATTGAAACTAAAAAGATTATGGAAGCGGGCCATTTTCGTAATATGAATGAAGCTGTTAGCAAATTTATCAATACTTGCACTGAGGCCACGGGCCAACACAACACTGTTTTGCAATTTAGAACCAATCGCTCGAATCCAAGGTTCGTGAGCAGAGGTAGTAACAATTATTATAGCCCAAACCGAGGGCGTAGCTATAATAATAGCAGATACCACAACTTTAGCGAACGAGGCCGAGGCCACACTCGCTAGCGTGGTCAAAGAACTTACAATAACAATAATACGCAAACTAGAAACGGTAGGCTCACTAACAACCAACGTACTGGTTCGGAAAACTCCGATGCTCCCCTGAATGCAACAAACTAAATCTTCAGCATGTATTTAATCTAAAGCTAAGCCTCAACAGTTACGTTTCACTAAATACAACATTCAACTACGGAAAGTCTGTTTTTATTATTGATACTGGGGCAGATATTTAGATATTTAAGGTAAATTCAATTAAAAATCAATTCTAATAATAAAATCCTTAGGAAGCTCTACAGCTAGCCTTTTGTTAAAAAATAATCGAATAACTCACGACTTCCAAATCGTGGACGGATATTGTCCAATACCCGCTGATGGAATTCTAGGTTTGGATTTCATAAAAAAATTCAACTGTATTTTAAGCTATAGGGGTACCCAGGGATGGTTGGTAATACGTCCAAATAATCTCGCTAAAAATCTTAGTATTTTCATTTATGATACACCACAAAAATATGTTTTATCGATACCAGCAAGGTCCACCGTTATAAGAAAAATTTTCGTGGAATCTGAAGAAGATTTATTCATTCCAAATCAAAATCTATGTAATGGTGTTTTCATAGGTAACACATTATAATTAAAAATCCCAAAATAAAAACAAAAACAATGTCTAACTATACAGTAGTTATAAACCAAAAACATAAAGAAGAAAATCATAAAGATTTAATTTTAGAGAAACTTTCCAGAAATTTCCCAGAGTTCACAAAGGAACGTCTCAAACACTTATGTTCTGATTTTATTGATGTATTTGCACTAGAAACAGATCCAATTAATGCAAATAATTTTTACAAGCAGAGATTACATCTTAAGGATACAAAACCGATATATAAAATTACAGGATACCTCATACTCAAAAAGATGAAGTCAACAAACAGGCAGACAAACTAATAAAAGATAAAATTGTCGAACCATCAATATCTGAATATAACAGTCCTATTTTACTTGTTCCAAAAAAATCTCTGCCTGGGCAGAATGAAAAACGATGGCGACTTGTGGTGGATTACAGGCAAATTAATAAAAAAATGGTGGCAGATAGGTTTCCTCTACCGCGTATTGACGATATTCTTCATCAAATGGGAAGAGCGAAATATTTTTCTTGTCTAGACCTCATGTCAGTCTTCCACCAAATTGAGCTTGAAGAAGAACGTCTTTTTCAACCGAAAAGGGTTAATTCCATTTCAAAAGACTCCCATGTGGCTTAAAAGTAGCACCAAACTCTTTTCAGCGAATGATGTCTTTAGCTTTCGCAGGTCTGTCACCACAACAAGCATTCTTATACATGGACGATCTGGTCGTAATCGGGTGCTCAGAATCGCATATGCTAAAAAATCTGTACGATATTTTTTCAATATGCAGAAAATACAACCTTAAGCTGCACCCAGACAAATGCTCTTTTTTCTGTCACGAAGTTACCTTTTTGGGTCAGAAGTGCACATCAAATGGAATCTTGCCAGATGATAGCAAATTTCAATTGATTCAAAATTATCCAGCACCTACAAATGGCGAAGAAGCGAAAAGGTTTGTAGCCTTTTGCAATTATTATAGGAGGTTCATCCCGAAATTCGCTGAATACTCACGGCACCTGACACATTTATGCAAAAAAGATGCTCCACTTATATTATTATTATTATTTATTTATTTAAAGTCGACACAACACAAAGCGGTCGACTGTTAATATCCCAAGTATTGTTACAAAACAAAAACATATATATGTACAATAAGAATATATAGAATATAATAAAAGTATAATTGAAAGAAATTAAGCAAAGCATAAATTCATTTATTTATAGTATTATGTGTAGCTAGCAGGAAAGTTGTAGAGGCCGTGCTTTAAAGTTGTGGGTAGAAATCGTTAGGAACCAAACTTGATAGTCGTATATATACATACTTCCGCAGTCCTAGGAGCGATATGAGATTTGCTGGCGGAATGGACGCGATTCCGCGCATCATCCGATAGTATATTGGCAAACTTTGTTTCCAGTTGACTGTTTATTAGGTAATTGAAATATTCCAAATTGGTTTCGGAGATATTTTAGGATATTATTTATGGAGCCGGTGGAATGGACGCGATTCCACGCAGCGTAAGTTTAAAGTTAGAGGTGTCTGCCGGCTTTTTGTAGTTGTGTATATCAATCTAACTGATTGGGTGCAAGACTGTCGTGTAATTAGTCAGCAGTTAGCAAATATGAAAGTATTGCATTTTGTAGTGAGGCAGACGAGCATTCAAAGCTGATGCAGCTATATAAGTCGTTGTAGTATGAACACCAAACATTCAGAGGATTGTTTTTTTGCAAAGTTTAGACGACAAATGGTTAATTGAAAAGGCACATGGTGCCTGGATGTCCTAGCAGGAACAGCAAAACACAGTCGACTAACAAGGTCAGTTGAGTCGACTTCACCAATAATTAGCTTATGGAGGAACATTACACCTAGTAAAATCCTACGATTTTCCAGAGAAGGCGAATTTAAGAGGAGAAGCCTATTTCTATAAGGGGGCAGATGGATATTTGGATTCCAATTAAGACGCAAAGAAAAAATCAAGAATTACTTTTGTACTGACTCAATCCGCTGTATATGAACTTGATATAAGGGGCACCAGACACACGAGCAATACTCAAGTATTGGGCGAACTAGCGATGTGTAAAGGATTTTCGTGAGGTACGGATCATCAAATTCTTTAGCCCATCTTTTAACAAAACCAAGCACACCCATGGCTTTGTTAGCTATAGATGAAATATGCATATTTAAACTTAGTTTAGGGTCAAAAAGAACACCTAGACCAGTTACATCAGGTATACGTTTCAAAAGAGTGTCATTTAGTAAATAGGATATCAAAACCGGCTTTACCATCCATAACAAACGAGGTGAACTCAAGCAAGTTAGTTGAGGTTGATCGTCGGGGTACAAAACCATGCTGACACGGTGATAATAAACAACTACACCGATATTGCAGTTGGCGTGTTATTATATGTTCAAAAGTTTTAGGAATAGTTGAGAGCTTAGCTATGCCTCTATAGTTCTCAATATTTGACCTACAACCTTTTTTATGTAAGGGTGTAATAAAAGATTTCTTCCAAATTGTAGGGAATTCCGCAGATTCAAGAGATAGTTTGAACAGTTTAAAATCGGGTCGGATAAATGTATGGCACAGAAGTTCAGCACACAGCTGGGAACACCATCAGGGCCAGGGGAAAATGTAGGTTTCAATGCCAGAAGACTTTGTAGAACAATATTTTTATCCAAAACAGGTATGTGAATGCTATTAGAGCTATCTAATTTATAAGGATAGGGACTTGACAGAAACCTATTGGACGTATAGGTCGACTTAAAGAATTCTGCCAATAGTTCAGAAATATCATGATCTATGTTAGCACTCTTAGCTCCAAGGGAAAAGGAAGAAGGAAATCCGGTAGTTTTCCTTTTTGAATTAACAAAATTGTAGAACCTTTTCGGGGTATTAAAAAATTTAGTTTTACACCGCGCTAGATAACCTTTATAGCACTGTTGATTCAGCAACTGGAGGTTGGAGCGCGCTACTAAATATTTAGAATAGGCAGCAGATGCACCTGTTTTCTTAAAATGCTTGTATAGCCTGGATTTAATATTGCCAAGTCTCACAAGCTGTTTAGACCACCAAGGCGGCTTAGCCGTAACAGCACTAATATAGCGAAACGGGACACAACTGTCGAAAAAAGCTTAAGGGAAGTATAAAATATTGAGGTTGCAGACTCGATGTCATTACAACCATAGAGATCTGACCAGTCGTGGGTGGCAAACAACTCATTGAGCTTGACAAAGTTAGTTTGATAGAACCATCGTGTGCGGGAGCATTGTCTTCCATTCGTAGCACCAAGCCCCCCAAGGTGCACAATGTCCAAAGCTATCTGAAGCGTAGGGTGTAGTGTGTCTTCAGGAACAGATAGCGGAGTAATTCGATTAAGAGCAACCCCTACAGAATCGTCAACGAATACCAAATCCAGTAATTTATTTTCACAGTTTTGTACGTTGTTAATTTGTACAAGAGATGTGGCAGAAAGGTCAAGGAGGAAATCATGCTGTCGATAAACGACGTAATTACTGGAGAAAATCTCAGAATTGAAATTATCAGGTTTTAACCAAGTCTCCGTGAAAGCTATTGCATGTGCAGTAAAAGTCAGGCTATTTAGATAAAGGTGATTCAATTTGGAACGAAGGCCACGGACATTTTGGTAATGAATAAGAATAGTTGAAAAGGAAGTTAACTTATTCAGTTTTTTGAAGCAGTATCGGTTTTCTGTTTTTCTGTGTACAAATGTACTACAGAGTGTTGTGGCCAAAATGAAGGGTCAAGTACCCTATCGAAAAATGAGTCCGGCACTGAGACCCTGAAAGATGAAATGTCTCCTTCATATTTAAAATTAAATTTATACACACTAATGTTGCTAGTCTTGAAACGAAAATGGCCCTACGCGGTGGAACTCCAGTGACCATCCTGATAACATCAGTTTGCGGGGCCGGGTTTGGCGAACGACCAGACGCAGACTCAAGATTTGCGTCCGAATTCAATTCACCGGGATTGTTGGAGTCGTTTCTATCACGACTGCGCTTGTTTCTTAACGGTACGGTTTGCCACTCACCATTTGCAGTAATAGCGGTTTGAGTGGTCGGCACAATGTTGTTGACTTCAGCTGTATTATCGGACTGAGGTTGCTGTAAAATGTTGTTATCAACAGCAGAAATAGCAGAGTTATCCGACGTAGATGAACGAGTGCAATCGGCTGGAGAAAGCACAAGCGAAGGTATAATGGGTGTAACAGCACCATCAGTAGACTTACGGGGAGGTGGGACAGAAGAGAGGGAACCCGAAACACTAGGTAGCGGCGAAAAAGAAAAGAGATCGGTTTCAGTAGAGCAACCTTTGTTGGTAGTGGGTGAAGGACCGGAGCTAACCACAGCAGTTTTTAGGGCATTAATTTCTGCTGCCAAGTTATTAATTATTTTCTTATACTTTTTGGCACTGCCTTTGAATGTGAAAACGCATTTAAATATGCATGCGGGGCCGTACTAAGCCAAGAGTACAATGGCAAACAGCTACCAATCGCGTATGCTTCGAGATCTTTCACAAAGGGAGAAAGCAATAAATCCGTTATAGAACAAGAGCTAGCCGCCATTCACTGGGCCATTAATTATTTCAAACCTTACTTTTATGGTACTAAATTTTCAGTTAAAAGCGATCACAGACCGTTGTCATATCTATTTGCAATGAAGAATCCATCTTCCAAGTTAACGGGAATGAGGTTAGATTTAGAGGAATACGATTTTGAGATTGAGTATATCAGGGAAAGAGAAAATTATGCAGCTGATGCTTCATCACGCATCGATTTCAATCGAATCAAGGAAATAGAAAAAACGAATAACACAATTTTTAAAGTGGCCACAAGGTCAAAAATGCAAAGCAATTTCCACAAACATGAACCAGATATTAATGGAAAACTTGATCTAGATCAACTCTTTCCAAGGCTAGAATTTGAGGCCAATAACAATAAACTAAATAAACTGAAGTTATCACTAGGCGAAAGTATATTGAACGAAATCCGGACACAAGACTTTAAAGAAAAGGGAAATAAACATTTATCAAACATTGCAATTATGCCTAAAATTGAAGTTATTAAAAGTAATTTAGAAACAGTTACTGCTAAAAAAGTTCCATGATCACCCATTGTTCAGTGGTCATCCAGGTGTATCTCGACTACTGGGTGAACTAAAAAGCAAATTTTATTGGAAAAACATGACGTCAGATGTACGAAAATATGTAAAAAAACGCAGACAGTGCCAAGTAAATAAAAGCTTACGGAAAATTAAGGAACCAATGATAACTACACAAACACCAGCCAAAGCGTTTGACATTGTGCTAATTGATACAATTTGACCTCTTGCTAAATCAGAAAGCGGCTATGAGTATGCCCTTACAGTAGTATGTGAATTAACAAAATACCTAGTTACTATTCCCATCAGAGACAAATTCGCAAAAACAATAGATCGAAATATCTTCGAAAGATTTATCTTGATATATGGCCCATGAGTAAAATTATTACTGATATGGGAACAGAATATAAAAACCAAGTTTTCAAAGAACTGTGTGACCTTCTGAAAATTGATAAAGTTATATCAACCGCTTATCACCATCAGACGTTGGGAACAGTGGAGAGAAGTCACAGGACTTTCAACGAATATATACGCTCATATATATCCGTTAATCGAACTGACTGGGATGAGTGGATGCAATATTTTACATACTGTTATAATACAACTCCATCAGCAGTTCATGGATACTGTCCATTCGAGTTAGTATTTGCCAAACAACCTAACCCATTGGACATTTTTAAAGATAATAAAATTGACCCTATTTATAATTTTGAAGCATATGATAAAGAGGTCAAATATAAGCTTCAAATGGCACAACAAAGAGCCAAAAAGTTAATAGAAGAAGCAAAAATTAGACAAAAAGAAATATATGATAAAAATTTAAAAAGAATATACAATTAGGGGATTTAGTAGTGTTAGAGAATAACGCAGGTCATAAATTGGATAACTTGTATTTAAACACACCATTTAAAGTAATAGGAATCGATGATAATAATAATTGTAAAATACAAAATAACAAAAAGACCATAACAGTTCACAAGAACAGATTGCGAGTTATTGGAAATTAACAACACATATAATATGTATTAACTTTATACTTAATACTAGTTTTATACTTAATATTAATATTGCTTGCGCGCGCAAACAAACAATGAAAAAAAAATAATAAACTTTATAGTGTAATTTTTTAAGTGAATAAGAAACTATGAAAGGGATAGGAAACCAGAATAGGCAAAACAAAAAAAATAGGTAAATAAAAAAAAAAAAAACAAATACATTATTATATTATAAATACGGTGACCATAAATTTTTTTGGAAAAAACAGAACTCTTTTTATTTAAGGGTTGGTATTGCCTTCACGTAAAAATTTCGCTACCCGGCTATAAACTATTTGCAGAACGAAAAAAAAGTGATATTTGTTGAAAAATATATTTTTAAAATATCATTATTTTAACAATTTGATTGCTAGGGGTGAAAAAAATTGCAATATCTTTGGAATGGTATAAATGGACAAAAAATTTTTTTTTTATTATTAAAGGTGACTGTTTTACGCGTTATTTTACATATTTTGAAATTTTTTTTGAGCGTGTAGAACGAAAAAAAAATTATTTGTTAAAAAAAAAATGATTTAAAGTATAATTGTTTAAACAATAAGATCGCCTAAAATTACTTATAATATAGTAAAAACAATTATCTGTAAAGGGTTGGTTTCCTCGAAAGCGGTGACGCTATATAGCGCTCGTTGAAGTACGTTGTCAAAAATACTGCCATGTAAAAGTAATTGGGTGTAAACTAAGAAGACGGTGAAGTTCACCGTAATGTAATATAGCGGCAAGCATTCAAGCATAGCGGCCGGCATAACGGTGGCAATTTTTCGTCAACGTTTTTTCCCACCGTCATTGTCAAAACGGTGAGAAATCTATCAAGTATTTCAATTTGATTTACGAAACGCCAGTTTATTTCTT
Organism: Campiglossa producta; assembly: GCA_964058755.1. NCBI lineage: Eukaryota > Metazoa > Arthropoda > Insecta > Diptera > Tephritidae > Campiglossa > Campiglossa producta. The sequence goes on from CAXKVI010000004.1 coordinate 50,472,866, forward strand.
GTTTATGTTTTAAAAAATTCATAAAATCGTAAAATAAAACAAAAAACATCAATCAACAAGCTAAATCAACGGTTTAATATCAACAGAGTCCACCGCTTCAGTTCTTAGAGTTTACATAAAAGCGGTGTTGCTGGTGACGTTGATTGAAGCGGTGAGCATGTAGCGGTAGCTAGATAGCGGCACCGCTATTCGAGGAAACCAGCCCTTAAGTAACAAAAATTCATTGATTTATCTGCAGTAGCTTTCGAGAAAATAATTTTTCAATATTATCATGATCAGAAAATTATCACAAGTTCAAGCTCCAATAACATTAACAAAGACACGAATTTTGACGAAATATGTTTAGCACGAGGTTTGAGTCTGGCCCACTATTCAATGAAACGATAGTTTTCAAAATCGCCGATAAAGTGATTTTACCTGTGCACACTTCACATGGCTTTACCCTTTAAATTTTTCATAAAGTTTTGAAATTATTGAGCAAACTAACTAACATTTGTTAAAAAAAGGTTGCCGGCACGAAAAAGCAGAACAAAAACAGAACATTTGCTTAAAAACAGAACATTTCTGTTATTTTCCTAAGAAAAAAAAATACGCAGAACAAGCTCCTTAAAAACAGAACTGTTCTGCCAAAAACAGAACGGATGGTCACCGTAATTATAAATATTAATAGTAAAAGTATACCTATACTATACAAATGGATTAATTGCAAATGTATTTATTAAAGTACTATAAACTGTTTCTGGAATATATAGAGATTTAATGTAACTTCACTTTAGATAATACACTTTGCAGTAATGAATACATATATCTCAACTTTAAACTATATACTTCGTAGAAATGAATAATATGTTATAAAACATATACTCTTTAAACTAAAATATATCATTCATATCAGGGAAGGGAGGTGTAGTGTAGTGTAGCTCACTAGCTATGTACTAGCATTCTCTCACCGCCGCTACACTTTGCCAACCAACATACCTTACAAAATATATTCAATAACCCAGTTCTAATATATCCATTAAACAGAAAACGTCTTACTTTATTGAAACATACAAAGCGTTACAACAGGAGTAACAAAATCTCTTATAACTTTTCTCTACCGATTATAATGCGAAAAGTGCCAAAATGTTCACAAAGAAATAGGCTTTTCACTCAGAATGTCAAACCAGGAGGATATGTAATATTTCGTTAAAAAATTACAAAAGAGTAGAGGACTGTCGAAAAAAATGTGTACGAAAAATAACTTTATCTCGTCATAACTCAATGGCCAGTCATCATAGTCGTTGCTTAACACGCTTATTAGTTAATATCTTGACTAAACTTAAAAATTTTGGTCAATCATAGTCATGCTAAACAAACATATTAGCTAAAATTAAATGAAACAGGGACAGGGACCCCTTATGAAAGGAAATTAAGTTGGTTGGTGGTATGAAGAATTTGTTTAACTTTCGTAAGTTCACCCTGTGCCAACTTACATTGCATATATGTGTCCCAACCATAGCACATCTGTGCTAATAACCGACAGAGGGCAAACTCGTACTGTCACCCACACAACTATATACACACAACTCTATATAAAGATGTTAAAATGACATTTCCTCATTTTAACATTAAAACTCCATATTAGGCATAAAATGCATTTTATGTTGACTATAACAGACATAGAACGATGTTTATGTTAGAATCATGTTAAAATAGATTAAACTCTATTCTAATTCGACTATGACCAATAACTGTAACGTCAATTTTAATAATTTTTTCTTTGATTGAAAGGGCATTTCATCTTTGATTTGAACCCATATTGTACAAACTGGTTCTAGGACTACCTGTGCCCGCATTTTGGTCCATATACCGAAACAAAGTAGCTTCATTGTTTTTATTTCTCATAACAATTATTTTTCCAAATATCAAACACAACAAAAATATATTTTGCGAAATCAGTCCAGCCGTTCAAACATGACAAAGTAAACCAACTCAAGTTAGTGGAATTTCGACCACACGAGATATAATTTATATAAATCTTCATACATACTAAGTTACAAATAAATATATTGATATTGTATTCCAGGCTTGTTATTTAAAAGCTATTGAAACTTGTCCTGGATTTGCGGTCGCTTGGAGTAATTTGGGATGTGTGTTTAATGCTCAAGGCGAAATTTGGTTAGCAATTCATCACTTTGAAAAGGCAGTTACTTTGGATCCTAATTTTCTAGACGCTTATATAAATCTGGGAAATGTTCTGAAAGAAGCCAGAATCTTTGATAGGTAAGTCTAGAATAATATAAAAATAATGTCAGCACGGTAAAGTATGTATGTATATGGCCGTTGTCATAGTCAAAACTAAACACGATTTTTAGTTGGTTAAAGCTTTTTGACAGAGTTTTAGATGTGGTATGTATCTGTCAAAAATGCTTTAACTAACGGGCCTATTATTATGATTTATTTACTTATTAGATTACACTGCGTAAAACGAAAAAATACCTGGTTATAGCATTTTCCTTGTAGATCTCGGTGAGTTAAAAAAGAAATGCATACAAGATATTTGCTGGACAGCTCAAAATATTAAGCTAGTGGCCAAAACCCGTTTTATAACCCTATTTTTATTTTTCTTCCTGATTTAGTTTGAGATATATATACCCTTTTTAACGATATCTGTGCCCCCAACTAAAGTAACCTAACTTAAAAAGTGTGCAACAAGAAAATTCAACTTTTTCAAAAAACCTTATTGTTCTAAATTTTAGAATCGAAAACATTGATAGGCAAACCTAGCCCATGTGGGTATTACGCTCTTATTCTTCTCTGCGCCACAGTGGTGTTGAAACAGAAATTTCATGCCAGTCGTGTCGCAGACAGCGAATGGGTAACACGTGTCGTCGCTTTGTTGTTTGTTTTATGCGACAGTAAATTATGCGCGATTTAAAATGAATGAAAAGGCAATTCTAAATAATTTTTTACTGCGAACCGTGCGATTGAGAATTTTTTTTAGAATTGCACTAACAGCCTAACCTAATATAAACGCACTCCGTGTGCTAACCCCTGCGGGTTAGGGGTTTAGAATATGCCCTCGGTAGGCATACCGGTCGTAAGAGGCGACTAATATGCACATAGGTAATTGACGTGCTACTCGATGGTTGATCTACGGATATGATGCCTCTCACCTCTCATTACCCATCTTCTCCTTCCTCATGGATGGAGGGATGCCATGACCTAGAAGGTTCCACTGGTCATACCAAATCGCTACCACGACAGTCGGGAAGTACCGCAAGGGAGTACCGCAGCGTACCGGGGTCATATCCGGCCAAGGACTGTCAACTTCGGCATCACTCCCCAAAACCTTCGGGGAGTGTTTTGTTGTTAACAACAACAACAACAACAACAACAACCTAATATAAACGCACTCCGTGTGCTAATCGTGTGCGTACGTTACTATCTTTGCCTGTGTACAAACGTCAAATCGAAAAGTCACGCAGAACAAAAATTGGAAATCAAGTTAGGTTTTTACGCAGTGCGTTCAAATTCGGTTGCTCCCATACAAGTTGTATGAGACATTTTTGACAGAAACCCAGTCCGTGCGTTTATATTAGGTTAGGCTGTAAGATACTTTAGCTAAAGTGTAACGCAAATGGGAAAATAAACTATTAACAAATCAAATAAAAAAGAAACTTTATTAATTATTGAACAAATAAATGAAACATAAACTAGAGTAGAGGAATAGAAAGTGAAGGAAAGGAAACCTTAATTCTGAGTTAATTTGAAAACTAGTCAGAATCGTATGAGTTTAACTGCTCATTTCACGCTAACTCTGAGTTATAAATAAAAATAAAACTAAAACTGTATGAATAGTATTACTAGTATGAATAAGTAGAAATAAGAGGAATCTAAAGAAAGGGAATGTATAAATGAAATAAAGAAAAAAACTTTTTTAAAAATAAGCTTTTATTATTGGGTAATAAAATTAACTAAAAAGTGAAAAATAAATTGACGGTAAAGAAATATAAAACTTTATAAGTTCATTGTAACCTTTAACTATAATTTGGCTTCTTCGTCTGCGACAAAATAAGTCCATATTGTACATACCTAATTATATATTTTTAACATTAAAACTTTACGAAAGCTTTGATGTTATGGTCATGTTATTGTACAGTAGAAAATTTTTCATGGACTATTTGACCGATCGAATAATTTATTTTCTTAAATTATTCTATTTTTTGTTATTAACGAACAAACTGAGCAACAACTCACAAACAAACTTTACACCTAAATTATTAAATCTTCCAGTCTACATATATCACATTCCCAATTTTATTAATAAAAGCGTGTTAAATTTTGATGGTATAATTAAGAACATTTAGGACATTCTTTTCTTGCTATTACAATGTAACACGCTTTTATTAATAAAATTGGGAATGTGATATAGACTGGAAGATTTAATAATTTAGGTGTGAAGTTTTAATGTCAAAAATATTTGGAATTATGGAATTATTTTGTCGCAGACGAAGAAGCCAAATTATCGTTAAAGGTTACAATGAACTTTTAAAGTTTTATATTTCTTTACAGTCAATTTATTTTTTACTTTTTAGTTAATTTTATTAACCAATATAAAAGCTTATTTTTAAAAAAGTTTTTTTCTTTATTTTATTTTATAGTTTTTAGTTGTCACATTTTCTAAGATTGTTATCGGATATTATGTGTCAGGTTTTATAAAACCACATTTTTTCTTTCCTTATCTCACTTTATTCATTCAAAATCGGCATAGCAAATTGTTTACGCATATTTCGGCGACCACAGACTGATTTTCGCTTACAAATTCCATAGACTTGAAATGTGTTAGGTCGTGTGCTAAACGGTTGAAAATCGTATATTTTGACAGAGCGATGGTAAATTCTGACAGTTATCGAGGTGAATATGAACGTTAAAATTTTGAAAACCATAAACGTGAGCACAGAGATGCATTTCCTATTGACAATCAAATTATTTCACAAGAGTTTATGCGCACACGCGTTATTAAACACTAAATTAAAAGAGAATGCTCACCTCATTTTACTCTGACGAAAAAAAATACCGATTGACACACAGCCTTAAGCTTTCGGCAGAATCAGTCCGTCACGTACTTGCCGGAAAAGGAAGAAACTGACAGCCGAGTAGGATGTGTGTATTTTGCATGTAAAACGCTAGATTGACAAACTATCAGTCAACGGATCCGGCATCCTTTGCCAATTTTCTATTTTGACGGAACGGCAGCTGCGTGACAAATGTCAAAATCAATTTTACCGCCAATTTGACAACGCGTTTGTGAAAATTGTGAAAAAAACAAATTTAACCAAAGTAATTTTTTAATATTTTCCATGTTTTTAACCGAAATTTTGCATTTGTTATGTTTTTTTTTAATAATTTTCGTTTTGCACTAATTATTTTGTTGACATATCTGTGTATTTCAACATGACGTAAGTCAATCGCTATGTGCCACCCCTGTGCGGCACGTACGTTTTGTCACGACGTACGTCACGTACATGACGTATTGACGGATTGATTCTGCCGAAAGCTTTAGAGAAAATTTGCGCCATCTGTGTGTGTTAAGTTATAAACTTTAACAATGCGCCTAAATGTGAGCAACAGTTTTCCAACCTATTTAGGATAAGTGAAACTTTGCTACTTATTGACGAAAAAGTGGAACTGTGTTATTAGGTCCGTTCTTTTGCTGCTTAATTATGTATAATTAAGCCTAGACAGCGTTTTTTTATACCTAATTGCCGTACATTAGCGTAAATTCCGAATTAACTCCGTTTTTGGGAATTAACTTGAGCATAATCTTCATTATAAATTCCCAAAAATGAAGACGATTTGATCAGATTTAAGAAATTTGCGCTGGCAGATAAATAAACAACAACAGCAAGAAACACAAGGAAATTGAGGGTAGCTGACTGATAGACGTCGCGCTGGTTTGTAAAATTCGCCGAGGTAAGTAAAAATATGGTGCAATAACAACCAAAGAAGTAATCCTCAATGCTGTTAATCTTCAATTTTGTGTGTGTCAGGGTAAAATTTGGATCTGATTAAAGAAGATTTATTGGAGATAATCTCCGTGTGTGTATCCATAGCATAATACACATTCTCAAAGTCATGAGTTATGCTATGGATACACACACGGAGATTACCCTAGCCCATGGGGCTAGGTGAAATTTTCATAACCATAAAGGTGAGCACAGAGATGCATTTCCTATTCTCAATAATATTACTTCAAAAGAATTTATGCGCACACGTGTTATTAAACACTAAAATATAAGAGAACACCAAAATAAAGCAATATAAATGCTGAAAACCACGTAAATTGAAAATTTATTCACAGAATACTTTTTCCAAACGTCAAAATTTACCTTTTCGTTTGGCACAGCAAAATGGCAAATATTCGTTCACCATAGGGAATTTGTTCACCTCATTTTACTCTGACGAAAAGAAATACCTATTAACACACAGCCTTTAATCAGATCCAAATTTTACATTGACACACAAAATTGAAGATTTACAACATTTTTTGGGCGCTTGATGTCGCTGAGATAACAAAGTTCTGTAAATGTTATAGGGTCATCTTTACCATACTTTGGTTTTCCCAGCGACATCAATCGGCTGCTAGCGGCAACACAGAACATAGAACATTTTTCTATGTTCTCTGGCGCCAATTAAGCCGCGTGGTAATTAAAGTTACTTATGGAATATGGCAATAAGGCCAAACGACTTAATTTAATATTGAACGATAAATGGGATTTTTGAAATTAAGCAATTTTTGGATTTTTTTTTTCGTTTAATTCATTGTTAGCGAAGCCTGAACGATGATGAAAATTGCAAAACCCCATCTCAACTGCAAGTTAGTACAGTATCAAAAGCAAAATTTCCTGGAATGAAAACTTTCAAATATCTCTACTCGTGCGCCACCTATCGGAATTATTTTTTTGTTATTTTGCGTGCAGGCAGAAAACTAAAAGATGATGAAAATTTCAACATCCTACCTCAACGGGAAGTTCGTTGAAAAACGAATTAAACGACACCGAAAACAGACCTTCACATTTCTTAAATAGAGCACCTAGCGGGTCCAATTTTGTTTAACATTTGGAAATTAATTAAACACACGTAAAATATCAGCCAAATCGGTCCATAATTACGATTTTGAGTTTTTATTACCGCCCCACCTAGCGGACATTTTTTTTACGGAAATATTTCTTTTCATGGTAGAAATACATGTTCCGAATTTCAGCCAAATCGGACCATAAATGCGATTTTTGAAAATATAGCGACCCACGCGCCACCTATCGATTTTTTTTCATAATATTGCATTGTCATCGGGTTTATACATGGGTGCAGAATTTCAGATCAATCGGACACCGGGAAGTGTATCAAATTTAACTTGCAAGATTCCATTACACACAACTGTCAAGTGAAACTAAATAAAAGCTTATAATAAATAAAAAGGCAAGGAACGCAAGGAAATAAAAAAGAAAATAAAAGCAAAGGAAGGAGTTTCAAAGAAGGTAACATCTCAATTAAAATAAAGTAGAAATGCGTAAATCGTGTCAAACAAAATCTGTCAAGCAGAGTTACATACTTAAGCAAAGGAAAAATTATTTAGGCGTTTTTTATAAAAAAAACAAGTAAGGAAAGCTGTGCCGAAGGCTATATACCTTTCATGAATAAGCGTCACGATTTTCACTGTTCGATCCCCAGTACAGCCTGTGTCAATTTAACTATATTTACTATACACATTACACATCTTTGTTATAATTTAAAAAAAACTTACAAAATAATAGGATCCGAGTTATCGGAACAATCGATTGTATGGAGGCTATATATTATACGTGTTCAATTGTACTGACTTACACTATACACATTACATATGTAGAAAGTACTAAAGGTGAAATATTTTACGTTCCTAACTTTTTAAATGCGGAAGTATTGGCCAAAAAACCTTATATCGGAACAACCGGTTGTATGGGGCTAAATATATGTTATATTTACCCGATCTTCTTGATTTTCCTCTACACACTACATAAATAGAAAGTACTCGAGTTGCAAAATTTTACGTTCCTAACTTTTAATTGCAGAAGTTTTGGGAAAAAAACCTTATATCTGAACAATCGGTTGTATGGGGGCTATATGTTAAATTTGGCCGATCTTGTTGATTTTCACTATATACACTACATAAATAGAAAGTACTCGAGATGCAAAATTTTACGTTCCTCACTTTTAAATTGCAGAAGTTTTGGCCAAAAAACCTTATATCTGAACAATCGGTTGTATGGGGGCTATATGTTACATTTGCCCGATCTTGTTGATTTTCACTATATACACTACATAAATAGAAAGTACTCGAGTTGCAAAATTTTACGTTCCTAACTTTTTAATTGCAGAAGTTTTGGCCAAAAAACCTTATATCTGAACAATCGGTTGTATGGGGGCTATATGTTACATTTGCCCGATCTGGTTGATTTTCACTATATACACTAAATAAATAGAAAGTACTCGAGTTGCAAAATTTTACGTTCCTAACTTTTTAATTGCAGAAGTTTTGGCCAAAAAACCTTATATCTGAACAATCGGTTGTATGGGGGCTATATGTTACATTTACCCGATCTGGTTGATTTTCACTATATACACTACATAAATAGAAATTACTCGAGTTGCAAAATTTTACGTTTCTAACTTTTTAATTGCGGAAGTTTTGGCCAAAAAACCTTATATCTGAACAATCGGTTGTATGGGGGCTATATGTTATACTGGTCCGATCTTGTCAGTTCCGACAAATGATTCCTATATTACAAAATGGTGGCCACATACAAAATTTCAGCCAGATATCTCAAAAATTGAGGGACTAGTTTGCGTTCAAACAGACAGACGGACAGACGGACAGACGGACATGGCTAAATCAACTCATCTCGTCATCCTGATCTTTTCGGTATACTTATTGATGGGTCTATCTCTTCTTCTTCTCATATTTACAAACATCGGACCAAAGTTATAATACCATTTCATGTTCATGAAAGGTATAAAATATGGAAATTTTAGATACATTGCATTTTCCCAAAAGCGCCGGAAATCAGTAATTTTTAGTCGCACATAAATATTATCATACAAATTAACTTACATTATATGTACCTATGTTCTAAAATGACTTTCATATTAGGCATACTTACGGTGACCATCCGTTCTGTTTTTGGCAGAACAGTTCTGTTTATTTTTGTTGTTCTGCGTATTTTTTTTTTTCTAAGGAAAATAACAGAAATGTTCTGTTTTTAAGCAAATGTTCTGGTTTTGTTCTGCTTTTTTGTGCTGGCAACCTTTTTTAACAAATGTAATGAGTAGCTCTGCAAAGTTAGTTTGCTCAATAATTTCAAAACTTTATGAAAAATTTAAAATCTTTCAAAATATTTTAAAAATATGTTTAACGCGGTCAAGTGCTTCAGCGAAATCAAAAATTTAGTACGTTAAAATGGCAAAAATGTACCAAATTTGGAAGTTCCGTACCCGGGAAAAAATTCGTACCAAAAATGGTACATTTCGGCCAAAACGGCAACCGTGGTTATGGTAGGTTTTAAATTAACAAGGAAATGTCGCTCACCATCAAGAAATACTATTCACAAAACGGAAAAATATACTTAAAAAAATTACTTTCAATTGATGCACTTTGGTTGAAATTATTTGAGATTGCAATTTCAATGTTTCACAGACGTTGGCAACATTTTTTACTGTAAAGAGATGATTACGCCATGAAAAAGACTTTTTTATTCCAAATATTGAGAGTGTAACCCCAAATAGTTTATAGCCGGGTAGCGAAATTTTCACGTGAAGGCAATACCAAGCCTTAAGTAAAAAGAGTTCTGTTTTTTTTTAAAAAAATTTATGGTCACCGTAGGCATACTATACCAATAAGTTATCAGCATAAGCAGTGGTTAGGACTGCCAGATTCTGAAGTGGAAAAAGAAGGACAATTCTATTTCGATAGAAAAAAAGGACAAAAAAAAGGACGGTTTTCTTTGTGGATGATTTATTGTTTTAAATTAACAAAAAGCAAACATACATTTATTCTCATATTTGAGATCGTTTTGATAAACATTTTAGGTACAGACAAACAAGGATATCTAGGATAGCAAAAGTCAAATATAGTATTATTAGTAATTAAACAAAAATCAATATACACTGATCCGTTATTTTTGAAAGTGGCACAAGTCAATTGTTTGGTGTAATAAGTTATTGAAGTTTTGCGTTTGGACTAATCCCAAAACATTGTTAACGGCCAACATACAAATACCTCAATTCTTAGAAACATAAAAAAATCATGGTCGACCAGTAGAGAGAAAAGTTCTACCTCTAAGGCATTTGTATCATTCCAACGGTTGTTATATGTGAGTTTGGTCTTTACGTTGCAGACATGTTAAATTTTATCAAGCAATAGACTCCTTAAACCTTATTGTTTAATAAATAAAGTATTATTAGTAATTAAACAAAAATCAATATACACTGATCCGTTATTTTTGAAAGAAGCACAAGTCAACTGTTTGGGGTAATGAGTTATTGAAGTTTTGCGTTTGGACTAATCCCATAACATTGTTAACGGCCAACATACAAATACCTCAATTCTTAGAAACATAAAAAAATCATGGTCGACCAGAAGAGAGAAAAGTTCTACCTCTAAGGTATTTGTATCATGCCAACGGCTGTTATATGTGAGTTTGGTCTTTACGTTGCAGACATGTTAAATTTTATCAAGCAATAGACTCCTTAAAACTTATTGTTTAATAAATTCCCGTTTTTGGGACCAAAAGGACTTAACCCACTTTCAAAAAAATGGCTCATATACTTATTTATGTGGCACGTACATATATATTCATATTTAATTTCAATTAGCACATGTATTTGAGATCGATTTCAAATATATTTCAGGCACAAACAAACGAAGATATCTACACTCAAAGAAAAAAAAATTTTTTGAGAACTTTTCGGTCTTAAATATTCTTAGAATAAGAAGTTTTCGTTCTTGTTTTAAAAGTTGAGGTTCAAAAAGCACAGTGTTCTTGAAACAAAACTATGACGTGCTCAAATCAATAAATAAGAATAATTTACTAATATTAAGGAAAAGTGTTCTAAAAACAAAACTATTACGTACACAAATACCTATAGAACAAAGCTGCAATTAATCTCCGTTCAGCAGTCAAAGCAGTGTGAGTTCGATTCTCGGTGGGGGCAACAAAGTAAAGTGAAAAATTGTCATTTAGAACAAAGCTGCTGTAATTAGACGCTGGCAAGCATAAGTAAACGATGGCATCGTAGTAGACACCTTGGTTAAGCGTTCGAGTGACCTGAGTTCGATTCTCGGTGAAGTCAATATAAGAACTCTGAAAAATATTTTTTTTTTTAATTAGAAAAAAAAAATTATATTGACTTCACCGATAATCGAACTCACAACCCCTTAAAATGAAACCAAAACATTCTTGAAATAAGAATAACAAACTAATCCTAAGAATATATTGTTCTTGAAACCCCGAGCATTCTTATATTTGGACAAAATTATTCCTGAGATAATAATTTTCGATCTAAGAAAAAAGTTCTTGATATAAGAATTTTGTACTTCGTATAAGAATATTCGGTATTACCGTACTTTCGTGACCGAAATTCTTGATTTGGGCTTGATTTAAGTATAAAATTCTTGTTTTTTTTTTCTGAGTGTACGATATCAAAGTAACAATAAAGTAAAAAAGTTACATATTAATATTAACTAGAGTTCGCCCAGTGGTTGAAATTCAACCACAAAATCTTATTTTATTTTCCTACCTTTTTGATATTTCTTCAATTTTCCTTTCTTTTCCATATTTTTATATTTTTGGTTTCTATACATTCCTATTCATTTTGCCTTTTCCTCACTCTTTACACCATTCAATAATATAGTTTCAATGTTGATAATTATTTATTCTTCTTAGTTCGTCTTCATACGTATTTCTATCCTTTCCTTTCCTTTGCTATCATTTGCTTTTATTTCCATTCCTTTCCTCTCCTTTCATCTTAATTTATAACTTTTGCTTTTCTTTCCTTTTCTATTCTTCCCTCTCCGTTCTTTTCCTTTTCTTTCCTTTTCTCTTCTTCCATTTCATTTTATTAACCTTCTTTCTTTCTTTCTTTTCTGTTATTTTCTTTTATTTTCCTTTCTTTTATTTTCTTACCTGACCTTTCTTTCTATTTCCATTACATTCCTTTTTATTTTTATTTTCTTTTTCTTTCCTTTCCTTTCGTTTCCTTTGCTTTAGTTTCGTTTGGTTTCCCTTAGTTTCCTTTCATTTTATTAATTTTTTTTTTCATTTCATTTCATTTATTTTATATTTTTTCTTACCTTTATTTTCTTTCACTTTTTTTCCTTAGATTTCTTTTCCTATATACACTACATAAATAGAAATTACTCGAGTTGCAAAATTTTACGTTTCTAACTTTTTAATTGCGGAAGTTTTGGCCAAAAAACCTTATATCTGAACAATCGGTTGTATGGGGGCTATATGTTATACTGGTCCGATCTTGTCAGTTCCGACAAATGATTCCTATATTACAAAATGGTGGCCACATACAAAATTTCAGCCAGATATCTCAAAAATTGAGGGACTAGTTTGCGTTCAAACAGACAGACGGACAGACGGACAGACGGACATGGCTAAATCAACTCATCTCGTCATCCTGATCTTTTCGGTTTACTTATTGATGGGTCTATCTCTTCTTCTTCTCATATTTACAAACATCGGACCAAAGTTATAATACCATTTCATGTTCATGAAAGGTATAAAATATGGAAATTTTAGATACATTGCATTTTCCCAAAAGCGCCGGAAATCAGTAATTTTTAGTCGCACATAAATATTATCATACAAATTAACTTACATTATATGTACCTATGTTCTAAAATGACTTTCATATTAGGCATACTTACGGTGACCATCCGTTCTGTTTTTGGCACAACAGTTCTGTTTATTTTTGTTGTTCTGCGTATTTTTTTTTTTCTAAGGAAAATAACAGAAATGTTCTGTTTTTAAGCAAATGTTCTGGTTTTGTTCTGCTTTTTTGTGCTGGCAACCTTTTTAACAAATGTAATGAGTAGCTCTGCAAAGTTAGTTTGCTCAATAATTTCAAAACTTTATGAAAAATTTAAAATCTTTCAAAATATTTTAAAAATATGTTTAACGCGGTCAAGTGCTTCAGCGAAATCAAAAATTTAGTACGTTAAAATGGCAAAAATGTACCAAATTTGGAAGTTCCGTACCCGGGAAAAAATTCGTACCAAAAATGGTACATTTCGGCCAAAACGGCAACCGTGGTTATGGTAGGTTTTAAATTAACAAGGAAATGTCGCTCACCATCAAGAAATACTATTCACAAAACGGAAAAATATACTTAAAAAAATTACTTTCAATTGATGCACTTTGGTTGAAATTATTTGAGATTGCAATTTCAATGTTTCACAGACGTTGGCAACATTTTTTACTGTAAAGAGATGATTACGCCATGAAAAAGACTTTTTTATTCCAAATATTGAGAGTGTAACCCCAAATAGTTTATAGCCGGGTAGCGAAATTTTCACGTGAAGGCAATACCAAGCCTTAAGTAAAAAGAGTTCTGTTTTTTTTTAAAAAAATTTATGGTCACCGTAGGCATACTATACCAATAAGTTATCAGCATAAGCAGTGGTTAGGACTGCCAGATTCTGAAGTGGAAAAAGAAGGACAATTCTATTTCGATAGAAAAAAAGGACAAAAAAAAGGACGGTTTTCTTTGTGGATGATTTATTGTTTTAAATTAACAAAAAGCAAACATACATTTATTCTCATATTTGAGATCGTTTTGATAAACATTTTAGGTACAGACAAACAAGGATATCTAGGATAGCAAAAGTCAAATATAGTATTATTAGTAATTAAACAAAAATCAATATACACTGATCCGTTATTTTTGAAAGTGGCACAAGTCAATTGTTTGGTGTAATAAGTTATTGAAGTTTTGCGTTTGGACTAATCCCAAAACATTGTTAACGGCCAACATACAAATACCTCAATTCTTAGAAACATAAAAAAATCATGGTCGACCAGTAGAGAGAAAAGTTCTACCTCTAAGGTATTTGTATCATTCCAACGGTTGTTATATGTGAGTTTGGTCTTTACGTTGCAGACATGTTAAATTTTATCAAGCAATAGACTCCTTAAACCTTATTGTTTAATAAATAAAGTATTATTAGTAATTAAACAAAAATCAATATACACTGATCCGTTATTTTTGAAAGAAGCACAAGTCAACTGTTTGGGGTAATGAGTTATTGAAGTTTTGCGTTTGGACTAATCCCATAACATTGTTAACGGCCAACATACAAATACCTCAATTCTTAGAAACATAAAAAAATCATGGTCGACCAGAAGAGAGAAAAGTTCTACCTCTAAGGTATTTGTATCATGCCAACGGCTGTTATATGTGAGTTTGGTCTTTACGTTGCAGACATGTTAAATTTTATCAAGCAATAGACTCCTTAAAACTTATTGTTTAATAAATTCCCGTTTTTGGGACCAAAAGGACTTAACCCACTTTCAAAAAAATGGCTCATATACTTATTTATGTGGCACGTACATATATATTCATATTTAATTTCAATTAGCACATGTATTTGAGATCGATTTCAAATATATTTCAGGCACAAACAAACGAAGATATCTACACTCAAAGAAAAAAAAATTTTTTGAGAACTTTTCGGTCTTAAATATTCTTAGAATAAGAAGTTTTCGTTCTTGTTTTAAAAGTTGAGGTTCAAAAAGCACAGTGTTCTTGAAACAAAACTATGACGTGCTCAAATCAATAAATAAGAATAATTTACTAATATTAAGGAAAAGTGTTCTAAAAACAAAACTATTACGTACACAAATACCTATAGAACAAAGCTGCAATTAATCTCCGTTCAGCAGTCAAAGCAGTGTGAGTTCGATTCTCGGTGGGGGCAACAAAGTAAAGTGAAAAATTGTCATTTAGAACAAAGCTGCTGTAATTAGACGCTGGCAAGCATAAGTAAACGATGGCATCGTAGTAGACACCTTGGTTAAGCGTTCGAGTGACCTGAGTTCGATTCTCGGTGAAGTCAATATAAGAACTCTGAAAAATATTTTTTTTTTTAATTAGAAAAAAAAAAATTATATTGACTTCACCGATAATCGAACTCACAACCCCTTAAAATGAAACCAAAACATTCTTGAAATAAGAATAACAAACTAATCCTAAGAATATATTGTTCTTGAAACCCCGAGCATTCTTATATTTGGACAAAATTATTCCTGAGATAATAATTTTCGATCTAAGAAAAAAGTTCTTGATATAAGAATTTTGTACTTCGTATAAGAATATTCGGTATTACCGTACTTTCGTGACCGAAATTCTTGATTTGGGCTTGATTTAAGTATAAAATTCTTGTTTTTTTTTTCTGAGTGTACGATATCAAAGTAACAATAAAGTAAAAAAGTTACATATTAATATTAACTAGAGTTCGCCCAGTGGTTGAAATTCAACCACAAAATCTTATTTTATTTTCCTACCTTTTTGATATTTCTTCAATTTTCCTTTCTTTTCCATATTTTTATATTTTTGGTTTCTATACATTCCTATTCATTTTGCCTTTTCCTCACTCTTTACACCATTCAATAATATAGTTTCAATGTTGATAATTATTTATTCTTCTTAGTTCGTCTTCATACGTATTTCTATCCTTTCCTTTCCTTTGCTATCATTTGCTTTTATTTCCATTCCTTTCCTCTCCTTTCATCTTAATTTATAACTTTTGCTTTTCTTTCCTTTTCTATTCTTCCCTCTCCGTTCTTTTCCTTTTCTTTCCTTTTCTCTTCTTCCATTTCATTTTATTAACCTTCTTTCTTTCTTTCTTTTCTGTTATTTTCTTTTATTTTCCTTTCTTTTATTTTCTTACCTGACCTTTCTTTCTATTTCCATTACATTCCTTTTTATTTTTATTTTCTTTTTCTTTCCTTTCCTTTCGTTTCCTTTGCTTTAGTTTCGTTTGGTTTCCCTTAGTTTCCTTTCATTTTATTAATTTTTTTTTTCATTTCATTTCATTTATTTTATATTTTTTCTTACCTTTATTTTCTTTCACTTTTTTTCCTTAGATTTCTTTTCCTGTCATTTCGTTTCGTTACCTTTGCTTTCCTACCGTTTCCTTATTTTCTTTTTTTCCCTTCCGTAACTCCTTTAGTTTTTTTCTTTTAAATTCATTTCCTTTACTTATTTTTTCAGCTTTTCATTACCTTTCTTTCCTTTATTTTTCTTTCTTTTTATTTTCATTTATTTTCCATACCTTCTTCCTCGCTGCCTTTTCTATTCTTTCTTTTTCTCTGCTTTCCTTTCTTTGTCTTTCTCTATTTGCTACTCTTTTCCACTCCTTTGCCTACATTACATTTCCTTTCTTCCCTTCCTTTTTTCTTTTCCATTCCTTTCCTTTCCCCACCTTTATTTGATTTTTCTCTCATATTTTCCGTTCCTTACCTTGACTTACCTTTATTTTCCTTTTATCCATCCCTTTCCTTTCCCATTCTTTCCTTTATTTTATACTCTTATTTATTTCATTTTATTTATTTATTATTTATTTTATTTATTTTATATTATTTCCTTTCCTTTCATTTCCATCAAATTTCTATTTTTACTTTCAATCACTTTTCTAATTCTTATTTTACTTTTTTCAATTTTATCAATTTTACATTTTATTTCATTTCACTAAGTCTAGCCACGAAAGGCCTTGTGCATGATCTAGCTTATTTGTGCTTTTTTTCACATCATGTCTGAGCAAGCATTTGCTTCTCCGAATACCCACGCACAGATTTTGTTTTTGTAAACACTGTTTGTACCTACGCTCAATAAAGTGGACGGGCTCATGTTTATTATTGCTGCCAACAAAACAACTCACACTCGGACTCTCCCCAACTGCAATGAATGCAAGCACAACAATGCAAGTGTACCTACATCAGTCCTAGGCACCTAGTGAGACAATTTTCCGAAAGTCTCTCAAGATATGAAATTATTGCTCGCTTATGAGAGCGCTATGGCCGCGTTGACCAATCAATGAATATCGTTTGTTATGCTCAGTCGCTCACTTGCAATTAACGAATCAACAACAAACGCTGTTGCTTCGGTACTTGCTGGTAAGCGTCAGAGTAAACAGAGATAACCTTATTTCCCCCTTTGTTGCTTTTGACTTGTAGTCTATTGCTGTAAATACCGACGGTATTGTGAAGCAATTTTCGGGATTGTATGAAAATGTGTTTTTTGAGAAAAATTTACCCACGCGCTGCAGGAACCAGACAAGCCGACATATGTTTCGATGATACTGGAATTACATCTCTTCATGGACTTTTCTTCCCGGCATTGTGAGAGTCGAACTCACAACACTGTAGTGACTTGTATGCTAGAAGGTCTAACACCTTAGGCCACTACCCAGCTTGAAGGTAAACCCTTCTCAGTGTCCATTTATGCATATATTTATACTTCCATATAGAACATTTCTTTAATTTCAATGCTAACTTATATGAAAGATTTGCGAATTTTTAGGACTTGGTGTGAAACCTATGAAAGAATTTTCTATGCTTAATGCACTAATATTTTTTCATTTTAAACATTTAAACTCTTTGTTGCTTTTGACTTGTAGTCTATTGCTGTAAATACCGACGGTATTGTGAAGCAATTTTCGGGATTGTATGAAAATGTGTTTTTTGAGAAAAATTTACCCACGCGCTGCAGGAACCAGACAAGCCGACATATGTTTCGATGATACTGGAATTACATCTCTTCATGGACTTTTCTTCCCGGCATTGTGAGAGTCGAACTCACAACACTGTAGTGACTTGTATGCTAGAAGGTCTAACACCTTAGGCCACTACCCAGCTTGAAGGTAAACCCTTCTCAGTGTCCATTTATGCATATATTTATACTTCCATATAGAACATTTCTTTAATTTCAATGCTAACTTATATGAAAGATTTGCGAATTTTTAGGACTTGGTGTGAAACCTATGAAAGAATTTTCTATGCTTAATGCACGAATATTTTTTCATTTTAAACATTTAAACTCTTTGTTGCTTTTGACTTGTAGTCTATTGCTGTAAATACCGACGGTATTGTGAAGCAATTTTCGGGATTGTATGAAAATGTGTTTTTTGAGAAAAATTTACCCACGCGCTGCAGGAACCAGACAAGCCGACATATGTTTCGATGATACTGGAATTACATCTCTTCATGGACTTTTCTTCCCGGCATTGTGAGAGTCGAACTCACAACACTGTAGTGACTTGTATGCTAGAAGGTCTAACACCTTAGGCCACTACCCAGCTTGAAGGTAAACCCTTCTCAGTGTCCATTTATGCATATATTTATACTTCCATATAGAACATTTCTTTAATTTCAATGCTAACTTATATGAAAGATTTGCGAATTTTTAGGACTTGGTGTGAAACCTATGAAAGAATTTTCTATGCTTAATGCACGAATATTTTTTCATTTTAAACATTTAAACTCTTTGTTGCTTTTGACTTGTAGTCTATTGCTGTAAAGATTAGATTAGATTTATTTCATTTCCTTTCATGATTAACATATGTATGTATATTACAATGGTAACTTAAATTGAGGCCATTAAGAATAAAAAAAATGAAAGAAAAGTTGAGGCATTCTGTAAAAATTATTGATATTTTAGTATCGAATGCCATTTTCAAAAAATAAATTTCATGAACATTTAAAAATGTGTGTGGGGTGAATTTCACTATTAATAAATTAAATTATACAAATTCTATGTACATGATGGAGAAAAAGAATAACAATAACAATTATAATAATAACAACAGATTTTCTTCAAATTGACTAAGTCATACGATTCAGCAAAATTTTGATGTCATCGTGTGATTGCTCCAAAAGAAATGATTTAACCTTTATTAAAAATTCCCGCAAATTTCTAATGACGCGTATCGACGCGGGTAACGCATTAAACATTTTACAAGAAACAATACTGAAGAAGTTATTGAAGTGAGTTGTACGCGATGTGGGAACATAAACAAGACCGTGTGAGTTTTGCCTCAAGTTATAGCTATCCGAGACCAGGCTATGTAAGTACCCACAGCGAAGGAAAAATATTTTCAATGTCTTGTAGTAGTACATGTGCCTTACGGGAAGAATTTTCAAATCTCTAAACAGGTCGATGGTATGATGAAGACGATTCACACTGCATATCTTTCTTATAACACATTTTTGAAGAGTTAAAAGCTGCTGGATTTTAGTATTAGGTGCACCACCCCAACAGGTTATGCCATATGCGAGCTTAGAGTGAACTAAGGCGTAATAAATAGTTTTAAGTGTTGCGTTTGAGCAAATCTTTCTCAGGCTATAAAAATGCCGAACGATAGATCGCATGTACGACTTTAATCGAGATATATGAGCAGCCCAACTCAAGTTTTGGTCAACAGAAACACCCAGGTACTGAAAATCGCTTACCTCTTCGATGGAGAAACATTTTTCGGAACACTTGTTACTTGATTGAAATGTTGTGTCAGAGCACACCATACTATTCAGAGCGAAGCGCTTGCAATCAGTAGCATGAAATACAATGGCTATGTCAGGTGACACTTTTGGTTGTAGATTGAAATACATCATCTTTGTTTTCTTGCTGACAACAAGCTTATGTGCAGCAAACCACACCCTCAACAAATGCACATCATTATGAAGGCCTGCTATCAAATCCAGATAGTTCGATGAACCATAGGCGATAGCAAGGTCGTCTGCGAAAGCCGTAACTTTTCCAAAAAATGCTAAGGAAAATATCGAGTTAATATATATTAGAAATAGAATTGGGCCCAAAACTGATCCTTGAGGTACTCCTAACCTAGTTGTAACAGGATTACTTAGGCAGTTACCAACTTTTACTTTCTGCACTCTTCCTGATAAGTAGGATTTGAACCAATTATAGATGAAACCACGAAAACCAGCGGAATGCAATTTATCCAGTAAAATTCTATGATCTACCATATCAAATGCTTTTGTGATATCTACAAATAAACCAGCACAGTTCTTTTTTTTTGTCGAGATCCCTATATATGAGGGAACAAAAGTCCAACAGGGCATCTTCTGTTGAACGTCCACATCTAAATCCGAATTGCCTCGGGCTGAAGAAATTTTTGTTTTCAAGGAAGGAAAGAATTCTACATTTAACGAGTTTCTCAAAAACTTTTGAAATGGAAGAAAGTAAGGAAATTGGTCTATAATTGTTCACATCTTTTTTGTCACCCTTTTTAAATAAAGGGATAACAATTGCGCATTTCAAATCAGAAGGAAAGGTTCCCGACAAAATACTTGCATTGAAGAGATATGTTAAAATATCAACTAAACTGAACGCCACATACTTTAGATCTTGATTTGAAATCCCGTCAGAACCACACGATCTTGAGTTATTCAAGGATCTAATGGCTTTTAGGACCTCGAATCCAGTGAAAGCCTCAAAGAAAAAACTGTCGCCTTCATATGAAGCTACTGTTGCCGGAGAAAAAGATTCACACGAATGCACGGACACATCAAATTGCCCGATTGACGAAAAATGCTCATTGAAAAGATTTGCCACTACTTCGGCGTCATAAAAGATCTCACCACTATTGCAAAGATTTATTTCTGTGATGTTTGTTCTACATTTTCGGTTGAGTAGGCTGTTAATGATTTCCCATTCTTTTTTCGAGTTACCATGCGAGGCCCTTAGCTCGTTACGATAATAGCTGTCACGCTCTAATTTTACTTGCTTTCTTAAAATCCTACACAAGCTCTGATACCGGTTACGAAGATTTGCATTAGATGGGTGCTTACGGCATTTCGTACCAAGCTTATTTTTTAGACGAATTTGCCTGACTAACTGATTGCTTATCCAAGGCTTTATTTTTGTTTGCTTTCTACAGGGTGCATAAGAAAAACTTGCAGCGTTTATGTGATTCTGCAAAATAACTAGAAACGTATTGTAAGCATGGGATACATCTCCCTCAGCATACACCATGTCCCACGATTCAAACCGTAGTCTTAAAATAAAATAAATACCGACGGTATTGTGAAGCAATTTTCGGGATTGTATGAAAATGTGTTTTTTGAGAAAAATTTACCCACGCGCTGCAGGAACCAGACAAGCCGACATATGTTTCGATGATACTGGAATTACATCTCTTCATGGACTTTTCTTCCCGGCATTGTGAGAGTCGAACTCACAACACTGTAGTGACTTGTATGCTAGAAGGTCTAACACCTTAGGCCACTACCCAGCTTGAAGGTAAACCCTTCTCAGTGTCCATTTATGCATATATTTATACTTCCATATAGAACATTTCTTTAATTTCAATGCTAACTTATATGAAAGATTTGCGAATTTTTATTTGTTTAGTGCGAATTGTGCCGTGCTCTGACCTACATACACACATAACAGCGGCTTTATAAAGTGAATGCGTGTTTAGCACTTGTAGTGGTGTGACTTTCAAATCTTATTATAATTATATATATATACATATTATATACCTTAGAATTGTGGTTATTGCAGAAAAGGGAGAAAACTGTTAAGCATTGCGCATTTATATATAATAGATTATTTTATCTTCTTTTTTATTCTTTGTGTTTAATTTAATTTTATTTTATTTCATTTCATTTCATTTCACTTCATTCCGTTTCATTTCATTTCATTTCATGTCATTTCATTTTATTTTATTTTATTTTAGTTTATTTTATTTTTATTTTTTTTTTATTTATTTTTTTTTTTTATTTGACTTTATTTTATTTTATTTCATTTTTTTATTTTATTTTATTTTAGCTCTTTGTTGCTTTTGACTTGTAGTCTATTGCTGTAAACACCGACGGTATTTACAAGCAATTTTCGGGATTGTATGAAAATGTGTTTTTTGAGAAAAATTTACCTATTTTTATTTTAATTTTATTTTATTTTATTTTATGAAGTTTTATTTGTGGATTGAATCCAATGTATATATTTATTAGAGTGGTCGTTAAAAATTAATTTTCTTGAGGCGCCCCCTAAAAAGCTTCCTTTTGATGAAAAAACACTGGAAAAATTTTTTATAAATTTTTTACGTCAAGACAACACGTGCCTCAAGACGATTTAAGTTGATTTTTGAGTATAATCATGTTTTTTGAGGATTTCTTATAATAAATACAATTTCATACAAAATATAAACAATCACAGAACCCGAATTCATGAGAATACTATAGTTACTGAAAATAACAGGAAATATTCCAAACAATAAGGTGTGTTAATTAAAAAAATTCATGATACTTTAATTAATATTTTCATTTTATTACAAAATTTATACAAATTTCATTTTAAAATTTAGTTTTCATCATTCCAATCCTTGAGTAAACTTTTTTTCGTCATCTTGACGCCTTTACTTCTGTAATCATCTAAAATTTGAATGAGGAATTGCTTTTGTTCTTCATCTTTTGTGAATAAATCGTTATACCGAAAAATCAACTTTAATCGACTTGAGGCACGTGTTGTCTTGACTTAAAAAATTTATAAAAAATTTTTCCAGTGTTTTTTCATCAAAAGGAAGCTTTTTAGGGGGCGCCTCAAGAAAATTAATTTTTAACGACCACTCTAATATTTATACGTTAATTTTGTAATTATAGGTATTAGAAAGAATTGAATTGACTAGTTTCCATGCGACCAAGCATTTAGACGTAGTGTTTTATCCGGTCTGGCTGGCATCGAACCTACCAGACTGCATTGGCATTGCGTTCTCTTAACGCTTTGAGCCATGTGCCCTGCATGCAATCTTGCATTTATATTCTTACTAATATTTGCCATGTGTTTTCCTTACTTTATAGACTTCTTGTACACCTTATGATCCAAGGTGATAACATATATGATATTTTATTTTATTTTAGTTTATGTTACTTTATTTTATTTTATGTTATTTTATTTTATTTTATTTTATTTTATTTTATTTTATTTTATCTTATTTTATTTTATTTTATTTTACTTTATTTTATTTTATGTTACTTTATTTTATTTTCTGATACTTTATTTTATTTTATTTTATTTTATGTTATTTTATTTTATCTTATTTTATTTTATTTTATTTTATTTTATTTTATTTTATTTTATGTTACTTTATTTTATTTTATTTTATGTTACTTTATTTTATTTTATCTTATTTTATTTTATTTTATTTTATTTTATTTTATCTTATTTTATTTTATTTTTTCTTTTATTATTTTATTTTATTTTATTCTATTTTATTTTTATTTATTTTATTTTATTTTATTTTATTTTTTTTTTTTTTTGCTTCTCTGACTACCTACCCACAGATTTTGTTTTTGTAAACACTTTGTGTAAGCGCCATGAAGTTGGCTTATTATAGTAAACAAAACAACTCTCGTTTTCAGCAACAGCAATCAATGCAAGTTTTCATGACTACATATAATAGACTAAACAAAGATTATTTTACATGTACATTTGACTGGGCCAAAAATTCAATATTTCGCTTTTTTTTTTAAATTATATTGATTTTTCTTTTAAGAAAGGTGAAAAAGAATTACTGTAATTTTTCAGATTTTTAAATTAAAATCTAGAGGTCTATCATCGCTAGTTTAGATTTTACAGACTTGCCTTATATTTGGTATAAAAACGACAAAGCATTGTTGTAAAACATCATTTACCTGAACATATTTTTGAAGGAAATCGAACTCCCTACAAAATTTGTATTGTACTAGTAGTAGCAGTAGTATTTTAGCTTCAAAAATTAGCATGTTTTTTCGATTTCCCATTTTTTCTTTCAAAAATTGTCAAAAATGCAAATATCCATGTACAACAAAGATAGATACAGATTCTTAAAGGAAATTGAGTGGGCTACAGGTTTAACAACTTTTTTTTGTTAAGTTACTCTTTCAAAACTTATTTAGTATTAAATTTAAAAAAATCATATTTCCGTCTTTGTTTTGGTGTTTTTGATCCAATTTTTTACTAAATTTTCTTTATTGATATTCTACATCAGCGGCGGCCAAAAGCTGCACATTGTGCACTTTGAGTTTATATTCAAACACCAACGCTAACGATGTGCAGGCACGAAGTTGTGCTTTCGGTTGTTCGTCGTTGTTTCACTCATGATGCGAAGTAAGTAACACAGTGAGCGCAAAAGAAAACGTACATAAATGCTACTTTGCGTAATTTATTTAATTTGCGTCTAAAACTCGAATAATTATTTTGTTATTTTTCATGGAAAAACATATAAGAACCAGTATTTTGTCATGCGCTGTAACGGCCGATATTTAAATTGTTGTCATTATGTGCGTCTTTTTTTTCATTCCGCGCTGGCTATCTATATTCAAAAATACAAACAAAAGTTAAATTAATATTTGAATTTAATGAACTTTTTTTAAGGTGTGTTGAAGAAACGCCATTTTTAATTATCTTCTTTTATTTTTTACTAATTGTTTTTTTTTTTTGTGGTTAAGATAAAATGCAAAAAAAATTTCAAATCACAATTCAACTATTTTTGTCAAAAAACACAAAAAAAGTTAAATTATTATTTGAATAGTAAATATCAGAGGTGTGTTGACGAAACGCCATATTTTTTTATGAGCCTTGACTTTTTTACAACTACAATATACATTTTCTTATGAAGTCAGTTGCCGTTTTCCCTCTTAAAATCATTTCGAAATATATCCACCAAAAATCAACAATTAAACTCTTTAAAAACAAAAACAAAATAAATCAACAAACAAACTCTTTTCGTTTTTTCATAATTTCACAGGCTACTTTTTTTTGGGACTCACTCTATGCAAAAGTCACTCAATTTTTACACACACTTATGCCAATGTTTTAGTATTTGTGTGGCCGCCTCTGTTCTACATAATTAATTATCATTATATGATCAATATTATAACCAAAAATATACATTTCTCATATACTACATTCAAACATATTTTTGCCTAATATATGCTTTCTCTTCGAGGGTGTAGTCTTACAGTCTGTTGACGGATCTGTGAACTTTATACATTATTTTCATGTATTTTGGGGAGCTAAATCTCTAACCTAACAAAACCATCACAAAATAATATTGGACTTTTTGCAAGGTTAGGGCCGAACTTCGGGCCCGTTGTTAAATTCTAATAATTAATTCGGAAACATGTATTTAGCTTTATTTGATGTTGATTTCTTCATGTTTCGCAAATTTTCAAACCAAAATCGGGAAATCCAAAAAACATGCAAATGTTTGTGGCTAGAATATTAGAAAACGGCTAGTCTGAGAAAATTTCAGTCTAGGCAGCTTTTGTAGAGAATTCAGTTTCCTACAAAAATATGTTCAGGTAAATGGTGTTTTCCAACAATGATTTGTCGTTTTTATACCAAATTGGAGGTTAAGTCTGTAAAATCTAAACTAGCAATGATAGACCTCTAGACTTTAATAAGTCTGTAAAATCTAAACTAGCAATGATAGACCTCTAGACTTTAATTTAAAAATCTGAAAAAAATATTTCACCTTTCTTAAAAAGAAAATCAATATAATTTTTGAAAAAAAACCAAATCTTTATTGTTGCCTAGTCTAATATACATATACATACACACATATATATCTAGCTTACATACTTAACTTAAGTGGATATGTATTTTTAAAAACATTTTGGGAATTGTTTACTGAGATCAATATTCATATTTACTAATCTGCATTGGCATGGTCATGTCATAATTTTGACGAATTGGAATTACTATTATACTCGTATAAATGAATATTTTTCATATGAGTAACAAGGATCAAACTCGTGGAATGTAATAACACTCATTGCTATAAAAGAAACAGCCATAATAAAAATAACCATAACTATACCATGAAGAAATTTTAAAACTTTTAAAAGGTCTTGTCAAATTTATTTTGGGTTTGCAAATAAAACTTTTAAAAACCTATTTTTTACATTCTATATATATTTCAGTGCTTAACAGTGTTATACTAGTCCCAGTAATGAATGAAAAAAATTAGGTTTTTAAAAGTTTAATTTGCAAAGCCAAAATATGTATATGCTTCCAAACAAATTTGACAAGACCTTTTAACAGAGTTTCAATACTACATATTTATTTTAATTTATTATTGTAATGGCGGGCAAACTAATAAGACACGGCTGAGTAGCTTTGTTATAAACTGCACAAGTATCCTTGTGCGCTGCTGAAAATGTTATTGTTATATGTATGCTTAGAAGGAAAAATGTAACCTCTATTCAAATTTCTGGAAACCAAGTTTCTCTCTTTTGTTTTATTCTTTTGTTTGAAAATTACTTGCCCTGATTCTAGCGTGGTAACAATATATGTCAATTTTTACCCCCTTGGTATTATTGAGGCTGAAGTTGCCTTCTAATTTCGTAACCACCCAAATAACTTGGCGTAACCGTGAAAAATTGGCCGTTTCTTCTAAATATTTTTGTTGGCTGAAGTGCTATCAGTTTTAAGAAAATATTAGCCCTTTATTTCCGAAATTTCCTACAAGGTTTAATTTTATTTTCTATTGAGCATTTTTCGTTTTTGACACACTCAGAAACTTTCCTTACCACAAGGAAAACATACCTTATTTCAAGGAAAAATGTCCTTTATTTGGCTATTATGCGTGTTTTAAGCTTTTACGATCTAATGGGATATAGTGCAAATAAAAAACGTCGGGCTGTAAGGTGAAATGAAGAACTACTACAACCACATGAAGTATAAACATGGCGAACATATATGCATGACACTTAAATATTTCAGCAAACAGAAAATCAAACTAGCAAAACTAACCGAACAATTAAAATTTCTACTGGAATGTAAAAAATATGAACTTATTCCAACCCATTTGGTCAATTCAGCAAAAAACATAAATATAAATACAACATCCGAAAATATAATAAGGCAAATTGAAAAGACAAAACACAATTTTCTATTCAAAATATTAAACTTAGAAATAACCCAAACGAACATAAATATAAAAATCACAAAAGAGTGCATTCATTTTTCACAACAACAACTTAAACGCGCCTTGAGCGAACAAGAGTTCGAAGCGTTCGTTAGTAAGCAAAACTTTTTAAGTCAAAAAATAGGAAAAGAGAAAGAGATGACTATCAAGTCGAAAACTGAGCGACTAAAAAATGAGAAAAGAAGCAAACTTGGTATTAATATGAATCACAAATGGTTTCGTCAATAAAACGGAAATTGAATTCCCCGAAGATATAATGTGGCTCCTCTCACTCGGCAAAAAATTTACAATACCAACAACAAGAACCAATTTCTCACCGATTCATTTGATAGCAGAGGTAGAACAGGTAATACAATCACTGGAAAACGAAAAGGATAAGGATATGGCTAGAAACAAATTAAGCAACAGGATTCTACAATTTAAGAGAAATATTAAGCATAACGCGGCGGAAAAGTTTATAATAGAATCTTACAACAAAACCAAGAAATTTTTACAAAAATATAAAGATGTTTTAATTGTGACTAGCGCTGATAAAGGAAATAAAACAGTCATTTTATATAAGAAGGATTATGAAGAAAAGATGGAGCACATACTAGGAGACAAGAAAACATATAAAGTAGTAAGAGCCGGCCCAACGAATACACTGCAAAGGAAAAACAACATCATAGTTGACGATTTATTCAAAGGGAAGTACATAACCGTGAGAGAAAAACATCAAATGTCCAGCTCAGCTGCAACGGCTCCTAGACTGTATGGGCTACCTAAAATTCATAAACCTAATTTCCCATTAAGACCTAATTCGTCATCCGTAAGCGTTCCATGCTACCATCTTTCCAAACACGTAGGAAAAATTTTAACTACATTAGTGTCAGAAGAACACAATATTAAAAATGCTTTCGAGTTAAAGGATAGATTGAAGAATGTAACATTATGCGATGACGATATCTTAGTGTCTTTTGATGCGGTATCCCTTTCACAAATATTCCTACCACTCTGGCTATAAAAATAATAATAAAGAACTGGGAAAAAATACAAACATGCACAAATATTCCAAAAAATAAATTTCAAAATATTTTAGAGTTTTGCCTGAAAGACAATAATTATTTTATGTTCAATAATAAAATCTTTATCCAAACCTTTGGTATGCCTATGGGTAACCCACTCTCACCCACGATCGCCGATATTATTATGGATGATATTTTAAACGCCACATACTTGGAGCTCAGCAAAGGACAGCACAGCGTGAAATTCTTAGTGAAGTATGTAGATGACATATTCGCTATCGTCAAAAGAAATGACGCACAAATCATACTTAGCACGCTCAACCAATATCATAATCGGTTACAATTTACAATGGAAATGGAAGAAGACAACAGCATTCCTTTCCTAGACACGCGAATACACAAGCATAATAATACTTTAATATTAGATTGGTACTCGAAACCAACAGCATCTGGGCGCCTAATCAATTTTTTATCGTCGCAACCAAGAAAATATAAAATTAATACAGCAAAAAACTACATAAATAAAATACTTACCATCAGCCATCCAAAATTCCACGAAACCAACATAAATAAAATCACAAAAACAATTAAAAACAATAACTATCCTAATCACCTCATTTTTGATTTAATACAAGAAAAGGGCAACACAATAACCCAACCGCCAAATCAAACACAAACAACAAACAATAATGAGACAAAGCAATATCACAGCATCACACATATTCCCAGGCTAACAGAAAAATTCGCAAACGAAATCATCAAAAAGCCCAACATAACTTTAGCCTATAAATCAAATTGTACCTTGGCAGGTTGCTTTACAAAAACTAAAACCCCAATAAGCACACAACAACAAAGCAACGTGGTATATCAAGTGCAATGCAAAGGCAACAGCAATGAACAATGCAACAAAATATATATAGGCACGACTCGGCGCGCTAGCTGAGCACGAGGCGGATGTTAGAAAAGAAAAACATAGTGCAGCACTCTCACAACATGCAATAACAAATAAACACACTTTTGACTTTGCAAACACAACAATTATAGATAAAGAAAGGAAAGAAAGAACAAGGTATACGCTGGAGAGTTTACGAGTTTTGCAAAACAGGGACAAAACAATTAATAAAAAAGAAGATACTGATGATATAGCAGCTATTTACACATTATGTTTATGATGACCTAATAATTAATTTTTAGTTTGACAAGTTTACCACATAAGATGGTATCAAGCTACGCAATAGTTTTTAATTTTTATTTTATTTAATGTTTTAACACACTTTTAATGTAAGTAAAATGTCTTTAAATTCTGTTTACTTTGTCGTGATCATGTTTATTATGTTTATGCCAGTAAATTAATGTTGTTTTTTGTATTTTGATAATTTTTAAAAAATAAATACAGAGTCGCCCTTGAAGAAGCCAAGGAAACTTGGCGAAACGTCGGGCTGTAAGGTGATATATGTTGTTTTTGTAATTTATGTAAGAAAAGATTTTATAATTTTTTGGCTCCTTAACATAAGTAAAATATTTTACTCAATATAAGGAATAGGGTTTCCTGAGTTCGATTCTTGGTGAAGGCAATACAAAAACTCTGAAACCTGAAAAAATTCAAAATTGGCATACATGACAAGTGCGATCTTACACTGAATCAAAAACGTACATGTTTTTTAAGAAAAAAGTTTCATAGAAACTCGTAACGGTACTTTTTATGGCTATGAAACTTTGAGAGATGATGCGTGTGATAATAAGTGATCGATTTTTATAAAAAAAACCGAAATCGAAAATCATGGCTCATACGTCTTTTTTTGCGCACACGGCTCGATATGATGGTTTTAACTTTAATACTAAATAAGTTTTGAAATAGTAACTTTACAAAAAGAGTTGTTTAACCTTCTTTATCATCATCATCATCATCATCATTTATTGGCGCTTAACCGCCTAAGCGATTTTGGCCGTTGCATATCAAAGTACGCCAGTCATTCCTTTTTAGCGATAACTGACGCCAATTGGAAACCCCAAGGGAGTTCAAGTCATCCTCCACCTGTTGTTTCCATCTCAGTCGAGGCCTCCCCCTTCCTCTGCTGCCGAATTCAGGCGACGATAGGAAAACCTTCTGTGCTGGAGCTTCTTTGTCCATTCGCATAACATGGCCCAGCCAGCGGAGTCTTTGGGCTTTAATTCGCTGGACTATGGTCAGATCTGCGTAGAGCTCGTACAGCTCATCGTTAAATTTCCTTCGATACTCGCCGTTGGCATCACGGGAAGGACCATAAATCTTCCGGAGAACTTTTCTCTCAAATACTCCAAGGGCCATCTCATCTTCTCTTGACATTGTCCATGAATCTGAGCCATACATCAGGACAGGTATGATGAGAGACTTATACAGCGTGATCTTTGTTCTTCGAGAGAGGACTTTACTTCTCAATTGCCTACTCAGTCCAAAGTAGCACTTGTTGGCAAGAGTGATTCTCCGCTGGATTTCTAGACTGATATTATTTTCGGTGTTGATACTGGTTCCCAAATAGACGAAGTCCCTCACAGTTTCAAATTTGTAACTATCAACAGTGACATGACTGCCAAGGCGCAGGTGCGCCGATTCTTTCTTTGATGACAGCAAATACTTCGTCTTGTCCTCGTTCACGGCAACACCCACTTTTTTCGCTTCCTTATCCAGTCCAGAGAGGGCAGCGCTTACGGCGCAGTTGTTAAGGCCAATGATATCAATATCATCGGCATACGCCAGCAATTGCACGCTCTTGTAAAAGATTGTACCATTGCGGTTTAGCTCTGCTGCTCGAATTATCTTCTCCAGCATCAGATTGAAGAAATCGCACGAAAGGGAGTCGCCCTGTCTGAAGCCTCGTTTGGTTTCAAATGGCTCAGAGAGGTCCTTCCCGATTCTGACGGAGCTGTTGGTATTGCTCAACGCCATTTGGCAAAGCCGTATAAGCTTTGTAGGGAAGTCAAATTCAGACATGGCGGCATACAGGCAACTCCTTTTTGCGCTGTCAAAAGCGGCTTTGAAATCGACAAAGAGATGGTGTGTGTCGATTCTTTTATCATGGGTCTTCTCCAGGATTTGGCGTATCGTGAAAATCTGGTCGATGGTAGACTTACCAGGTCTAAAGCCACACTGATAAGGTCCAATCAGTTTGTCTACGATGGGCTTCAGCCTTTCACACAACACGCTAGAAAGAACCTTATATGCAATACTAAGAAGACTAATTCCGCGGTAGTTGGTGCGGTTAGCGGGATCGCCTTTCTTGTGGATTGGGCAAAGCACACTTAAATTTCAATCCGGAGGCATGCATTCGTCTGACCATATTCTGCATAAGAGCTGATGCATGCTTTTTACCAGCTCTTCGCCTCCGTGTTTGAACAGCTCGGCGGGTAGTCCGTCTTTTCCAGGCGCTTTGTTGTTTTTGAGCCGGGATATAGCTATCCTCACTTCATCATAGTCAGGTGGTGGGCCGACTTTTTCATCGTCAGGGATTGGGGTATCGGGTTCGACGTCTCCCTCGCAATTTAGCAGTGAGGAGAAGTGCTCCCTCCATAATTTAAGTACACTTTGTACGTCGGTTACCAGGTCGCCATTATTGTCCTTACAGGAGCTTGCCCCGGTCTTAAAACCTTCCGTCATCCGCCGGATATTTTCATAGAATTTTCGGGCATCATTCCTGTCAGCCAGCATCTCAAGCTCCTCACACTCACGCCTTTCGGCCTCACTTTTCTTTTTTCTGAAAACCTTCTTTATAGCCCATTAAATTTCCTTTAAGAATCTGTATCTATCTTTTTTGTAATTGGATATTTGCGTTTTTGGCAAATTTTTTCAAAGAAAAAATGAGAAATCGAAAAAACATGCCAATGTTTGAGGCTAGAATACTAGAAAACGGCTAGTCTGAGAAAATTTCAGTCTAGGCAGCTTTTGTAGGGAATTCAATTTCCTACAAAATTATGTTCAGGTGAATGGTGTTTTTCAACAATGTTTTGTCGTTTTTATACAAAATTGGAGGTTAAATCTGTTAAATCTAAACTAGCGCTGATAGACCTATAGACTTAAGCTACATTTACACTGCACCAAATGCGTCGCTTTTGGCGAAGTTATTTCGTGAATGTTTGTCCGCAGAATGAATTTGTTTTCCAAATAAGACGAATTTAATTTAATTTGACCTAATTTGGTGATCAAATTCAATCTGCGGAAGAACGGTCTCGAAAAAACTTGGCCAAAATTGACGCATTTGGTGCAGTGTAAATGTAGCTTTAAGTTTAAAAATCAGAAAAAATTACAGGCATTTTTTTCACCTTTCTTAAAAAGAAAATCAATATAATTTTTGAAAAAAACGAAATTTTGAATTTTTGGCCCAGACTACTATACATAGGGTGATTCAAATAAAAAAAATTTGGTTTTTTTTTCGGTTTTACCTCTTGAAACTTTAGATATTGACGAGAAACTTTTTTCTACAGCTACCGTTTATTAGGGTGCGGTTTAGCTGGTCCCCCAACTTTGGAATTTAAAAAAAAGTACCTAAAATTTGAGCAACAAAAACAAACTTTGCGGAATTCTCGAGCACATAAATAGCACTTAATTCCCACATACAAAGTTTTTTCTAAAGCTACTCCTTCTTAGGGGGGGGGGGGGGGGGGGGTGTAGCTTGACGTCAAGCCCCCAAGCCCCACTTTCGAGGTTTTAAAAAAGTACTTAAAAATTGAGCACAAAAATTTTTTTTTGGGAACTAATTAGCACATAATTCCCACATATAAAACTTTTTTCTACAGCTACCGTTTATTAGGGTGCGGTTTAGCTGGTCCCCCAACTTTGGAGTTTCAAAAAAAGTACCTAAAATTTGAGCAACAAAAACAAACTTTGCGGAATTCTCGAGCACACAAATAGCACTTAATTCCCACATACAAAGTTTTTTTCTAAAGCTACTCTCCTTAAAAATTGAGCACAAAAATTTTTTTTTTGGGAACTAATTAGCACATAAATAGCACATAATTCCCACATATAAAACTTTTTTCTACAGCTACCGTTTATTAGGGTGCGGTTTAGCTGGTCCCCCAACTTTGGAATTTCAAAAAAAGTACCTAAAATTTGAGCAACAAAAACAAACTTTGCGGAATTCTCGAGCACATAAATAGCACTTAATTCCCACATACAAAGTTTTTTTCTAAAGCTACTCCTTCTTAGGGGTTTTAAAAAAGTACTTAAAAATTGAGCACAAAATTTTTTTTTTTGGGAACTAATTAGCACATAAATAGCACATAATTCCTGGACTTTCAAATTTGAAATCCGGCTATCGGGGATTTTGACCCCCTCCCCCCCTACCCACAGCCTCTGGTTTTTGAGACACCGAGCAGCTTATCTTGGAGCACATAAATAGCACTTAATTCCCGCATAAAAAGTTTTTTTCTAAAGCTACTCCTTCTCACTTTCGAGGTTTTAAAAAAGTACTTAAAAATTGAGCACAAATTTTTTTTTTTGGGAACTAATTAGCACATAATTCCTGGAAACTAATTAGCACATAAATAGCACATAATTCCTGGACTTTCAAATTTGAAATCCGTCGTGGGGGGGGGGGGGGGGGCGTGCAGCTTGATGGACCTCTTGTCGACTTCAACCATGTTTTCTGTATTACGAAGGATGCTCTCGAGCTCCTTCCCAATGACTGATAAGCTAATTTCTTTAGAAAATGCATACTTTAAATCATATATATTACTCGGATTATTTAAAAAGGCGTAAAAAGGCGGTGTTGCAAATGTTGTACTAGTAGTTATTTTTCTCTGAAAGGGGGATGGTTTCGGTAGAAGTTTAGAATCATTCAGAATCATGTTCTACTTAAAGTACATATGTATATACAAGATAACTTGAATGTATTTAAAAATTTATTTTCGGTGAACCCGGGATTTAGGTCTAGTATTCCCGGGATTTTCGGGACTTAAAAAACAACGGGATCCCGGGATCCCGGGATTGGAATCCCTAGTGTATACTGTGTATGTGTGTGCAATAGTACAAAACTAAGCCATTTTCAAATGGCAGTAATTATCTTAATAGTTAAGATAATCGCACATGGCTTGCCATTTTGGAAGCTTCAAAGCTTCAACTTTTGAGTATGTAAAAATATTTTCAAAAAAGTTTCAAAATTAAAAGAAAATTCACTTGAAAAAAATGTTATTTTCCCCCATGCAAAATGTATGGGAAAGGGCAAAAAAAATAGCCACCCCTAAGGGTTAAGTTATGGCGCTAATTTTTTGCAAGGCTTTTTTTCTCATCAATACCTAACTTTTTAGGGGTAAGACCAAGACGACATTTTTTTTGAATCACCCTAATATACAGTGTATATTATACACATATATTTGGCACGTATTCATATTTAAATGCAAAGAAACAAAAAGTAAATGCATAGATAAAGTGAAAAAAGTTGTACAACATGAAAATTGCAATTTTCTTCAAAAAAAGACGAAAATACATTAATATTTTGCCCTTAAAACTTTATGCAAAAATTGAAAGAAAATTCACGAAACTCGACGAATGTCATCAAAAATTTTTTTAGTTTTATAGCTTATTTAATTTTAGTATAATTCGATATTAACTTCAAGCCCCTGGCAAAATAAAAACGGAAAAAAGGACAAAGGAAGGACAAAACTTAAAAAGAAGGACATTACTTACACTTCGCTTTGAATTTAAAACTTACACCAAAAATGATATGTATTTGCACTATTTTATAAATTTACGGAAATCTTGGTGGAATATCATCAACTTTAAATAATTTTCAAATACCGGGTCCTGTTCGAAGTAGGATATTGCCAGGCCATGATATTTTACATAAAGTGGATATGCCACTTATTAAAAATATGATTTTTTTAATTACGGAGATTTTTCCTGCTAGCTTTGTCACTCAAGCAGCACGTTTTATCATCAACGGTACGTACTTACTTTCGGAGAGTTATAACAGAAGTGGGTGTGGATAGAATTTCATGAACATAGTATTACTACCAAATCGGCAAGACAACCTTCATACAAATTTATAAGCTAAGACGTTTGAATTAAAGGACCATTTACCAGTGAAATTTACATTCAGAGACCAGTAGGTCGATTCCCCAACTATTTTATCGCCAAGTGTTAGCGTTAATTCTGTTTAACGCCATTTTTATCGCTTTTCCCTATTCTCTAAGTGTTAACCACACTAAAAGTCGATAAGCTCGATCAACTGTTTTCGGTAACACTTTTATTGTAGCTAGTTATCGCGGATTAATTTGATGGTGTTTAAAAGTGTTTGAGAGAAAATAATAAATTTAAGTTGAAATAAAAATGTCTTTTGAGTTTGTGGAGCTTTATTTGGTGCGAAATATTGAAAATATGGAAATGCGTTAAAGGCAAGTTAGAGAATCACAGTTTCGTTAAGAGCAAACGCCAAACCCTGGCGAAAACCTAAACGCTTGGCGAGTGGTTAAAAGTTAGGGAATCGGGCTACAGGGGTCTGTTTTTACACCCAGCTGTACTTGTTTCTTTTGAGACAAAATTTTGTCTTATTTGGATCTACATATGTCTCGAATACTTTTAGACGAATCTTAGTTTCCTTTTAATTGTTTTTTATTTTTAAACGAAATTTATGTTCACTTAGGCCTTTTTGTATTTCTTGTAAATTCTGGAATACGGTTTCATAGATCTAAATCCTTAAAAGCTGCACACCCTTATGTTTTTCCTTTTTCGTTCTATTAGGTTAGAGTATGTACTTTTGTAATGTTTGGGGTATGTCAAGTATTCTCTTAGCTCTTCAGCCGCATTTGAGTGAGCATTAAAATGCCCCACAAGATTCCGCAATTAAAACACAAGTGTTGAATATTAAAATTGGAATGATTTATTCGCCTCATCGCCGTTCTTTTATTTGCTTACACTCTACCTTATGAGTAATCTAATTTACAAACTTACATTTCTTAGTGTTTAGTCATGCTTATGAATCTACGTTGTTGTGCATGCATACAAATATATATATGGGTTCAATCGAGTTTATGTTATTGGAGAAGTGCAGCGCAAGCTAAATTGATTTGAATAATTTGGCCTAGTTATTGCCAAAAGTATATTGAACTGTGAACATTTTATTTTGCTTAGCTGTCATACTACACCAGTGAAATTTACATTCAGAGACCAGGGGTCTGTTTTTACACCCAGCTGTACTTGTTTCTTTTGAGACAAAATTTTGTCTCATTTGGATCTACATATGTCTCGAATACTTTTAGACGAATCTTAGTTTCCTTTTAATTGTTTTTTATTTTTAAACGAAATTTATGTTCACTTAGGCCTTTTTGTATTTCTTCTAAATTCTGGAATACGGTTTCATAGATCTAAATCCTTAAAAGCTGCACATCAATTTTGAACATGAATTTTTTTCAGTGCTTCAATATTTTCAAAAACTTTTCCATTGTCAACTTGTTGGTGTATTTTTATATTTCATACGGAAGTGCCTCAGCTTCATACCAAAGGGTTTTTGATTTGCTTTTTCATATAAAACTCAAACACTTTCATTTGAATTGAATTTTTATGTGCGGGCAAATGGGAGGGCTTTGAATTTTTTTTTTATTCAAAGTGTAAATTTGTATCTGTGCCTATATTTCAGAGCAAAACAAAAACAAAAATGCTTCAAGAGTATAGGGCCTGAGCAGCACAGATCATTAGCCAGTGGCGTAGATAGGGAGGGGATTAGGGAGATCAATCCCCCCATGGGAAAATTTTATTGTTTTTATTTTATTCTAGAGGTCTATTAATTCTAGTTTAGATTTTGCAGACCTTACCCAATTTTTAGTATAAAACGGAAAAAAAAAAATATAAACAAACACTTAGGTAGGTAGGTAGAAGTGGCTGCCGCAAAGGCACACCTAGGCCAGTAATAAAAGGCCCGTTGTGATACCACCAAACACTAGGAAAGTCAGTCCCGGGGCCCGGCCATATGGAAAATCCCAGTGCTGTCGGGACTCTCCATATAGCCGAAACCCGGGACTGACACTCCTAACCGACACCGCTACCCCTCCTCGAACCATTTTGATAACTTGATGAAGGCCATCAAGTCCTTTATGTCTAGCTCCGCCACCTGGCTTAAGCTAACCAGGAAGGGAACTCCCAGAGAGCGCCTTCTCGCTCCGCTTAAGGCCGGGCAGTTGCAGATGAGGTGCTCCACCGTTTCCTCTTCCTCATCATCTTTGCAACTCCTGCAGCATCGTCGGTAGGGAACGCCTAGCCTTGCTGCGTGCCTACCAATAAGGCAGTGCCCGGTTAAAACACCTATTAATATGGAGATTTCCTTCCTTTTTAGGGCGTATATGTGCCTAGATCTTTTAAGATCGCATTTTGGCCAGGTTTGCTTGGATATCCGGCACCCTGGGGCT
The DNA here is from genome assembly GCA_964058755.1 of Campiglossa producta. Taxonomy (NCBI): domain Eukaryota; kingdom Metazoa; phylum Arthropoda; class Insecta; order Diptera; family Tephritidae; genus Campiglossa; species Campiglossa producta. The sequence continues at coordinate 50,510,258 of CAXKVI010000004.1, forward strand.
TGTAGCCATCTTTCGTTGGCTTCGCGGAGTGTATGCTCCTTCAGCATTAGCTTGCACGTGGCAAACAGCATACCTATGCGCTCTTTATCTTGAAGAATCTGCTTGGTCGTGCCCTGCCTGGCAAGTTCGTCTGCCCTACAGTTTCCCTCAATGTCCCTGTGTCCCGGCACCCATGTGAGGTTCACGCGGTTCTGTTGCGCCATCTCTTGAAGAGATCGACGGCAGCTGAGCGTCAGTTCAGAGTTGAACGAGTAAGAGCCAAGGGATTTGATGGCCGCTTGGCTGTCGCTGAAAATACAGATATCCTGTCCGATGGTGCGTTCACCTATCCAAGTCACGGCGTCCATGATTGCTGAAACTTCAGCCTGGAAGACGCTGCAGTGATCAGGTAGTCTAAAGGAGAGTTCTAGGTCCAAATCCCTTGAGTAAACCCCTCCTCCGACTCTGCCGTCTAACTTCGAGCCGTCGGTGTATATAAAAGTGCCGCCATTAGTAGCGGGACACCGATCTATGTTCTCCCAGTCTTCCCTGCTGGGAATGTTTATTCTAAAACAACAATCTCCGACTGTTGTGGTCGCACACCGATCTGTGCTCAGAGGGAGAAAGCTGTAAGATCTTAGAATACAGGAGTGTCCAATAGTGCTTGCACCCCAGACGGACGTTTCCCTTAGACGCACAGCCGATGCTGCTGCTGCCCGGTACCCTTCCAGATCGAGTGGCAAAAAGCCAAGAATGGCCTGGAGAGCTTCATTGGGCGTTGTTCTTAACGCCCCGCTTATACAGATCATGCTCGATCTGTGGACTTTCCCTAACAGATTTAGGTTTGTTGCCTTTCTTAGCGCAGGCCACCATACCACGACTCCATACAGCATAATTGGCTGGATTATCGCAGTGTAGATCCATCTGCAAATTTTGGGGCTGAGCCCCCATTTTTTGCCAATGGCTCTTTTACACGTGTAAAGTGCAATGCACGCTTTCCTCTGGCGCTGGATGACATTCTCCTTCCAGTTAAGCTTTCTATCTAGAACTGTGCCTAGGAATTTGGCTTTGTCAGCTAAGTTCAGGCGCACGCCATCTAGTTCTGGTAGGTTCAACGGTGGTATCATGTACCGCCTGGTATAAAGGACAAGCTCCACCTTTTCCGGGTTGATGCTAAGTCCGCAGCGAGAGGACCATGAAGAAACTTCTCGCAGTGCTACTTGCATCAAGTCACACAGGGTTTGTGGGAATTTGCCACTATCTTCCCGCCCCCCACCTTGTGTCTCGTAGCAGCGAGTTTACGGTGAGGTTGCATAGGAGCGGGGAGAGAACACCACCCTGAGGCGTTCCTCTTGTGACATAGCGTGAAAGATCAACTGTTCCCAGTGAAGAAACTATTTTCCTTCCCTTTAGTAGTTGATCAATTAGTCCAATAAGAGACCTATTTATGCCCAGGTTTGTTAAAGCAGTGTTAATAGCCTCCGGCCTTATATTGTTGAAAGCCCCTTTGATGTCCAGAAAGGCCACGAGACAGTACTCCTTTTCATGCAATGATTTTTCAACAATAGAGACTAGGCTGTGGAGCGCAGTTTCCGTTGATTTACCTTTGGTGTATGCATGTTGATAGCTAGAAATAAGGTTGCTATCAATAGTAGAGGAGAGATAATCGCTAATTATCCTCTCGAAGGTTTTAAGTGCAAAAGACGAGAGACTGATCGGTCTGTAGTCTTTAGGCTCATAGTGTGAGGCCTTCCCAGCCTTTGGAATAAAGACTACCGTGGCGCTTCTCCAGGAGCACGGAATGTAATTAAGAGCCAGGCAGGCTGAATAGAGAACTACCAGCCATTTAGCTGATATTTCCAGCGTGTTTATGAGTTGTGCTGGGAAAATCCCGTCTGGCCCAGCTACCTTGAACGGCTCAAAGCTTTTGATTGCCCACCTTACCCTTTCCTCCGTAATGGGTATGTTTACCGCCAGGTTTGTTGCAGATGCTACAGGTGCATCATACAAGTTCCCCGGAAAGTGTGTGTTCAGGAGCAGCTCCAGGGTTTCCCCTTCCGTGCTAGTCCAAGATCCGTCAGGCTTCCGTAAATAGCTAATGGCTGTTTGAGTTTTTGATAGCACTCGTCTAAGTCTCGCTGTATCATCGACTTTTTCGACCCCGGTGCAGAAATTTCTCCACGAAGTTCTCTTCGCTTGCCTTAGAGCCTTTTTATAGGCCCTCAGTTTAGCTTTATATTCGAGCCATTCAGGCTCCGTACCGATGCTCTTGGCCTTGTTAAATTGCTTCCTGCATGATATACGGAACGAATCCAGGTCGTAAGACCACCAGTGGGGTCTATGTTTGCCGCGTGGTTTTGGTACTGGACAAGCCTGCTCTAGGGCATTTGTGAGCGCCGTTGTAAAGGTCGTTACCAGATCATCCAGTTCTCCCACTGATTAGGGGGCTTGTGGAGGTAATACTGGTAGGTCCCTAGCTAATATTTGGTTATGTAGCTGCCAGTTAGTGTTGCGTGGATTTCGTTTCATAAGTGGCTGCTCAACAATAAAGTCTAACACAATTTCTATGTACCGATGGTCAGAAAATGAATGCTCATCAAGAACACGCCATTTTCTGACCCACTCATAAGCGCCTTCGCTACAAACAGTGAGGAATATAACCTCCCTACGAGCTTTAGTTATAAAAGTAGGCTCGTTACCCACGTTACAAACCACCAGGTTAGTTGTTAGTAGGTAGTCAAACACAGACTCGCCCCTAACGTTAATATCGGAGCTTCCCCACTGGACGTGATGAGCATTAGCGTCAGCTCCAATAATAAGATGGCCCGTACAGAAATTATTCACCAGATCTTTCACCTCCTTTTGTGGAGGAGGTTCTTCGGCGTCATAGGGCATATAGACCGACGCCATCGTTAGGCTGGTGCTGCCGACTGTTAAGCTGGCAGCTGTAACGTCACCATTTGAGTAGTTGGGTAATAGAAAGGTGTTTAGCTCAGACTTTACCAAAATACAGGTTCTGACCTTGCCCTCATCATTGGCTTGGATGAGCTTGTACCCCTTAGTCCCCAATCCACAGATCCTAGAGCTATTGACCCAGGGCTCTTGGATAAGGACCACGTCTACGTCGCCTTTAGAAAGACGACTGCTTAAAACAGCCGAGGCTGCTTTAGATTTGTGCAGATTTATCTGAAGCACCACCAACATGAGAGAGCTCAGACTTCCCTACCGCCAGCGTGTCGTCGAGGTCTGGCCTGTTCCGGGGGCTGTCTCTCAACGAGGAGTTGTTCAGAGCACCTGCACGATTTGGCGTGGCGGGAACCCTGCTGTCTGAAGCAGCATCAACGTTAGTGTGCTCAGGTTTAGCCACGATCGTGACGTCGAGGCCTTCTTCGTCAAGCAGGCTTTCTTCTATCGCCGAGTTGTTCGCAGCACCATCGCAATTTGACGTGGCGGATAACATACTTTCCGCGTCGGACTCCTCTGCTTCCCCTTCCGATGCCTCGATCTCCGAGTCCTCCGGAGCGTCCGGAATAGCAGCGCGCTGTGCATCGCCACGGTATACGTGGATCACGATCTGACCCAAGCCGTAATGCACTCGTCCGTTGCACCGTTTAAGGGGCTCGAGCGCCTCCTTATTCAGAGTGATAACCACCTGTCTATTGGGCCCAACCACATCATCGACCAGATTGACGCCCCAATCCTGCGTCGGGAGAGACGGATTCCAGACCTGCAGCATCTCAAGAATATTCTCGGGTTCTGCAGGGACGGCAGGAATCCATGCCCTTGCCCTTGGCCGAGCAGGAATGTCCTTCCAGTCGACGACATCTAGTCTTGCCCCTGGGTAGACTTCACCCAGTCGTGCAACTGCTGCCTTATACAGTGCGACAGTTCTTGCATCCTCGCACGCGAATATTTTGATCTGACCTTGGTGCCAGCCCGCGTCAGTACCTCGCGGCGGACTACCCGGAGACTCACGCATTAAGTCGAGGAGGGCCCTGCCCATTTCATTCCGGACATACAGCCACCGGTCTTTGGGGATGGACCAACGGTCGTTACCTCGGTCAATGAAACCTATAAGGATTCTATCCTTGGTTACTTCAGCAAAGCTGAGTTTTCCCACTACGGGGTGGACCTGATGCCGCTTCGGATGGGGGTTTACCTCTCCGTCCGATCTCTGGCGTTTGAAGGGATTACCCTTCACCCTCTTAGGCACATAGGGCCTCTGGAAATTTGGTATCAGAGCTTTCGCTTCCTCCACCATCTTCCTTTCTTCCGGCGACAGCTTCTCCTGCGATGCTCCGTCATATTTTTTAAGGATCCTTGCGTCCTTTCTTTTATCCCAGAAGGCAAAGCGTCGGGGAGATGCCTCTTGGGGGGATTCAGACTCGTAGTTGCCATCGCGGTCTCTCCCTTTGCCGCGTCGTCCTTCTCTTTTGAAACTCTGAAACCAGGTCGTGAGACCATTGCCCCAGATGTGAAGAGATTGGGTTTCGTACCAGCGCTTGATGGAAGTTTAGCTTCCGCCGTTTTCTGCTTGACTGCGTAGGCAGCCGCACTGCTGCTTGCTCCCATCAAGTCACTCTTACTTGATAGCAGTTTGGGGGATGACTGACCCGTAGTTTCCATCGCTGTCGGCCTCCCAGTTAACTTTGAGGCGGAGTTTGTCCTCCGGCGTTGTGTTTTCGCTTGCTCCAGCATAGTTCTTCTCTGCTGCGGAGTAAACGAAGTCGTTAATTGCTTTGTATTTTGTGTGTTCTTCATCTTGTTCGTACGACCCCTCGCCGGACAAGGCCAGCTTAGGGTCAAGGGTAGTGTAAGGGGAAGTGTGTCGTCCGCCGCGGCAGAGCCCCATACCGCGGTAAGACCATAGTTACTCCCTGAGGCGGCCCGGTATCAGTGAGGCTCCGTTCGACTACAGCCACGATTTGCCTCCCGGCTGCAAACGTCCAATGGGCACGGTATCGCATAACACCCTGGATTGGGAGGGAAAAGTTTTGCACATTTATATAGCGAGCCGCTTGCTTCAAGACAGGCGCTCGCTTACAGCCGCACCTCATGGTGTACAGACGCTGCGAAAAAGACCCCGGTGAGCCCTTAAACCAAGTATGTCAGAGTGGCCCCACCGGGGCTCCCTCTCTTTCTGCCGCGAGCCTAGGTAGCTCAACGTTGCCCAGAGTGCACGAACGAGGACGCAAGAGTCGGGATTGAGCGCGGTCACTCAGCAACCACACCCCATTACACTCCAAAAAACAACACAAACACTTACCTGAATATAATTTTCTACTAGCCTTTTCTAGTATTCTTGCCTCAAACATTGGTATGTTTTTGTTATTTCCCGATTTTGGTTTGAGTTTGCCAAAAATCCAAAAATCAATATGGGAATACATACATATTCTTGAGGGAAACTTACTGCTGAATCCCAAATCAGAATTCAACAACGGGACGAGGCGCGACCTTAGCTCCGCAAAAAAGGTCACTACTGTCAGGGATAAGTGGATGTGCCCTTTGAAGGCTGTAAAGCAACATTTTCTCAAAGAAAGCATCTATAAATGTCTAAATGACACTCTGACTTTACTTTGTATTTTTCTTCTATTTTTACATAGAAGAAATCAAATCACGAAAACAGTTTACAAAAAATACATGAAAAAACTGGGAAAATTCGTAGTGTCATACAGTCACTGGTTAAAAATAAGATTGAACATATTGGATATTTGCATTTTTACAATTTTAGAAAAAAAAAACGAAAAACCATGCAAATTTTTGAGGCTAGAATACTAGAACCGTAGAGATACGGTTAGTATGAGAAAATTTCAGTGTAGACAGTTTTTGTAGGGAATTAAATTTCCTCCATAAATATAATCAGGAAAGTGTTTTTTACAAGAATGGCTAGTCAACTTTATGCCAAAAATGAGGTAAGGTCTACAAAATCTAAACTAGCAATGCTATCAAAATTCTGAAAATCAATGCAATTTAAAAGAAAAAAATTTTTTTTAGTTAATAAACAAACTAAGTAAAAAAGTTAGCGAAACATTTTCGTCTCCACCTTGCAATCACTACGTTTGCTTAGGCCAAAAGTATAATTTTTTTTTGCTAAATCCTGATAATTTTCTGAGATAGTTAGATTAGTGGTATACAAATACATATAGAAAAAACTAATGGCGGCGATACACCAACAGGTTATCATAACCTCTAACGATATTTTTGCCGAGCTTGTAGTGTGCTGCAAATAAGTTTTTGCTGAGAATCGTCTCATGGCAGAAATACGACCGGAGGGTTTGTCAAACTACTGCCGGGGGCGACCCCGTTTAGAAAAAATCTTGTTCTAAATAATTTTTGATGTTGGTTTTTGCCGGGCATTGATATGACACGACTTGGTGTACTTAACTTTGAAATTAATATTTTTTCGATGCAACCTAATGTACATGTGAAAAGTCGCTCTTTCTTTTTGAAAATAAAATTTGGATAGAAATTTGATGAATTTTTATATTTTCGTAATCCCCCAATATGAAGTACCGGTAAAAACACAGTGAAGCCAACAGCGGCTGATGCTAAACCTCCAGTAAGTGCCGGTACTGCAACCAAGTCCTCAACGTCTGCGGCAGTGGTCTCACGACCTGGCCCCAGAGATCCAAATAAGGGAACGACCGCGATGGCAACTACGGGTCGGAATTCACCCCAAAAGACATCTCCCAGTCGCTCTGAGTACTTGAACAAAAGAGCGGTCGCAAGGATCCGAATGCCAGTAAGACGGTGGAGATGGCTGAAGCTCTCTTACCGGACTTCCAAAGCAATTATGCGCCAAACAAGGTTAATGGAAATCCCTTCAAACGCCAGAGATCAGACGTGGATTTAAAACCTCATCCGAAGCGGCAGCAGAACACCCCCGTAGTGGGTAAACTCAGCTTTGCTGAAGTGACCAAGGACAGGATCCTCATAGGCGTCATTGACCGAGATAACGAAAGCTGGGCCATCCCTAGGGACCAGTGGCGGTACGTCCGGAACGCGATCGGTAATGTCCTTCTTGACATTATGGATGAGTCTCCGGGTGCCACGCCGATGGGTTATGATGCGGGATGGCACCAGGGCCAAATCAAGGTATTCGCTTGCGAGGATGCAAAAACTGTTGCACTGTACAAGGTAGCAGCTGCAAGACTGGATGAGATCTACCAAGGGGCAAGAATCGAGGTTGTCGACTAGAAGGACATCCCGGCTCGGCCAAGGGCAAGAGCATGGATTCCTTCCATCCCTGAGAGAATTCTCAGGATGCTGCGGATCATGAACCCGTCTCTCCTGACGCAGGACTGGAGTGTCAATCTGGTTTAGGATGCGGTAGGGCCTAATAGGCAAGTGGTCTTCACCTTGAATAAGGAGGCACTAGAGCCCCTTAAACGGTGCAATGGACGAGTGCACTACGGCATGGGTCAGATCGTGATCCACGTATACCGCCGCGTTGCACAGCGCGCTGCTATTTCGTCTGCACCGGAGGACTCGGACATCGCAGTGCCAGAAGAGGAGTCGGAGATGTCCGACTCGGAAAGCATGGTATCTGCCACGTCAAATGGCGAAGGAGCAGTGAACAGCTCGGAGATGGAAGACAGCCTGCTGGACGGGGAAGACCTCAACGTCACGGTGATAGCAGCTAGTCCTGAGCGCACCAATGTTGATACTGCCACAGCTAGTAGGGTTTCCGCCACGACAAATCGTGGTCTGAACAACTCGTCGTTGAAAGATAAGCCTCCAGACGAGATGGAACTCGACGATACGGCGGTGGCAGAGAAGTCTGAGCGCTCTCATGTTGGTGGTGCTTCAGATAAACCTGCACAAATCCAAAGCAGCCTCGGCTGCTTTAATCAGTCGTCTTTCTAAAGGCTGCGTAGATGTGGTCCTCATCCAAGAACCCTGGGTCAATAGCTCAAGGATTTGTGGTTTGCGGACTTTTAAGCTTATCCGAGCCAGCGAGGGGGGCACGGTTAGAGCCTGTATTCTGGTTAAGTCTGAGCTGAATGCCTTTCTCTTGCCCAACTATACCAATGGTGACGTTACAGCTGCCAGTTTAACAGTCGACAGTACCAGCCTGGCAATTTTTCCATGGGTCATCTTATTATCGGAACTGACGCTAATGCTCATCACGTCCAGTGGGGAAGCTCCGATATCAATGCTAGATGAGAGTCGTTGTTTGACTATTTATTAACAACTAACCTGGAAGTTTGCAACGTGGGTAACGAACCTACGTTTATTACTAAAACCAACAGGGATGTCATAGATCTCACTATTTGCAGCGAAGGCGCTTATGAGTGGGTCAGAAAATGGCGTGTTCTCGATGAACATTCATTCTCCGACCACCGGTACATAGAACTGGTTCTAGACTTTTCTGTTGAGCAGCCGGTTATGAAACGCAACCCACGTAACACTAACTGGCAGCTACACAATGAAATATTATCTATTGACCTACCAGCACTGCCCCCACAAGTCCCCTCATCAGTAGGGGAGGTGGAGGATCTGGTAAAGACCTTTACAACGACGCCAAAACCACGCGGTAAACATGTGCCGCATTGGTGGTCCTACGACCTGGACTCGTTCCGCAAATCATGTAGGACACAATTTAATAAGGCCAAGAGCCTTGGCACGGAGACTCAATGGCTCGAATATAAAGTTAAACTTAGGGCCTACAAAAAAGCTCTGAGGCAGGCGAAGAGAGTATCGTGGAAAAATTTCTGCACTGGGGTCGAAAAAGTCGACGATACAGCGAGACTTAGACGAGTGCTCTCAAAAACTCAAACAGCCACAAGCTATTTGCGCAAACCTGACGGATCCTGGACCAGCACGGAGGGGGAAACCCTACAGCTGCTCTTGAATACGCACTTCCCAGGGAACTTGCATGAGGAACCCTTAGCACCTACAACAAACCTGGCTGTATACATACCCATCACGGAGGAAATGGTTGGGTGGGCGGTTAAAAGCTTCGAACCGTTCAAGGCTGCCGGGCCAGACGGAATTATTCCTGCACAACTCATAAACACGCTGGAGACATCTGCCAAGTGGCTGGTATTTCTCTATATAGCCTGCCTGGCTCTTAGCTACATTCCGTGCTCCTGGAGAAGTGCCACGGTAGTGTTTATTCCTAAGGCGGGGAAGGCGTCTCATTACGAACCCAAGGATTACAGGCCGATCAGTCTCTCGTCCTTTATACTCAAAACCTTCGAGAATGACTACCTCTCCCCTACTATTGATAGCAACCTTATCTCTAGCTATCAGCATGCATACACAAAAGGGAAATCTACAGAAACTGCACTTCACAGCCTAGTTTCTGTTATTGAAAAATCGCTGTATGAAAAGGTGTGCTGTCTCGTGGCCTTTTTAGATATTGAAGGAGCCTTCAACAACATAAGCCCTGATGCTATAAACACCGCTTTAACAAATCTGGGCATAAGCAGGTCTCTTATTGGACTTCTTGATCAACTACTAAGGGGTAGTTGACTTATCACGCTATGTCACAAGGGGAACGCCTCAGGGTGGTGGTCTTCCCCGCTTCTATGGAACCTCACTGTCAACTCGCTGCTGCGAGACACAAGCTGGGGGGCGGGAAGGTAGTGGCATATGCAGACGACTTAGCTATTGTATATCGGGGCAAATTTCCACAAACCCTGTGCGACTTGGTGCAGGTAGCATTTCGAGAGGTTTCCTCATGGTGCTCGCGGTGCGGACTAAGCATCAACCCGGGAAAAGTAGAACTGGTCCTTTTCACCAACCGCTATAAGATACCACCGTTAATACTACCAAAACTGAATGACCTGCGCCTGAACTTGGCTGACGAAGCCAAGTTCTTAGGCACAGTTCTGGATAGGAAACTAACCTGGAAGGAGAATGTTCTTCAGCGACAGAAGAAAGCGTGTATTGCACTCTACACGTGCAAAAGAGCCATTGGAAAAAAAATGGGGACTCAGGCCCAAAATATACAAATGGATCTACACTGCAATCATTAGACCAATCATGCTCAATGGAGTTGGGGTATGGTGGCCTGCGCTGAGCAAGGCAACAAACCTTAATTTGTTAGGTAAAGTACACAGATCCTGCATCATCTGTATACAACGCCCAATGAAGCACTCCAGGCCATTCTTGGCATTTTGCCACTCGATCTGGAAGGGCACCGGGTAGCAGCAGCATCGGCTCTGCGTCTAAGGGAAACGTCCGGATGGGGCGCAAGCACTACTGGACACGCCAGTATTTTGGGATCCTATAGCTTTCTTCCGCTGATAACAGACCAGCGACCACAACAGTCGGAGATAGAGGTTTTTAAATAAACATTCCCAGCAGGGAAGAATGGGAGAGCACGGATCGGAGTCCCGCCACTCATGGCGGCACTTCCATTTATACCGATGGCTCGAAGTTATACGGCTGATACATTAGCGCAAATTCCGAATTATCTCCGCCTCAAGGAGAAGAGAAATCTCCATATTAATAGGCGTATTAACTGGGCACTGCCTTATTGGTAGGCACGCAGAAATACTAGGTGTGCCCTACCGACGTGCTGTAGGAGTTGCAAGGATGATGAGGAGAAGGAAACGGTGGAGCACCTTATCTGCAACTACCCGGCTTTAAGTGGCGCGAGAATGCGCTTTTTGGGAGTGCCCTTCCTGGTTAGCCTACGCCAGGTCACGGAGCTGGACATAAAGGACCTGATGGCCTTCATTAAGTCATCTAAATGGTTCGAGGAAGAGTAACGGTGTTTAGCAACGTCAGCCCCGGGATTCTTCTATGTGGAGAATCCCGATAATACCGGGATTTTCCATATGGCAGGGTCCCGGAACTGACTTTCCTAGTGTTGATGGTATCACAACGGGCCTTTTAATACTGGCCTGGGTGTGCCTCTGCGGCAGCCACTTGAACCCAACCTAACCTCGAAGTCAGAGTAAGGTACATTTGGCTTTACTTTATGATAATATATAAGCTAAATGAATCCATTTCAAGCAAAAGTTAGCAAACATCAATTGAAGTGAGAGAATGCAATAAATAGAGCTTACTGAAAAAATAAAATGTAAAACAGTTAAAAACTTAGAGAACTACATACACAGAGAAAAATGAGCTGGGAATAGATAAAAGTAGACCGTGGTTTTGGTTTAATCAACCCATATGATGGAGTGAGCGCGGTTGCCGTTTGCCTAAAATTTTGCGTACCAAAATTCGTACCAAAAACAAAAAAACGTACCAAAATAATTTGCTAGTCAAACAATAGGGTAATTCAACGAACCTTATAAGTTTACGAAATGCGTAAATTTATACATTTATCAGCTAAGTTATATGAACGTCCTAGATAAATGTATGTGTACAGTGGTGAAAATTCAACCACAAATCGTATTTTATCTCCCTGCTTTTTTGCTATTTCTTAAATTTTCCTTTCTTTTCCTTATTTTTTATATTTCTCGTTTCTATACATTCCTATTATTTTGGCCTTTTCCTCCCTCTTTACACAATTCAGTAATATAGTTTCCATGATGAAAATTATTTATTCTATTTCGTCTTTATACGTCTTTCTTTCCTTTCCTTTTCTCTCTTTTCCTTTTCTTTGCTTTCATTTACTTTTCTTTCCTTTCTTTCCTCTCCTTTCATCTCATTATATTTCTTTGGCCTTTCTTTTCCTTCCTTCCCTTCCCATGCCCTTCCCTTTTCTTTCCTTTTCCTACCTCTAGTTCTTTTCCTTTCCATTCTCTTCCTTTTCATTTTATTTCCCTTCTTTCTTTCTGTTATTTTCTGTTCCTTTCTTTTCTTTTCCTTTTTTTATTTTCTTACCTTTCTATTCAGTTAGATTCCTTTTTTCCTTATATTTTCTTTTCCATTCCTTTCCTTTCGTTTTCTTTCATATCCTTTGCTTTAGTTTCGTTTCGTTTCCCTTAGTTTCCTTTCATTTTATTCATTTTCTTTTCATTTCATTTATTTTCTTACCTTTATCTTCCATTACATTCCTTTTTTCCTTAGATTTCTTTTCCGGTCATTTCCTTTCCTTACCTTTCCTTGCGTTTCCTTACTTTCTTTCATTTCCTTTTCGTAACTCCTTTAGTTTTCTTTCTTTTACATTCATTTCCTTTAGTTATTTGTTTCCTTTTCATACCTTCCTTTCCTTTATTTTTCTTTCTTTTTATCTTTATATATTTTCCATACCTTCCTTCTCCCTACCTTCTTTTCCTTTCTTTTTATTTTCTTCCCTTTCTTTGTCTTTCTCTATTTGCCTCTCTTTTCCCTTCCTTTACTTTTATTACATTTTCTTTCTTTCCCTTCCTTTTTTTCTTTTCGATTCCTTTCCTTTCCCTACCTTTACTTGCCTTTGATTTTTCTCCCTTTTTCTATCCTTACCTAAACTTACCTTTTTTTCCTTTTATCGATTCCTTTTCTTCCCCATTCTTACCTTTATTTTATACTTTTATTTATTTCATTTTGTTCTATTTTTATTTATTTTATATTATTTCCTTTATTTCATTTCCTACAAATTTCTTTCTTTACTTTCAATCACTTTTCTACTTTGTTATTTTACTTTTTTATTATTTTGTCAATTTTCCATTTTATTTTATTTCACAAAGTCTAGCCACGAAGGGCCTCGTAGCTTATTTGTGCTTTTATTTCAAAACATCAAGTCTGAGCAAGCATTTGCTTCAGATTGTTCAGATTTTGTTTTTGTAAACACTGTTTGTACCTACGCTCAATAAAGTTTGAGTTATTATTGCTGCCAGCACAACTCTTTTTCTCACACTCGGGCTCTCCCCAACAGCTATGAATGCAAACACAACAATGTAAGTGGTCATACCTACACACATAACAGCGGCTCTATAAAGTGAATGCGTGTTTAGCATTTGTAGTGGTGTGACTTTCAAATCATATTATAATAAATTTTTTTTTAATTTTTGGTTTGTTGTCGCACACCCTGCTCGGGGAGACCTATCTCTTTTCCTTTTCTTTGCTTTCATTTACTTTTATTTCCCTTCTTTCCTCTCCTTTCGTCTCATTATATTTCTTTTGCCCTTCTTTTCCTTCCTTCCCTTCCCATTCCTTAGATTTCTTTTCCGGTCACTTCACTTCTGGAGAGTGAAGGATACACAACAACATGACTAAATATTTTTTTTGTAGTCATTCAAATGTAGTTTTGATATTTGTAGCGGTGTCATTGGAGTTGCGTTGAAGTTAAATGGCAAAAATTTACCAAATTTGGAAGTTGCGTACCAACGTACCCGGAGAAAAAATTTGTACCAAAAATGGTACATTTCGGCCAAAACGGCAAAGGTGGGAGTGGGTGGTAGTTTGCTGAAAATCTTCTCAAGTTATTAATAAGCTTGGTCGGGAATCCCACAAGGAACCCACTGTGGCCCCCTGTTGTTCCTTATTTTTATTAATGATCTGCCTCGACGTCAAACTTTTTCTAACCGTGCGTGTTACTTTTGTCTGCATTAAGCTGTAATATTATCTCGATTCTTTTAATGAATGGTGTAAAATAATTAATCGCGCTGGAACAATATATTACAAGAGCGTACAACTGTTGGCGTATGCCGACGACATCGACATCAGTGGCCTCAACAACCGCGCCGTAACTTCTGCGTACTCCAAATTAGAAAAAGAAGCAGAAAAATTGGGTTTGGTGGTGAACAAAGGTAAAACGAAGTACCTGCTGGCATCATGCAAAGAGTCAGCGCATTCGCGTCTTGGCAACCACGCCACTGTTGGCAGCAATAATTTGGAGATAGTAAGGGACTTTATATACCTAGGAAGCAGCATTAATACCAACAACAATGTAAGCCTGGAAATCCATCAAAACATAACTCTTGCAAACAAATGCTACTTTGGGCTGAGTAGGCAATTGAGAAGTAAAGTCCTCTCTCAACGAACAAAGCAACACTCTATAAGTCTCTCATCGTACCCGTCCTGCTATATGGTACAGAAGCCTGGACACTGACAGCTATCAAACGAAAGGGGAAGGTCCCAAGTTTCCTTAGGACATCGATATACATATTTCGATCAATTTATCGATAACTGGGTTATCGGTCGAAATGTGAGTAAAGTGTCCCTACAATATGGATATCAAACGAAAAGGGAACGTCCCAGGTTTCATTTGGACCTCGATATATTTCGATAAAGCAATAACTGAGTTATCGGTCAAAATGTGGTTGCCCAAAAGCCTTAAAATTACTCTACAATATGGGTATCAAACGAAAGGAGAACGCCGCAGGTTTCATTTGGATTTCAATATATTTCGACAACTGAGTTATCGTCAAAATGTGAGGCCCAAATACCTTAAAATTTCCCTACAATATGGGTATCAAACGAAAGTGGATATATTTATCGATAATTTCATAGGACATTTGCCTAAAATGTAAAAAATAAATATAGTTTAAAAAAGACTAAAACTCACGCTCGTGAAGGGTGGATACCTTGCCGCGGTATGAGGGCTTAAGTCGATAGCCACAGGGCTAAGCTGCCCTTGTGATCATAACTCCGTACGGCACTTCATCACGAGAGCAACCTAGCCTCTCTGGCGCGACGACAAAGATCTCCCCCCTCCCAATCCAGGGTGTTATGCGAAACCGTGCCCATTGGACGTTTGCAAGGCAAATCGTGGCTGTATTTGAACGGAGCCTCCCTCATACCGGGTCGCCTCAGAGAGTAAGCATGGCCTTACCGCGGTACGGGGTTCTGCCGCGGCGGACGACACATTTTCCCTTACTCTTCCCTTGACCCTAAGCTGGCCTTGTCCGGCTATGGGTCGTACGAACAAGATGAACTCAAATAAAAACGAGAAACCGAAAAAACAAACAACGCCAAATTTCACTCCTCAGCAGAGGAGAGCTATGGAGGAGCAAGCGAGAAAGCAACAACCACGCCGGAGGACAACCTCCGCTCCACAATTAAGGGGGGGATCGACAGCGATGGCAACTACGAGTCTGTCAACCAAACCTCTGTCGAGTAAAATTGACTGGATGGGAGCTAGCACCAAAGCGGGTGCCAACGCAGCTAAGCGGACAACGGCGGATGCTAAACTCCCATCAACCGCTGATATCAAAACCAGTATCTTTACGTCTGTGGCAGCGGTCTCACGACCTGGCCTCGGAGTTTCGAAGGAGAAAGAAGCTGCAACTGAGATTTCGGCAAAGGGAGCGACCGTGATGGCAACTACGGGTCTGCACTCCCGGGAGTCATCTCCCCGCCGCTTCACATACCACGAGAGAAGATTGGCTGCAAAGATCCTGAAGAGGTATGAAGGGGTACCGCTCCGGAGTTTCCGGGTAGTTCGGCGCGAGTAACGGATGCGGCTTGGCACCAGGGTCAGATTAAATTACTCGCATGCGAGGATGCAAAAACTGTAGCACTGTACAAGGCAGCACCTGCTAAACTGGGTGAAGTCTACAAGGGCGCAAAGATCGAGGTAGTCGACTGGAAGGACATTCGAGCTCACCAAGGGCAAGGGCATGGATTCCGGCCATCCCTGGCGAACCCGAGAGAATTCTCGGGATGCTACGGCTAATGAATCCGTCCCTCCCAACGCATGACTGGAGTGTCAGGCTGGTCGGGGATGCGGTAGGGCCCGACAGACAGGTGGTGTTCACCATGAATAAAGAGTCAATCGAGCCCCTCAAAAAGTGCAATGGCCTAGTACACTACAGCGTAGTCCAGATCGTTATCCACGTATATCGTGGGGATGCGCGCTGCCTTCTCGGCTGCACCGGGGGAACCGGAAAACGAATTACCAGAAGAGGAAGCGGAGGATTCCGATGCGGAAAGCATGTTATCCGCCACGTCCCTTGGCGATAGTGCTGTGAACAACTCGAAGATGGAGGACAGCCTACAGGACGAGGAAGTCCTCGACGTCACGGTGGTAGCAGCCAACGCTGAGCGATTAACATCTAACGCTACAGACAGCAAGACTCCTGCAACGCCATATCGGGCAGTTAATCGGAACAACTCGTCGTTGATAGGCAACCTCCGGGATGGGGCAAACCTCGACGATATGGGGACGGCAGGGAAGTCTGTGCGCTCTCATGTTGGTGGTCGTCTAAAGGCGACGTGGATGTGGTCCTCATCCAAGAACCCTGGGTCAACAGCTCGAGAATCTCCGGATTGGGGACTAAGGGCGTCAAGCTCATTCGAGCCAGCGAGGAGAGCAATGTCAGAACGTGTATTTTGGTGAAGTGTGAGTTGAACTCTTTCAAGCGCCAGAGATACACCAATGGTGATATTACCGCTATCAGTCTAACGGTTGACAGCACCCGCCTGACGGTGGCGTCGGTCTATATGCCCTACGAGGCCGAAGAACCTCCACCACAAACGGAGGTGAAAGACCTGGTGTCAAATTACTGCACGAGTAATCTTATTATTGGAGCGGACGCTAATGCTCACCATGTCCAATGGGGGAGCTCCGATATCAATGCCAGGGGCGAGTCTCTGTTTGATTACCTCTTAACAACCAACCTGGTAATTTGCAACGTGGGTAATGAGCCTACTTTTATCACTAAGACCCGCAAGGAGGTCATAGACCTCACTATCTGTAGTGAAGGCGCTTATGAGTGGGTTAGAAAATGGCGGGTTCTTGAAGAACATTCATTCTCCGACCACCGTTACATTGAAATGGTTTTAGACTTTATTCTAGAACAACCAATCATGAAGCGCAATCCACGTAACACTAATTGGCTGTAACACAATGAAATATTAGACAGAGACCTACTAGTACTGCCCTCACAAGCCCCCTCATCAGTAGAGGAGCTGGAGGATCTTGTTACTACATTTACATCGGCGCTCTCAAATGTTCTAGGACAGGCTTGTCCTGTGCCAAAACCACGCAGTAAACACAGGCCACATTGGTGGTCCTACGATTTGGACTCGCTCCGCAAATCATGCCGGAAACAATTTAACAAGGCCAAGAGCCTCGGCTCTGAGCCTCATTGGCACGAATATAAAGCTAAACTAAGGGCCTACAAAAAAGCTCTGAGACAGGCGAGAATCTCGTGGAGAAATTTCTGCACTGGCGTCGAAAAGGTCGACGACACAGCGAGACTTAGACGAGTCCTCTCGAAAAGTCAAACAGCCATCAGCTATTTGCGAAAACATGACGGATCCTGGACCAGCACGGAAGAGGAAACCCTTGAGCTGCTCTTGAATACACATTTTCCGGGGAATCTGCATGACGCGCCACTAGCACCTGCAACAAACCTGGCAGTAAATATACCCATCACTGAGGAAAGGGTAAGGTGGGGAGTTAAGAGCTTTGAACCGCATAAGGCTGCCGTGCCGGACGGGATTATCCCCGCGCAACTTATAAACACGTTGGAGACATCAGCTAAATGGCTGGTATTTCTCTTCACAGCCTGCCTGGCTCTCAATCACATTCCGGGTTCCTGGAGAAGCGCCACGGTAGTGTTTATCCCTAAGGCTGGGAAGACTATTGATAGCAACCTTATCTCTAGCTATCAGCATGCATACACCAAGGGTAAATCAACAGAAACTGCTCTGCACAGCCTAGTATCTGTCATTGAGAAATCGCTGTGTGAAAAGGATTACTGTCTCGTGGCCTTCCTAGACATTGAGGGGGTTTTCAACAATATAAGCCCGGAGGCGATCAACTCCGCTCTAACTAATCTGGACGTAGATAGACCTCTAACTGGTTTAATTGACCAACTTCTAAGGGGAAGGAAAATAGCTTCTTCACTTGGTACACAGAGCCAACAATGCCTAATAAAATAGAACAAAAGTCATATGATATCTCTATAGATTTTCTTCAAGAAGAAGTTCTTTTTATATTTGAAGAGAAAATCTTATTAATGTTTACAAAGGGAAATCTTGCAAAAAACGAACCGATTTCTTAGGGTTCCTAACAAGAAGATTTTACTTATTAATGTTTTCAAAGAGAAATCTTGCAGAAAACGAATTGATTTCTTAGGGTTCCTAACAAGAAGATTTGACTTATTAATGTTTTCAAAGAGAAATCTTGCAGAAAACGAATTGATTTCTTAGGGTTCCTAACAAGAAGATTTGACTTATTAATGTTTTCAAAGAGAAATCTTACAGAAAACGAATTGATTTCTTAGGGTTCCTAACAAGAAGATTTGACTTATTAATGCAAGATTTCTCTTTGAAAACATTAATAAGTCAAATCTTCTTGTTAGGAAGTTTTTTCTCTTTCATCTTTTTTTTCATATTTTTAAGGAAATCTTGAAAAGATGTGTATATTCATTACCTGATGCCTTATTTTTTTGCGACTTTTCATTAAGTCAATTATTTTTAAAGCAGTGAGCTCTGCTTAAATTTTTGCTCGGTGTACCTTTTATATACGTCACATCTATGTAATAAATATAGCCAGGCGCGTATCCAGAAAATATTTTCGGGGTGGATCCAATTTTTTTTCATAATAACCATTTTGACGTGAAAATGGAAATGACTTAGCTAAAGTTTAATTTTGTTACTAGTGCAGACGCGAACCAAATTTATCAAAGCCTAGAGAAAGAACATTAAAAAATTTTCTAGGTCCATTACAAAAAAAAAATTATTTTAAACGAAAACGATGAAGCTTTATGTAAAAATTAAAAATGTCCAAAAGTTTTACTAAATTTTTTTTAATAAAATTTTTTTTTAAGCTATATTCGAAAAGAACGGAAAAATACTTTAGAAAACGGTTTCCATGTTCCTTCTTAGCATGTCAATTACATGTCTTATAATTTAAAGAAAAAAGGCTTACTCACAAAAAATTGCGAATTCAAACCCGTATATCTCGGTAACCATCCAATATTTTTACGCGAACTTTGGTGATATTTTTTTCTTACATGGCTGATCACTTTCACCGTATTTCATTCAAATCGAATTTTTAGGTGGTCCGTTTGAGGAATTTTACCCCACATGTAGACAGCGATAGGGATCGGGATGGAGATACAACATCTGCCGGAACAGCTTAATTTAGAAAAAGGCTAGGATGATTTTTATGGTGAATTTTCAGATGTACAGCTTGGTCGAAGGTAATTTTTCGAAAAACTTACCGTTTACGAGAAAAATTCTTAAAACCATAAATGTTCACCTTTGCTCCCAAATAACTCTTTTACCACACATGATCTTAATGGGGACTTTTGAAGTTTTATTTCTTTACCTAAGTTTGGCTTTGTCGCAATTTTTGTTATTTCAAATGTCTAATTTGACCGGCAATCAAAAAATATTATCCCATGAGTTTGGGACTCATATTCCAAATTTTATTTTTTACAGGGGGTGTCCCTGAATACGCGCCTGGGTATAACAAATGTAAATGTAAGCTTTATTTATGTTTATTATAGCTCTGTATATTCGGATGCAAAGCATCTGTATACGAAACTTTCTTATTGTTATGAAATAGAAGCCGTTTTCTTAAGTAAACTTTAAAATGTATCTTAATTTTTTCATACAACATTTTTGTTTAGCGTGAACTTTAATATTTAAGGCTAGATGAGAAAACGCTCCTTTATATTATAAACTATTTATATTATACGTTTTAATAAAAAAAGCGAATAAAACGAGTGAAAAGTTGATTAAAAATTCTTAGCTGTTTTTCCGGCCAAAATTATAATTGTTTTCGCCCAAATAATTTTTTTTAGCCGTTATTTTTTCTCGATCTAGCCGGATTGCTGAATAATTTCTGGCAACACTGGTAGGAATGGACAAAAAAATTTTTTTTTTATTATTAAAGGTGACTGTTTTACGCGTTATTTTTCATATTTTGAAATTTTTTTGAGCGCGTAGAACGAAAAAATAATTTATTTGTTTAAAAAAAACTATTTAAAGTATAATTTTTTAAACAATAAGATCGCATAAAATTTCTTATAATATAGTAAGAACAATTTTCTGTAAGCAAAAAAAAATTCATTGATTTATCTGCAGTAGTTTATGTGAAAATAATTTTTCAATATTATCGTGATCAGAAATTATCTAAAATTATCAAAAATTCAACCTCCAATAACATTAACAAAGACATGAATTTTGACGAAATATTTTTAGCACGAGGTTTGAGTCTGGCCCACTATCCAATGCAACGATAGTTTTCAAAATCGTCAATAAAGTGATTTTACCTGTGCACACTTCACGTGGCTTTACCCTATACGATTTATTAATTTCTTTTAAACAAAGTATATTAAACAAAGTAATAGTGAACTTGACAGTTCTCTCTATTCTGTAGGAGTTTTCCCGTCAAATGAAAAGAAATATTAACCCTTTCTGCTTAAGATTTTTAAATTTTTTCAATACTGTGAAGAAATGGCAAATTGTTTCATATAAGTACAATACCGCTTGCCTCAGTTCCTTACATGTTTAAATAGAGTTTAGAGTTCAGATTAGCTAGAATCAGGCACATTTTAGCTAGGATGAATGGTCTAATCTTTTTTCAATTGGATCTTAGACCGAAAACGAAACTGTAAGCGATTAAAATTGATCATGAATGCTGCGGGTTAGGGGTTTAGATAATGCCCGTAGTGGAATGCCTGTCGCAAGAGCCGACTAAAATCCATCTCAACCACGGTCACGGGGTTGATGAAATCGGCAATGGGAATAGTAACATAAGGTGGTTCGGCAGCTGTGAGAGCATAGACGCATAGACCGTACAACTCTGTTTGGTCCATTACGTCCCTCTTACAACAGCAACAGCGAAGCCGAATAATTTCACGAAACCGAAAACTAAATCGTAATCGTTATTTTAATAAAAAAAACGAAACCCTTTCAAAGTCCAGAACCGGTTCCAAACAAGTTTTTACTTGTTTTTTAAAATTGATTACTTCATTTCGCGGACACATATAATCCTTGATAAGACGGTACCCTGGTTTTGACTTCATTATAAAATATTCTAATGGAAACCAATCCACCAGTTTCTGTGAAACTCTGGCGTTTATCAAACTTTGAAATTCGACCAGTCCGAAACCAGTTTTTATAAAAATTAAATGTGTGTAAATTTCATCCTGTAGGACCCTAAAGAAGTGTCCCTCAAAGTTTGAGTGAAATCCGAGACTAGTCAGCAACGATTTTTGCTAATAGTAGACGTTTTCGTAGGGATTGACTCTTAAAAATTGTTTAAAGAAAAAATAATAACAGCCTTATTCATAAAAGGATATTAAAGTTTTATTAGGAGTTTATCAATGAAATAAGCAAAAACATTTTTCATAAATGCTTTATAAACTTAAAATGCTGTTATAAAGACGTCAAAACGAAATCAAATTTATAATGAGCTTTACCCTTCTATAAACTTTTAATAAGACCATACTTCAAAGGAAAATAAACGTCAAAGTGGCTAATCCCTCATACAAAAATTACATAAGTGGCCAGCGCAGGATGATGGACATATATACGCAAGTTGTAGGACCTTAGGTTTTCCACCCACTTTGCACTTATTTCGGCATTTAGACCTCAGACTTGGGGGTCAGCGGAATCCTCAGCGCGCACGTGGCCACATACGTTGTCACGGTCGCGGCATCGGCTAGGAAGTGAGAAGAGCAGCAAAGTAGCTATCTGTGTCTCCGGAATGCCTCCCTAGTCAGCTTCTGGTTCCCATTTGCTGCAGTTTGATGTGCTTCAGGTTACCTATCCCGTTTAGTGTGCAGAACGTCGAATAGCCAATCGGCTCGACTAGCTTCTCTTCTATTCAGTAGGCCATGCTAATATCAGGGCGGTAATCTCTAGGGTAGCTTGGACAGGAGGTGGTATATAAACGATTATGAGGTTAGGGTCTACATCTCCCGCCCGAACGACGATACTCTGTCGTTCTAGAGTCCTGCCCATTGGGTCAATGTCGGGTTTAAATTGGCAAAACTGCACAGAAGGATGGATAATAAACGCTAGGTTCGTATACCTGGTTGGAAGAAGAATAGGTCGTATTGCGTCCCCGTTATGAGTAAGCGTGAATAGCATTGGGTGTGCTTGACCGTTGGCACCTTGGAATATAATCTTAGCCGACAAACAGTGCACGTAGCGAAAGGGACCAAGAGCTGGGAGCTTCGTCTTGCACTCGTGCTGGGACCGAAATGTGGAAGGGTGATGATGGAGACGGGGTCTGATACTCGGCATGGCTCACCTCCAAAGAAAGTAGCTGTGGGCAGCCGAATGAGGTGCAGGCGTCGTGGGGCGCGAATGACAACCGGGAGCACATTGCACAGCTTGCTGTGTATAAGAAGGTCGTGAATGCCGACGTTCTGACAGGCGGTGGTGCAGATCTAGAGCTCGCATTCAACGCCGCCAGCACCTTTCACGTCCGTTCAACACTCCTACTACCTTTGGAGCACACGAACACACTGAGAGATATTCACAGACGAGCACGACCTTATTTTGCAGGTTTTCTTCGGGAGCAATTCAATGATTTGTTGAAAATATTTTTTTATTTTTTTGAGACTTTAATTAAAAAATTCATTTATTTTTGTTTGACAATTTTCAAACTGGCATTTGTCAACGCCATCATTATTAAATTTAGACAGCAAAAACCTTATAAACCAATAATAGTTACAAAATCTTTATAAAGCGTTTATGAATAAAGTTCATTATAACAGCTTTATAAAGTTAAAAATAGTTTTTACTATTACGCAGTTATAATGTGTAATAGCATTTTTTATGAATAAGGGGGTAAGTGTTTTCGTTTATGTTCTTATCTGCCTCGTAAATATTGTAAACTTCGTATATCTGTCACTTTTCATACAAGCTTAGGAAGTTTACGAGGCCTTTACGACACTGAACGAATACCCTTAATATTTTGTCCGTTGGCTGGGACTCGAACCATGACTCCGCGCATCATACTCTGCTTTACCACTGAGCTACATCGCACACATAAATGTTGTTTGCAAAATTTATTCTTGAATAAGCTTTCAAAAATAAATGAAATCAAAACAAAAATTGTAGAACGGAAAGGTTTTAATTTTACCGAAAAGTTTTAATTTTCAACCAAAAAGCTTAAATTTAAACCGAAAAGTATTAAGAATAAAATAAAATTTAACCAAATTTATCAAAGCCTAGAGAAAAACAACAAAAAGTAAATAAACTGTCATTAATATTGATTTTTCCGGTCAATTTATTTATAAATTTTGATTTTTGTTAGGCTTTTTTGACCATTGTAAGTTGATACGAAACAAAAACAAACTTTTATCTCATCGTTCCAACCCGACGTTTCGCTAGGCTCCCTGGCTTCCTCAGGGGTGATCTGTTTATTAAAAACAATAATAAAATTTAAGAGTTACAAAAAGTGGTGGAAAAACAGACAAATATGAAAAACTATGCAATACGCACATAAATACATTACTAGTATCACAAATTCAACACGTAAAAAACACTAACAAACATTTATCACCTTTACAAGTTTTGATTTTATAAAATTATTTTAAACTAAATTACTATTAGTAACATCCCCTATGGTATCATTGTCATACTAAAAACTTCTACGCTGCTGCGTGTTTTGAAAGAACATTGAAAAATTTTCGAGGTACATTACAAAAAAAAAAATTATTTTAAGGTAAAAAGATCAAGCTTTATGTAAAAATTAAAAATGTCCAAAATTTAAAAAAATTTATAAAATTGTTTTTTTATAAAATTTTTACTAATTTTTTTAATACAATTTTTTTAAAGTTATATTCGAAAAGAACGGAAACAATACTTTAGAAAACGGTTTCCATGTTCCTTCTTAGCATGTCAATTGCATGTCTTATAATTTAGAGAAAAAAAGGCTTACACACAAAAAATTGCGAATTTAAACCTGTATATCTCGATAACCATCCAATATTTTTACGCGAACTTTGGTGATATTTTTTTCTTACATGGCAGATCACTTTCACCAAATATCGTTCAAATCGAATTTTTAGGTGGTCCGCTTGAGGAATTTTACCCCATATGTAGACAGCGATAGGGATCGGGATGGAGATACAACGTCTGCCGGGACAGCTTAATTCAGATAAATGCTAGGACGATTTTTATAGTGAATTTTCAGGTGTACAGCTTGGTCGAAGGTAATTTTTTTTTTTTCAAATTACCGTTTACGAGAAAAATTCGTAGAACCCTAAATGTTCACCTTTGCCCCCAAATAACTTTTTTACCACACATGATATTAATGGGGACTTTTGAAATTTTCTTTCTTTACCTAAGTTTGCTTTGTCGCAATTTTTGTTATTTCAAATGTCTAATTTGACCGGAAATCAAAACATATTATCCTATGAGTTTGGGACTCATATTCCAAATTTTTATTTTTTACAGTCACATACAAAAAAATTGCTAAACTTGCGCATTTCGGGGTGTCCCTGAATACGCGCCTGGACATAACAAATATAGATGTAAGCTTTATTTATGTTTATTATAGCTCTGTGTATTGGGATGCAAAGCATCTGCATACGAAACTTTCTTATTGTTTTGAAATAGGAGCCGTTTTCTGAAGTAAACTTTAAAATTTATCTTAATTTTTTCATACAAAATTTTTGTTTAGCCTGAACTTTAATATTTAAGGCTAGATGAGAAAACACTCCTTTATATTATAAAATATTTATATTATAAGTTTTAATTAAAAAAAGCGAATAAAACGAGTGAAAAGTTGATTAAAAAATTTTAGCCGTTTTTCCGGCCAAATTATATTTTTTTTCGCCGAAATAATGTTTTTAGCCGTTTTTAGTCGTTTTTTTTCTCGATCTAGCCGGATTGCTGAAAAAATTCTGGCAACACTGATAACTATACAGATACCAGTAATTAGACACTGTCAACCAAAAGTAAACAGCTGGGTTTATCATTCCGAAAATTGTAAGTTCGATTCTCGGTGAAGCCAAACTCATTTTATTTTTCATTTGAAATATTAAAAAGAAAATCTTCTTAATAATATGTGATTTCCCTTTGAAAACATTAAAAAGAGTGTCTCTACAATAGTGTGAAGCACATCTTCTTGAAAAAAAAACTATACACACGGCCCGCCTGAATCGATTTTAACTTCATAGTCCGAGGTCAAAACTTCTGGCTTTACTTTATGATAATATACGCTTAATAAACATGATTCACCCAAAAATTAAAATAATGTAGCGAGCCGTTTTTGAGAAAACCGCGAAATAACCGCGTTTTTTTGAAGTGCTTCGGAAAACTTCATTTCTTGTCACATATTGGAAAATACTACATATTCTGAAAGAGGAGTAAAACCTCCATCAGCTCAATGTTTTACAAATATCAAAAATTGTTTGATGAGAAAAGCTGCTAAATCCAACATATACAGCTTCTGTCGCACTGTTACTGTTCTATTCTAGAGTATTACTTTCTGGGTCTAAGTCAAGGTAATAGCCAGCGAATATGATTTAATTTTTGATATTTCAAGGCAATTCTGTCCCTCAAACCATAACCTGAAAGTTCAAGTAAAATTTGGTTTTTTGCTCCTACTGAAAAATATTTTTTTGGCCGTTGGCAGGTTTACACTCTTAGGCGACGATATGTTTTCATTTCCTAAAAAACTCACACTTTTTACCCTCTGAAGCTTTGACAGGGTAGTTGGTTGCACTGAAAATCAGCTGACGAAAATTTTATTTGACAGATAAATTTGGATTTTGCAATAACAATTGAATATGGTTGATAATGCACATAGCATAGCAAACGGGCAATGTTTTTTGTTCGTTTTATCGATATAGCAGTTTCATGTAGAACGGGTACACTTTTATCACACTTTTAGAGTATTCTGTGCAAGGGTGTAAACATGTTCAACGAAATCAGCATTAGTGTCATGTAAAATTGTTCTTTAGTTAAAGTCCGTACGATATATAAATTTCGATCTTATCATTGTGTAATTTTCTTACAAAATATAAAGCCAGAAGTGAAGCTGGATTTTTTAGCTTAAAAAATGGTGTTTAGATGCCGAAGATGATATGATTAGGTACATTTTGTTGTTTTTTTTTGGCACAAAAATAAAAGCAAATGGGAGCTGCTGGATCATTGCATAGATATGTACGTGTGTGTGTAAGGGATTGAGCGGATGGGTGTGTCTTTGGGAGTTTTATAAGAGTGCTGCATAGTGATGTATAGTTCGGGTATAACAGAATGTGGAGATAACAAAATAGCTGGAGAGTTTGGAGACCTCTTTTTTGTTTAATAACAAGTAAACTAAAAATAATTTTAAAAGTTTTTTTTTGGTGAGACACCAGATTAGTCCATTCTAAGTTTCCAATATAAGTTTTATAGAGATCTATCCATAAATATATACGAAATTGGGTTACGACTGTTTGTATGGGAGAGTGTTAGCCTATTAATATATAGATGACAGATATTTCACGGTGTTTCATTTTACATATACTTGTAAAAACAATTCTATCAAAACCAGTAGAATAAAAAGTTGTGACGTTTTAGAGTTGGGACATTTCTGTTTAATCTATTCTAATTTTAATATGGCTTAATATTTTTGGACTTCCGTTAGAAATTAGATGTATGCCACCAAGATCTACATTAGAGTGATCACAAAACATATGGGATTTGCAAAGGTATTGAATTTTTTCGCTCCCCGCGCATTTTCTGGGTATTTGTTTTCTTTAGGGGTCAACTGCTAATAAATTAGCTAAAACGGGTTTTGGGCTCAGGATCACGAATCCGGAAGCGCTTTTTTAATTTTTTGTTTTAGTGAAAAGTTATGGTCAAAAAACCGAAAAATGGCCCGGGTCCGATACCAAAATTGGGGCGGAATCCCTGGTATTTATGTGCGAAACACCTTTCTGAATTGGCGGCCACCGGCCGCGCTTATAAAAAATAACCCTGGGCTACGCCATCCCAAGTCCGGACGTGTGACATAACCGTGGCTACCGCCACGGCGCGACTATTTTTGCACGTTTTTAGGGACAGCCTAATAAAATTACAACAACCACATGAAAACTTGAAACTTTGATTGCAAATATCTCTTCAGAGAAGCAAAATATTTAAAAAGCGCTTCCGGATTCGTGATCCTGAGGCCGAACCCCGTCTTTTGAGCTATATCACATAATTTTAGCTAATTTATTAGCAGTTGACCCCTAAAGGAAACAAATACCATTTTTTGATAGCTTGACAATAGAAAATAAGGTCTGCATAACAATCTGACCACCTGTAGTGGGAAATAGCCACGCGCATTTGAGTTCAAAAATTAACTTATAATATATTATCCATATGATATTTTTGTTTGTTGAAAAGGCAAAAATAAATATTTCAAAAATAGAGAATTGCATAAACTATACCTCATTTAATAGGTTATTTAAAGTTATTTTACACATCATAAATTTTTTTAATTTACATGCACTAAAAAAATTTAAATTTCACTTTAAGGACTCAATATGTCCTGAAAGGATAACGGTAGGTATAGATATCATATGGAGAATATGTTCCCACTTTCATTTTGTATAAAAATGATTAATACATTATTTCTCCGAAAAGCCATGCATAACATTTAGGTTAATTTTTGAATTTTAGGTCAAATGCGCGTGGCTATTTCCCACTACAGGTGGTCAGATTTTCAAGGAAAAATTACACCTAGTTTAGAAGAAAATCTGTGGTAAAGTTGTGACATAAAAAAGTGTGACACATCTTTAAGCGCAAAATCTTCCCAGCCCATCTTCGAAATGGAACCTACTCTAGCACAGTTTGTCAAGCAAATTATTTTAAAAACAATTGTGGCGTATTGTTACGCTATTTATCCTATTTCTAAGCTTTCTTATACAAATTTTGCTTTGATCACAATTTATAGCATATAATGCCAATAAAAGTACATGCCCCCAGCAAAGGGACACTATAAATTGTGACTTTTTGTTTTCTTTTTTGTGCGTATAAAAGTAGTCCATGTTATAAGACTGCATATACGTTTATTTAAAAAAAAAAAATGTCGGTTTGTTATAAGTTTTTGACATTAATGTCGGTGAACACAAATATATTAGTTTCCAAGGAATCACCCATATGTACTTTTTTGGTTCAGTGTCTAAAGTATCTTCTAATAACACTGTGCAACAAGATTCTACGTAATTGATAAAACCAGTTGGAGATGAAACTTTAGCCCTCCCATATCAAAACCTCATACTGGGTTTTTATACCCAGCGTACTAGTACTAGTACAAGGGTATATTAATTTTGTTCACATAACGGCACAAAATAATCGAGATAGATATAGAGTTCCATATATGAAAGTTCTTAGGTTGAAAAGAGAAGTTCATTAAGGCATGTCCGTCCGTCTGTCCGTCCGTCTTTGTACACGATAACTTGAGTAAAAATTGAAATATTTGCATGCAATTTTGTATACAGGATACTTTTTGGCCTAGGTAGGTTGTTATTGAAAATCGGCGAAATCGGATGATAACCACGCCCCCTTTTTCGATATCGAAAATTTCGAAAAATCACACAAATTGACATATCTCGGCAGCTGAAATGGCCAAAATGATATAATTTTATAGGCGAATCCCCCTCGTCATTCTCTTATAATTTTTCCATAAATTTTTTATAGTGGGCGTGGCACAGCCCACTTTTAAGGGGGGCATTTTTGAAAATTTTACTGGTCGCAACTTTTAAACTGATAACGATAGAACGATGGAGTTTGGCACAAAGCATACTAGTATCGTTGGGAATATACCTGATAAAATTGGATAAAATCGCCCTCCAACCACGCCCACTTCCGATATCGAAAATTTCTAAAATCACATAAATTGACATAATTCGGTAACGGAAATGGGTAAAATGATATAATTTTATAGGTGAATCCCCCTGGTCATTATATAATGATTTTTTGACAAATTTTCTAAAGTAGGCGTAGCCCCGCCCACTTTTAAAGGAGGCTGGTCGTAACTTTTAAACTGATTAGGGTAGAACGATGAAATTTGGCACAAAGCATACTAGTATCGTTGGGAGTATACGCGATGAAACTGGAAAAAATCGCTCCCACCACTCCCACTTTCGATATCGAAAATTTCGGAAATCACATAATTCGGTAACGGAGATGGCTAAAATGATATACATAGTTTGGTAGGACGAACCCCCTCATCATTCTATTATGATTTTTTGATGAATTTTTAAAAGTAGGCATGGCATCGCCCACTTTTCAGGGAGGCATATTTTAAATTTCACGGGTCATAACTTTTAAACTGATTACGGTAGAGCGATGAAATTAGTACAAGGTATACTAGCATAATAGGGAGCATACCTGATGCAATTGGACGAAATCGCTTTCCGACCAGTCCCACTTTCGATATGGAAAATTTCGAAAATCAAATAAATTGACATAATTCGGTAAGGTAAATAGCTAAGATAGTAAAAACTTTAGGTAAATCCTCCTATTCCCTATATCATTGTTATCCCGTTCTGAAAATTACCGCTGGGTATTTAATGTTCGGTTCACCCGAACTTAGACTTCCTTACTTGTTCTTTGTTATTTTTATTCAAAGTTGGTAACGCTGTATATGAAAAAATTGATCAAAACTTTATGAAATGATGGTTTTTTTTATCTATCGCTATTTTTTGGATCGAGGAACTAATTGACATTAATTTTTACCTTAGTGTTACGATAGGTGGCGCTGTCATACAATTTGACTAATTTTTGATGTTTTCATGCAAATGGAGCAATTTTAGATTGTTTTTTTTATATATCGCTATTTTTTGGATCGAGGCACTAATTTTTGAAAAAATTGATCAAAACTTTATGAAATGAAGCAATTTTAGATGGTTTTTTTATCTATCGCTATTTTTTGGATCGAGGAACAAATTTTTGAAATTAATTTCTACCTATGTCTAACGATAGGTGGCGCTTTCATACAATTATTATTATTTTTTAACTATGGTTCTTATTTTATTTGTATCAGTTGTTTATATTTTTGCCTGTTCGACCATTGTGCCCCTACCAATTTACGTGTTTATCTATTATATTAATAGGCTAACAAATTTTACATATAAATCATTGCCAAGCTTAAACCCATACTAAATATGCATAAATATTTATGAAATGCATATGGATTTGTTGGCATACCTCTAAAGCAGTGCACAATTATCTAATATATAACCAATCCTGCTTCATTTATCTGTAATAAGCGAATGAAAATTTCTCATGCCACTTGAATTGGTTATCTGACAATCAATTTGTACATAAAGCGATAGCCCAGTGGGAAGCGTCGGGGTAAGTGGTCGAACGGTTAATGGTTCAAGTACAGCTATCGGCCACATTTTTTTTTTTGTCATTGAAAATTGTTTTTATTTTTTCAATATATAAATATTTCTTATCTTGACTTTTTTAAAAATTTTATGTTTTATTTTCGAGAAAAAAAATTGCTGAATATTTTTAGTTGACGGAAAGCATATGCATACATACCACCCATTATAGAAATGCGATAACCGCTTATTCAATTTGGGTTTTTTTGTCTAATTTTTGATGATATAAGATCGAAGTTGCGAAATTTTTTCAAACACAGTAGTCTTTTTATCGGACTTCGGTAGATTACTTCTATAAATTTTAGTGATTTCTACCGTTTGAGACAAAGTTGCTGATAGACTCCCTATTTAAAATATAAAAATCGACAACATATTTAATATGTACTTAAATTTTGAACTAAATCAAGTGGTTAGCGGTCGTCTTAAATTTTACTGAAGGCAACAACTGATTTCTATTCATATGTACATATGTATTAACTTTTAAAAGGGCAGATTTGCAACCCGAGCCCCAAAAAGACTAGACTAAATTGAATAGAAAAATTAATATATATTTTTTCTTTAAATCAAATAAAAAATCAATATAAATTGTCTTAAATATTGCTAAGTTATGGTTAAAGAAAAAAGCTAGAAAATCCTCAAACTTTTTTTGACCTAACCAGAATTTGTAATTTACCCCCTCTAAAAAGATTTAAAAACACGCCTGTATAATAAATTTCTATAAAAAGAACTCATTTTCTGCAAAATGAACCTTTCAATCTTTCACTCAACAAGCTCCTCCTTTTTATTAGAGAAACTATTTTCATTCTCTCGCTCATTGCCCATACAGCTTGAATTGGTGATTTGACAATAAATTCGTAGATAAGGCAGTAGAGCAGTGGTTAGCGCATCGGATAGCGAGCGAACTGTTGTAGGTTCGAGAACAGCTCCGGGCTACAATTTTTTTTTTTTTTTTTCATTGAAATAGTTTTTTCTTTTTTAAAACATCTTTTGGTATATGAGTATTTCTAATCTTGATTTTTTATAAGCTCATTAAAATTTCATAAGACATATTTTTGTATTTGTGATACTTTTTTCGCAAAAAACTTACTGCGAATATTTTCATAAATATACATACATACCACCCATTATAGAAATGAGATAACCGCTTATACAATTTGGGGTTTTTGGTAAGTTTTTCCGAAAATTAAAATTTTTTTTAAACATACCCTCATATTCATAAAAAATAAAATTGGTTTATAAAGCTTTTTAAAATGACATTTTCATACAAATTTTGAATAATAAGAGCTTATTAAACCTTTCTTATTTTTTATGAATAAGGGGGATATTGTTCTGTTTATCGGACTTCGGTAGATTATTTCTATAAATTTTGAAATATAAAATCCATAATTTCTCACAGGTCTATAAATTTTGTACTAAACGAAGTGGTTAGAGGTCAACTAAAATATTACTAAAGACATTTTGCCCCGTTTCAATATACCTACATATTTTTTTCAAAAATCAAATCAAAAATCAATATAAAATGTCTTTTTAGATATTTTCAAGTTAGGGTTGAGGAAAAAAGCTTAAAAACCCTCAAACTGTTTTTGCATAAGGCTAGATTTTGCCCGGTTTAACCAATTTTGAATAACTTTTTTTTTAAATCAACATACCCACATTTATTTCAAAAATCAAATCAAAAATCGATATGAAATGTCTTTTTAAATATTTCTAAGTTATGGCTAAGGAAAAAGGCTAGAAAATCCTCAAACTATTTTTGGAAAAGGCTACATTTTGATCGGATTCACCACTTTTGAATATTTTTTTTTTTAATCAATATACGTACAATTTTTTTCAAAAATCAAATCAAAAATCGATAAGAAATGTATTTTTAAATATTTTTAAGTTATGGTTAAGGAAAAAAGATAGAAAAACCTTTAACAGTTTTTGCAAAAGGCTAGATTTTGGTTGATTTTACCACTTTGAATACATTTTTTTCTTTTAAATCAACATACCTACATTTTTTTTTAAATCAAATCAAAAATCAAATTAAAATGTCTTCTAATTATTGCTAAGTTATGGATAAAGAAAAAAGCTAGAAAACCCTCAAACTGTTTTTCCAAAAGGCTACATTTTTCCCGGTTTCAATATACCTAAATTTTTTTTTTTTTCAAAAATCAAAATAAAATGTCTTTTTAAATATTTTCAAGTTAGGGTTAAGGAAAAAAGCTAGAAAACCCTCAAACTGTTTTTTTTTAAATCAAATCAAAAATCGATATGAAATGTCTTTTTAAATATTTCTAAGTTACGGCTAAGGAAAAAAGCTAGAAAATCCTCAAAGCCTACATTTTGCCCGGTTTCACCACTTTTGAATATTTTTTTTTTAAATCAATATACGTACTATTTTTTTCACAAATCAAATCAAAGATCGATAAGAAATGTATTTTTAAATATTTTTAAGTTATGGTTAAGGAAAAAAGATAGAAAAACCTTTAACAGTTTTTGCAAAAGGCTAGATTTTGGCTGATTTTACCACTTTGAATACGTTTTTTTTTTTTTAAATCAACATACCTACATTTTTTTTTAAATCAAATCAAAAATCAAATTAAAATGTCTTTTAATTATTGCTAAGTTATGGATAAAGAAAAAAGCTAGAAAAACCTTTAACTGTTTTTGCAAAAGCCTAGATTTGCCCTAACCAGCATTTGTAATTTACCAACACTAAATAATAAATTTCTATAAATAGAACTCATATTTCTACAAAATGAATTTCATTCTTTCACTCAATAAGCTCCTCCTATTATTAGAGAAATTATTTTCACTCCTTCGCTCATTGAGTACTTCGGTGCATTATCTATTATATTAATAGACTAACAAATTTTACATATAAATATTTGCCAAGCTTAAACCCATACTAAATATACATAAATATTTATGAAATGCATATGGATTTGTTGGCATACCTCTAAGGCAGTGCACAATTATCTAATATATAACCAATCCTGCTTCATTTATCTGTAATAAGCGATTGAAATTTACAAAAAGCGTCGCATCTAATTTTTCACTACGTCGGTATCATGCCGCCCCGCGCTCGTAACCACTGGGTTGGACCGTGAACGCGAAAAACCAATTTTTTGACCTTTGACCCTGTTTTTTTCCATTTTTAGGCTTTGGACTTTTCAGGTTTTATTTTTAATGATGTTCCCAGTATCCCAGTAAGTAATGTATACTGATTAGCTTAGTTAATCCGTTATGATGACCGTTTGTTAGTAATTAAAGTGAGTAGGAAATAAACAGTTGCATATAACCATTGATCAGTTTATAATTGAGTTTAGTCAAAAGTGAATCAAAAAAGTCCAAAATAACATTAAAGTACTCTTT
This sequence comes from Campiglossa producta, assembly GCA_964058755.1. NCBI lineage: Eukaryota > Metazoa > Arthropoda > Insecta > Diptera > Tephritidae > Campiglossa > Campiglossa producta. The sequence continues at coordinate 50,543,704 of CAXKVI010000004.1, forward strand.
TATAGAAGGGCTTAGGAAAAATTCAAAATTATTATTGGAATCAAGTTCTTCCTTTAAAAGTACCTATGTCGTCCACAACATATACGCGTTCGCGGTCCAGCCCAGTGGTTCCGATCGCGGGCGCGGGACGGCATGATACCGACGTAGTGAAAAATTAGATGCGACGCTTTTTGTAAATCACATCATCACACTTAAACATCACATGATGTTTAGTTGACATGTCGTAAGCAATGTTGACGCTATTTCCATTTCAATTAAGAAATAAAATCAATGACTATATTGCCAAATTGCTGTTGACTTTACTTCTCTTTACAAAATTGAAATAGTGTCAATTGACACTATTTCCATTTATAATGCGAAATAATGTCAATTGACACTATTTCCATTGACCTTGTTATCTGTCACCTAAATGGTCGCGGTGGAATAATGCCTTATAATAATAACTAGTATATCCCGTGGTCGAAATTCGACCAATTTAAAATAGTTGAACTTATTCAAACATCTGATCAACTTTTTGTCATTAGCTGCCTTTAGGCCCGTGGCCGAACCTCGACCAACTTAAATGTATACATTAAAAACTCATCTATAGGCAAAATGAGGCCATCAAAGAATTAAAAAAATAGTGGCTGTTATTATATAATAAAAATATTAAATTACAGCAGCCCTTTCCAAAGTTATTTATGGCAAATGCCATGCAAATACTCGGATTTCGAGATTTTAATTTGCACTTGAATAATCGGATGATGAGATTGTGCTTAACAAATAGCCACTAATTTATGCAATCGTTTTGTCTCAAACGGTAGAAATCACTACAATTTATAGAAGTAATCTACCGAAGTCCGATAAATAGACTACTGTGTTTGAAAAAATTTTGCAATTTCGATCTTATATCATCAAAAATTAGACAAAAAACCCAAATTGAATAAGCGGTTATCGCATTTCTATAATGGGTGGTATGTATGCATATGCTTTCCGTCAACTAAAAATATTCAGCAATTTTTTTCTCGAAAATAGATATGACAAACATAAAGATTTAAAAAAAGTCAAGATAAGAAATTTTTATATATTGAAAAAAAAAAAAAAAATTGGCCGATAGCTCTACTTGAACCATTAACCGCTCGACCACTACCCCCGACGATTCCCACTGGGCTATCGCTTTATGTACAAATTGATTGTCAGATAACCAATTCAAGTGGTATGAGAAATTTTCATTCGCTTATTACAGATAAATGAAGCAGGATTGGTTATATATTAGAGAATTGTGCACTGCCTTAGAGGTATGCCAACAAATCCATATGCATTTCATAAATATTTATGCATATTTAGTATGGGTTTAAGTTTGGCAAATATTTATATGTAAAATTTGTTAGCCTATTAATATAATAGATAATGGACCAAAGTACTCAATGAGCGAGGGAATGAAAATAATTTCTCTCTCATAATAGGACGTGTTTAATGAGGGAGAGAATGAAGATAAAGAGTGGTTTCCTTTGAAGTTCAGCCAACTTCGAAATATGAGTTTGACGCTATTACTCTAACTCTCAAAGAGCGAGAGAATCAAAATATTTCCATTGCTGGTATTTTACACACATATACAAATTTCTCAAAATAAGCTTGGTACTCCAACAACAGGAGCCATATTGAATTATTATTTTATTTTTTGAAACATTTTTTTTGTATGGTGGTACGCAAGCCAACTTTGATTGCGACATATTTTTTTCAAATTAAAAGTTTGACCATGGTTGCCCTATTTCACATTTTAATAATGGTGTCATGAAAACATAAAACTTTGTAGAATTTCATTTTAAACAAATCTATTACATCGGAATGTTTCCTTGAATAAATTTTTTTAATATGGAATTCTACAATTAAGTGAAGCTTTATTGGGCTTTTGAATCTCTATTTAGATATATACATACATATTAGAGTTTTATGGAAAAATGTAATTTTGATTACGTTTTCCCAAAAAATTGTATAGTTAAATTACATTTTATTATAAATATATGTAATTGAAAATTTAAGATTTTCAGGATTTTATGGCACAACAATATAACATTTATAGTGTTTCATTTGTTTATTAATACTTGGGAATATATGGCGACCATAGTTATCTCATTTTTATTATAGAATTCTACGAAAAAGATGTTTGATTTTTATTTTTTTAAAAAAGCAAAATTTCATATTATATAAAATTGACGGCAATGGGTGTATCTATTTCAATCTAATTTTTTATTTTTTTTCCTTGATGAATTTCAATACAGAAAGTTAAAGCATTGATTGCTTCTTTCCTAAAAATTTTATTTTTAAACTAAACTTACTAAAGCGTGCGAGATATGAGAAAAACAAATTGTCACTTTTTTTAATACTTTGGTACATAACAACACATATTGGGACAACTCTCATGCGGAAACAAATTGGCTATTCGCGCCGACGCCATCTATTTGGAGTGTAACATTTCAATATACATATATGAGTTCAACGCCGAATCTACTGTTTGAACTCAATGAGCGAGAGAATTGGAGTGTTTACGCAAGAATGGATATGTGTATGCAAATAGATATGAGTATGAAATTGGTTTGACGTTTATTTTGAAGGGGTGGAAATTTGGAAATATGAGTTCGTGTAATATTAAAGAATATTAATGAGCGAGAGAACGAAAATAGTTACACATTCATTTTAGAGAAGTATGGGTTGTATTTAAAAAAAATGTATTATACATGGCGTGGTTTTAAAACTTTTTAGTGGGGGTAAATTACAAATTCTGGTTAGGTGAAAAAAAGTTTGAGGGTTTTCTAGCTTTTTTCTTTAACCATAACTTAGCAATATTTAAAAGACACTTTATATGGATTTTTCCTTTGATTTAAAGAAAAAAAAATGTATATTGATTTTTAAAAAAATTCTATTCTATTTGGTCTAGACTTGTTTGAGGCTCGGGTTGCAAATCTGCCCTTTTAAAAGTTAATACATATATACATATGAAAAGAAATTATTTGTTGTCTTCAGTAAAATTTAAGATTTCCGCTTATCACTTGGTTTAGTTAAAAATTTAAGTATCCATAAAATATGTTTTCGATTTTTATACTTTAAATAAGGAATTTATCAGCAACTCTATCTCAATCGATAGAAATCGTGAAATTTATCGAAATAATCTACAGAAATTGAATAAACAGACCACTATGTTTGAAAATAATTCGCAAATTGCAGCTTACATCTTCAAAAATTAGAGCAGTCAGACTTATATTAATGGTAATTTTTTGAAATATTTACCAAAAAAAAAAAAAAATTGTATAAGCGGTTATAGCATTGCTATAATGGGTGGTATGTATGTATATTTATGATCTAAAATTATTATTTCCCATGGCTTTCCGTAAACTAAAAATATTCGCACCAATTTTTTTTTTCTCGAAAATAGAAATCACAAACATAAAAATATTGTTTATAAAAATTTTAAGAAGTCAAGATTAGAAATATAAAAATATATAAAAAATATAAAAAATTTTCAATGACAAAAAAGAAAAAAATTTTGGCCGATAGCTGTAACTGTACTTGAACCATCAACCGCTCGACCACTACCCCCTGACGCTTCCCACTGGGCTATCGCTTTATTTACAAATTGATTGTCAGATAACCAATTCAAGTTGCATGAGAAATTTTCATTCGCTTATTACAGAGAAATGAAGCAGTATTGGTTATATATTAGATAATTGTGCACTGCTTTAGAGGTATGCCAACAAATCCATATGCATTTCATAAATATTTATGCATATTTAGTATGGGTTTAAGCTTGGCAATTATTTATATGTAAAATTTGTTAGCCTATTAATATAATAGATAATGGACCAAAGTACTCAATGAGCGAGGGAATGAAAATAATTTCTCTCTCATAATAGGACGTGTTTAATGAGGGAGAGAATGAAGATAAAGAGTGGTTTCCTTTGAAGTTGAGCCAACTTCGAAATATGAGTGTATGGGCAATGAGCGAGAGAATGAAAATAGTTTCTCTAATAAAAGGAGGAGCTTGTTGAGTGAAAGATTGAAAGGTTCATTTTGCAGAAAATGAGTTCTTTTTATAGAAACTTATTATACAGGCGTGTTTTTAAATCTTTTTAGAGGGTGTAAATTACAAATTCTGGTTAGGTCAAAAAAAGATTGAGGATTTTCTAGCTTTTTTCTTTAACCATAACTTAGCAATATTTAAGACAATTTATATGGATTTTTTATTTGTTTGAAGAAAAAATATATATTAATTTTTCTATTCAATTTGGTCTAGTCTTTTTGGGGCTCGGGTTGCAAATCTGCCCTTTTAAAAGTTAATACATATGTACATATGAATAGAAATCAGTTGTTGCCTTCAGTAAAATTTAAGACGACCGCTAACCACTTGATTTAGTTCAAAATTTAAGTACATAATAAATATGTTGTCGATTTTTTATTTTAAATAGGGAGTCTATCAGCAACTTTGTCTCAAACGGTAGAAATCACTAAAATTTATAGAAGTAATCTACCGAAGTCCGATAAATAGACTACTGTGTTTGAAAAAATTTCGCAACTTCGATCTTATATCATCAAAAATTAGACCTAAAAAGCCAAATTGAATAAGCGGTTATCGCATTTCTATAATGGGTGGTATGTATGCATATGCTTTCCGTCAACTAAAAATATTCAGCAATTTTTTTTTCTCGAAAATAGAGATCACAAATATAAAAATTTTAAAAAAGTCAAGATAAGAATTATTTATATATTGAAAAAATAAAAACAATTTTCAATGACAAAAAATAAAAAAATAAAATGTGGCCGATAGCTGTACTTGAACTATTAACCGCTCGAACACTACCCCCGACGCTTCCCACTGGGCTATCGCTTTATGTACAAATTGATTGTCAGATAACCAATTCAAGTGGCATGAGAAAGTTTCATTCGCTTATTACAGATAAATGAAGCAGGATTGGTTATATATTAGATAATTGTGCACTGCCTTAGAGGTATGCCAACAAATCCATATGCATTTCATAAATATTTATGTATATTTAGTATGGGTTTAAGCTTGGCAAATATTTATATGTAAAATTTGTTAGCCTATTAATATAATAGATAATGGACCGAAGTACTCAATGAGCGAAGGAGTGAAAATAATATCTCTAATAATAGGAGGAGCTTATTGAGTGAAAGAATGAAATTCATTTTGTAGAAATATGAGTTCTATTTATAGAAATTTATTATTTAGTGTTGGTAAATTACAAATGCTGGTTAGGGCAAATCTAGGCTTTTGCAAAAACAGTTAAAGGTTTTTCTAGCTTTTTTCTTTATCCATAACTTAGCAATAATTAGAAGACATTTTAATTTGATTTTTGATTTGATTTAAAAAAAAATGTAGGTGTGTTGATTTAAAAGAAAAAAATGTATTCAAAGTGGTAAAATCAGCCAAAATCTAGCCTTTTGCAAAAACTGTTAAAGGTTTTTCTATCTTTTTTCCTTAACCATAACTTAAAAATATTTAAAAATACATTTCTTATCGATTTTTGATTTGATTTTTGAAAAAAATTGTACGTATATTGATTAAAAAAAAAAATATTCAAAAGTGGTGAATCCGATCAAAATGTAGCCTTTTCCAAAAATAGTTTGAGGATTTTCTAGCCTTTTTCCTTAGCCATAACTTAGAAATATTTAAAAAGACATTTCATATCGATTTTTGATTTGATTTTTGAAATAAATGTGGGTATGTTGATTTAAAAAAAAAGTTATTAAAAATTGGTTAAACCGGGCAAAATCTAGCCTTATGCAAAAACAGTTTGAGGGTTTTTAAGCTTTTTTCCTCAACCCTAACTTGAAAATATTTAAAAAGACATTTTATATTGATTTTTGATTTGATTTTTGAAAAAAATATGTAGGTATATTGAAACGGGGCAAAATGTCTTTAGTAATATTTTAGTTGACCTCTAACCACTTCGTTTAGTACAAAATTTATAGACCTGTGAGAAATTATGGATTTTATATTTCAAAATTTATAGAAATAATCTACCGAAGTCCGATAAACAGAATAATATCCCCCTTATTCATAAAAAATAAGAAAGGTTTAATAAGCTCTTATTATTCAAAATTTTTATGAAAATGTCATTTTAAAAAGCTTTATAAACCAATTTTATTTTTTATGAATATGAGGGTATGTTTAAAAAAATTTTAACTTTCGGAAAAACTTACCAAAAACCCCAAATTGTATAAGCGGTTATCTCATTTCTATAATGGGTGGTATGTATGTATATTTATGAAAATATTCGCAGTAAGTTTTTTGCGAAAAAAGTATCACAAATATAAAAATATGTCTTATGAAATTTTAATGAGCTTATAAAAAATCAAGATTAGAAATACTCATATACCAAAAGATGTTTTAAAAAAGAAAAAACTATTTCAATGAAAAAAAAAAAAAAATTGTAGCCCGGAGCTGTTCTCGAACCTACAACAGTTCGCTCGCTATCCGATGCGCTAACCACTGCTCTACTGCCTTATCTACGAATTTATTGTCAAATCACCAATTCAAGCTGTATGGGCAATGAGCGAGAGAATGAAAATAGTTTCTCTAATAAAAGGAGGAGCTTGTTGAGTGAAAGATTGAAAGGTTCATTTTGCAGAAAATGAGTTCTTTTTATAGAAATTTATTATACAGGCGTGTTTTTAAATCTTTTTAGAGGGGGTAAATTACAAATTCTGGTTAGGTCAAAAAAAGTTTGAGGATTTTCTAGCTTTTTTCTTTAACCATAACTTAGCAATATTTAAGACAATTTATATTGATTTTTTATTTGATTTAAAGAAAAAATATATATTAATTTTTCTATTCAATTTAGTCTAGTCTTTTTGGGGCTCGGGTTGCAAATCTGCCCTTTTAAAAGTTAATACATATGTACATATGAATAGAAATCAGTTGTTGCCTTCAGTAAAATTTAAGACGACCGCTAACCACTTGATTTAGTTCAAAATTTAAGTACATATTAAATATGTTGTCGATTTTTATATTTTAAATAGGGAGTCTATCAGCAACTTTGTCTCAAACGGTAGAAATCACTAAATTTATAGAAGTAATCTACCGAAGTCCGATAAATAGACTACTGTGTTTGAAAAAATTTCGCAACTTCGATCTTATATCATCAAAAATTAGACAAAAAAACCCAAATTGAATAAGCGGTTATCGCATTTCTATAATGGGTGGTATGTATGCATATGCTTTCCGTCAACTAAAAATATTCAGCAATTTTTTTCTCGAAAATAGAGATCACAAACATAAAAATTTAAAAAAAGTCAAGATAAGAAATATTTATATATTGAAAAAATAAAAACAATTTTCAATGACAAAAAATAAAAAAAAATGTGGCCGATAGCTGTACTTGAACCATTAACCGCTCGACCACTACCCCCCACGCTTCCCACTGGGCTATCGCTTTATGTACAAATTGATTGTCAGATAACCAATTCAAGTGGCATGAGAAAGTTTCATTCGCTTATTACAGATAAATGAAGCAGGATTGGTTATATATTAGATAATTGTGCACTGCCTTAGAGGTATGCCAACAAATCCATATGCATTTCATAAATATTTATGCATATTTAGTATGGGTTTAAGCTTGGCAAATATTTATATGTAAAATTTGTTAGCCTATTAATATAATAGATAATAAACACGTAAATTGGTAGGGGCACAATGGTCGAACAGGCAAAGATATCAACAACTGATACAAATAAAATAAGAAACATACTTAAAAAAAAATAATAATTGTATGAAAGCGCCACCTATCGTTAGACATAGGTAGAAATTAATTTCAAAAATTAGTTCCTCGATCCAAAAAATAGCGATAGATAAAAAAAACCATCTAAAATTGCTTCATTTCATAAAGTGTTGATCAATTTTTTCAAAAATTAGTGCCTCGATCCAAAAAATAGCGATATATAAAAAAAACAATCTAAAATTGCTCCATTTGCATGAAAACATCAAAAATTAGTCAAATTGTATGACAGCGCCACCTATCGTAACACTAAGGTAAAAATTAATGTCAATTAGTTCCTCGATCCAAAAAATAGCGATAGATAAAAAAAACCATCATTTCATAAAGTTTTGATCAATTTTTTCATATACAGCGTTACCAACTTTGAATAAAAATAACAAAGAACAAGTAAGGAAGTCTAAGTTCGGGTGAACCGAACATTAAATACCCAGCGGTAATTTTCAGAACGGGATAACAATGATATAGGGAATAGGAGGATTTACCTAAAGTTTTTACTATCTTAGCTATTTACCTTACCGAATTATGCCAATTTATTTGATTTTCGAAATTTTCCATATCGAAAGTGGGACTGGTCGGAAAGCGATTTCGTCCAATTGCATCAGGTATGCTCCCTATTATGCTAGTATACCTTGTACTAATTTCATCGCTCTACCGTAATCAGTTTAAAAGTTATGACCCGTGAAATTTAAAATATGCCTCCCTGAAAAGTGGGCGATGCCATGCCTACTTTTAAAAATTCATCAAAAAATCATAATAGAATGATGAGGGGGTTCGTCCTACCAAACTATGTATATCATTTTAGCCATCTCCGTTACCGAATTATGTGATTTCCGAAATTTTCGATATCGAAAGTGGGAGTGGTGGGAGCGATTTTTTCCAGTTTCATCGCGTATACTCCCAACGATACTAGTATGCTTTGTGCCAAATTTCATCGTTCTACCCTAATCAGTTTAAAAGTTACGACCAGCCTCCTTTAAAAGTGGGCGGGGCTACGCCTACTTTAGAAAATTTGTCAAAAAATCATTATATAATGACCAGGGGGATTCACCTATAAAATTATATCATTTTACCCATTTCCGTTACCGAATTATGTCAATTTATGTGATTTTAGAAATTTTCGATATCGGAAGTGGGCGTGGTTGGAGGGCGATTTTATCCAATTTTATCAGGTATATTCCCAACGATACTAGTATGCTTTGTGCCAAACTCCATCGTTCTATCGTTATCAGTTTAAAAGTTGCGACCAGTAAAATTTTCAAAAATGCCCCCCTTAAAAGTGGGCTGTGCCACGCCCACTATAAAAAATTTATGGAAAAATTATAAGAGAATGACGAGGGGGATTCGCCTATAAAATTATATCATTTTGGCCATTTCAGCTGCCGAGATATGTCAATTTGTGTGATTTTTCGAAATTTTCGATATCGAAAAAGGGGGCGTGGTTATCATCCGATTTCGCCGATTTTCAATAACAACCTACCTAGGCCAAAAAGTAACCTGTATACAAAATTGCATGCAAATATTTCAATTTTTACTCAAGTTATCGTGTACAAAGACGGACGGACAGACGGACGGACATGCCTTAATGAACTTCTCTTTTCAACCTAAGAACTTTCATATATGGAACTCTATATCTATCTCGATTATTTTGTGCCGTTATGTGAACAAAATTAATATACCCTTGTACTAGTACTAGTACGCTGGGTATAAAAACCCAGTATGAGGTTTTGATATGGGAGGGCTAAAGTTTCATCTCCAACTGGTTTTATCAATTACGTAGAATCTTGTTGCACAGTGTTATTAGAAGATACTTTAGACACTGAACCAAAAAAGTACATATGGGTGATTCCTTGGAAACTGATATATTTGTGTTCACCGACATTAATGTCAAAAACTTATAACAAACCGACATTTTTTTTTTTTAAATAAACGTATATGCAGTCTTATAGCATGGACTACTTTTATACGCACAAAAAAGAAAACAAAAAGTCACAATTTATAGTGTCCCTTTGCTGGGGGCATGTACTTTTATTGGCATTATATGCTATAAATTGTGATCAAAGCAAAATTTGTATAAGAAAGCTTAGAAATAGGATAAATAGCGTAACAATACGCCACAATTGTTTTTAAAATAATTTGCTTGACAAACTGTGCTAGAGTAGGTTCCATTTCGAAGATGGGCTGGGAAGATTTTGCGCTTAAAGATGTTGTAACGAAGCTTTTCTGTTGCCCCGTTGCTTCTTTGATAATTGCAGGGGTATACTCGCCGTCTCCAGAGTCCAGTTACAATAATTTTGTAAATATGTATGGGACACCATGCAAATCGCTTTTCATATCATCTTTATTTAACTCTAATCTTATTCCTATAATTTCACTTAATTCATTTATAAATGTAGCGTTGTAATTAAATGGTCCGGCCGTGTTCCGTTAGACGGATCCCGTTAATTCTGCCGCGCTTGGCGTCACTGCCTTACGTTGGCGTTGCTCTGCTTGCGTTTACGTTTCTCTGTCGCGCCTTATACCGGCACTCTGCTTGCGTCGACGTTGGCGTCGTTCTGCTGGCGTTTGATGTTGGCGTCGCCCTCTCGCGTCGTGTGCTGCTGCTCTGCTGGCGTTCGATGTTAACGTTAGCGTATCTGCGCAGCGCTGGATGTTGACGTAGCTGCTTCGCGGAGTACTTGCGGCGCGGTTCACTTGGACGCAGGTGAGCGGGCGTCGCCTGTTCGCGGTTTGCACGTTACGGTGGCGTGGCCTTTGCTTTTGCGGGTGCGAACGAGGTCTCAAGTAGTGTTTGGTGGTATAACCGACACATTCACTAGCCTAATTCCACGACTCACTCCTATGAAGCAATTCTTTCTTGCGCAGGTAATCACCGATCCACAATCGAGAAGTGCTTCAGTAGTAGCTCTGGTCGCAACCACAGCTCCGTGCTGACTGACTGCTGTGCTGCTGTGTCGCTTCGTTTATAGCTGCGGATTCTGGTGTTGCTAGCTCCAATTGTTGCGTTGCCATGGTTACTATGTTGCTGAAACATGTTGTTTTGATTGTGTTTCTGCGACTTGTTGTGATGGTGTGTTTGCGTTTTGTGTGGGCCAAATTAACGTGTTTATATTTGGTCCTCACACATTCCCCCCCCACTTCGGAGAGTCAGCCTTCGGTACCCAGTATTCGTATGTGGGCCTTACTTTTTACTACGGTGACTGCGTACTTTGGTGTGCGGAACCTTACTCGGGTACGGCTTTCGCCTGCTGCAATGCGTCGGAAAGTTCTTCGTACCTCGCTTGCTATCTCCGGGAATCGGTCCATCATCGGCCCATCTGCGTCTTGTGCCTCGACCGTCACTACTAGTTGTTCTTCTGTTGTCGGTTGTGGCTCCGTTTCTCCTTCTGGTGGTGGGACGTGTCGGGATTGATGGATGTCTGTGGTGTTTGGTTTTGGTGCTGTGTGGCGTTGGTCTATGGGCGTGTTAGTTTGGGTCGTCTTCTGCGTAGTTTGGTTTTCCTGTAGGAACCTGGCCAACATTTCTTTGCGCTTTCGGCTTGCCATTTCTTCCGTGAACGGCTGTCGAATCAGCCCTGGGCCTCCTTCTCCGCGTCCCGTGTACCTCAGTACCCTCTCCATATTTTCTACCACATAGACGCCACAGTCGTTGTTGTTGTTTTGCTGCGGTACCTCCAATATCACCTCCTGGGCTTTAAACCCGTCATGCCCGTAACGCTGCATGTATTCCCACCGTAGGAAATCCATCCAGGCCTGCGTCGCGTGCGGAACTTTTGCCCTGTGCATTGAGTCCGCTACCCATACGTACCGCTCCTGCCAGCACTCCTTGTCGGCGACGTGGTGTGTGACTGCTGCATTGGCCAGAACCAGCAAGTACCAATGTTTGGCTACGTTGTGGGGTGCAAGGATCACACTCTTGCCAAACAAGTCAACGTTCCGGACCCAGCGATGTATGCGTCTGTAGCTTTCCTCCTGGTTTCCTTTTTGAGTTAGCTGACCGACCACGAAAGGGCTGAGAGTAGTATTTTGTTGCTCGTGTAACTCTTCCAGTCCCTTTGCCCAAGCATCGATGACGTGGTCGGTCAGCCAGTGTGACCCTTTGAGCGAGTTGAGGTCGCTTTCATAGAGGGGTATGCCGCCTCGTCTTGCCGGGAATATTGTCCTAGGCCCTTCTTTGCCTGGTGCGGCTGCGTCTTCATCTGAGGAGAGCTCGATTACAGCTAACAATACCTTTTCTGGTGAGGCCGCGTCTTCATCTGAGGAGACCCCTATTACTGGCGGCGATTGTTCTGCCTTGTGTACGTCACTACCCGGTGTGTCGACTTGCATCTCCTCATCCTCTGTATTTATCCGGTTGAGTACGCCTGTTGCCGGTACAGATTTGATTTTGTCGTAGGCCTTGGTAGCGGCTTCCTTCCATTTTGCTCTGCGCGTTGTGCGTACCATCAGCTCTGCTGCTCGTCTGGCTGCTTCCGCTGTGCGCCTGGCTTCGTTTTCGGCATAAGTTGCGGCGATGGCCGATTCATTGACCGCGGTGGCGTCCTTATCTACCCCTTTAGTTGCGCGCTTTGCGTTGTCGCCATCTGCTGCTTGTGCCGATGCGTTGGTCGTGGTACAGTTTGCTTGTGCGGCTGTTGCGCGCAACGCTGTGCGGGTGCCGCCTTCTGCTGTGGTTGTGCGTACTGGGGCGGGCTTGGTGTTGGCGTCGGAGCCTGCCGTGTATGTAGGCGCAGTAACGCGCACGACGTCAGCGTATGTTACAGTGCGCTTGCGGTTGTCGTCAGCGCCTGGATCGCGTGGTGGTTCAGGGGCGCGCGTGACGCCTGTTCCCGTAACTGCGTGCTTGCGGTGGCCGTCAGTGACTGAAGCGCGTGCTGGTGTAGCGACGCCCGTGAAGTCTGCGGCCGTTACTGCGCGTTTAGTGGTGCGCTTGTTGATGACGTCGGCGCCTGCAGCTCCCTCCATCAAAACGATTCTCGGGCGTTTTGCCTCCTCTTCCTCGTAGCGCTTGCGCATGCGCTTGATGCTGTTGGTCAGTTTATTGCTGTAACTTTCCATGTCGGTTGTTGATTAGTTTTAATCGGGGAAAAAAAAATTCTTAGCAAAATATACTTGTTGTCACCTCAGTGGTTTGCGATCGAATGACCGGAGCCTGCATTTTTTTTTTTCTCGTCCTTGATTTTAATTATTTAAATTAGTTTTAACTTCTTGTGGGGGTCTCTGCCGTATGGTATGCCTTTAATTCGGCAATGCTGACCGTCCTTTCCTTTCCCCCGTCCCTCTTTCTCAACTTTACTATGACTGGGGAGGTGTACCCTAGAACTTGGTATGGGCCGTCGTATTTGGGAGCTAACTTTGCCGCGAATCCCTCAGTGGCCTTGGACAAGTGATGCTCCTTTACGAGTACTAGCTCGCCGATCTCGGGGGTCCATTTTCTCCGCCGTAGATTGTAGTGCCTGGCTTGATCTGCCGCCGCTCGCTCCATGTTTTGCCTCACTATCTTAAAGGCTTCCTGCATCCTGGTGTGTTTTTCATCGGCCGTGGCTGTAGTCGTGCCGGTTCCGATGTTAACTTCGTCGAACAGTGCCCCTGGTAGTCGCGGTTCCCGTCCTTGTACGAGGAAGGCTGGACTATACCCTGTAGATGCGGTGACACTGGTGTTTATGGCAAGCTCGATCTCTGGGAGAAGGTCGTCCCATCTGTTGTGTTGTGACCTGGTGAGTTGTGCTATGATCCTCTTGACTGTTCTGTTCGCCCGTTCCGTTGGGTTTTCTTGCGGGGTGTAGGGCGCCGTGAATTGTTGTCGTATCCCCATCTCCTTTAGGTAGCGTTGCCACATTGTACTCGTAAATTGTACGCCGTTGTCTGATATGAGGATTTTGGGAACGCCAAATCTGGCGAGGATGCGCTCTCTGAATGCGCGGCGAAGACCCTCTGCTGTAGCGCGCCTCATGGGGATCAGTTCCACCCATTTACTAAAGCGGTCGAAAAATACAAGTAACATCGTGTTTCCATGTGTGGATCTCGGAAGTGGCCCAACGAAATCGACGCATATCGTGGCAAATGGTTCTTGAGCTACCTGTGAGAGCATCTTTCCAGCCGGCTTTTGCTGTGTCTCCTTGTATTTTTGACAGGACTCACATTGACGTACATATCGACTTATATCCCGGAACATTCCGGGCCAGTAATACCGGTTGGCAATCCGCGCTACTGTCCGGCGGATGCCCATGTGCCCAGCGGTTGGAATATCGTGGTTTTCTTCTAACACTCGTCGTCGTAGTGGTGTGGGTACACAAAATTTCCAGGGGACCGCTTCTTCATCATGTGACCGGCAGGGAATATGGCGGTACAGGTGCCCATCTTGCATTATGTAGTCCGCATATTTCTCCGGGTTAGTGTGGACTTCATTCACTCGCTTGCACCACCACTTGCATTGTGGCTCTGTTGTCGTTGCTAGTCGTAAGGTTTCCAATGGCTGTCGTGATAGTGCATCCGCTACCAGGTTCAGCTTTCCTTTCCTGTACTCGATGTCGAAGGTGTGTTGTTGGAGTTCCAAGGCCCATCGTGCTATACGGCCGGAGGGACTTTCTATGGAGTTTAGCCATTTTAGTGACATGTGGTCCGTGATTACCTTGAACCGGTACCCTTCTAAGTATGGCCTCATTTTACGTATTCCCCAGACGATAGCGAGACATTCCTTCTCAGTGGATGAATAGTTGGTCTCTGCCTTGTTAAGTTTCCTGCTGGCATAGGCGATCACGCGTTCTCCGCCTTCCAGTTCCTGTGTCAACACGGCTCCTAGTCCGAAGTTGCTTGCGTCGGTTTGTAGGGTGAAGGTTTTGGTAAAATCCGGGCAGGCGAGTATCGGTGCTTCCGTCAGTTTCTGCCTTAGAACCTCGAAGGCTTCCTGTTGTCCGGCCCCCCACTTCCAGTGTTTGCCCTTTTTCAGCAGGGCGGTGAGTGGCTGGCTGATTGTGGCGAAGTCGGGTACGAATCGTCGGTACCACGATGCTATACCGAGATATTGACGTACCTCTTTCACGTTCCTTGGTGGTTTCAAATCTTTGATGGCAGCAACTTTCTCGGGGTCGGTGTGAATTCCTTTGTCGCTTACTACGTGGCCTAGGTATCGGAGTTCCTTCTTTAAAAACTCGCATTTCTCTGGGTTTATCCTGAGGTTGGCGCGTTGTAATCGTAGTAGTACTTCCTTCAAGTTGCGAAAGTGCTCTTCCAGCGTGGATCCTATGACGATTATGTCGTCAAGGTATGCGAACGCGTAAGGTTCCATCTCCGGTCCAATGACCTGGTCTAGCGCTCTTTGAAACGTTGCAGGCGCGGAATGTAAGCCGAAAGGCATAACACGCCACTGGAATAACCCGCGTCCTGGTACCGTGAAGGCTGTGTAGGGGCGGCTCTGGGGTTCCAATGGTATTTGCCAGTAACCATTTTTCAGATCTAAGCTGCTGATGTATTTCGCTTGTCGAAGCTTGTCCAGTATGTGTTGTATTCTGGGTAAGGGGTATGCGTCGGGTACGGACCGGGCGTTGAGCTGCCGATAATCCACGCATAATCTCCACTTCCCATTTTTCTTTTTAGCTAGTACGATAGGTGCACTGTGTGGGCTGCATGACGGCTCGACGTATCCCTTCTGGAGCAGTTCATTAATCTCGTCGTTGATGATGCTCTGCATAGCTGGGTTGCGCGGGAAGTAACGTTGCTTGATGGGGCGGTCGTCCGTCATGATGATCTTGTGCTCGGCTATGGTCGTCACCCCGCTTATGGTCTCGAATTTTCGGAGCTCTTTTGTCAGGAAGTCACGTACTCGTTCCTCCTCGTCCCCGCCGTAGGCACCGTTGATCCTGTTGATCCTCTCCTCTGTGTTAATGTTGCCCCTGCCTGGTGGCGTTACCTCCTCTGTGATCTGTGTTGGTTCGCCTGGTGACAGCGTATGTTGTGAACGCGGCCTGGATAATGCGAGGTGCCCTCCTCCGCAGGATATGGTGGCTCCCATGCTCCCTAGTGTATCTAATCCAAGTATGATGTCGTCGATTGCTCCGGGCATAACGTGGAGAACTGTGTGGTGTGACGCGTCTCCAAGGCGCACCTCAGTCCTTATGGCGTCGAAGATTGTGGTGCTAGTCCCGTTTGCCATCGTTATTTTTATGGCCACTCTCACCATTTCTCCGCTTCCCGAGTTTACCACACGCTCTGCTAGGCTGCTTGAGACGAAACTTCTCGATGCTCCTGTATCGATGACCGCTTCGGCTGATTCCGCTCCGAGCCTGGCTACGGCGTACAGGCGGCCATGTTCCTGGTACATTGCTGCTGCTGATTCGGCGCTGGGTTCCGCGGGCTCACCGCGCCTTGCCTTTGGTGTAGCCCTCTGTCGTTTCCCTGACGTTGGCGGCAGCATTCTATGGTGCGTACGTCGTTACGGCCGCACTCCCAGCAGAAAATTTTTCGTGGATTTCGGCATCTATTGGCGTAGTGTCCTTGTTCACCGCATCTTCTGCATACGTTGTTGCGGTCAAATCTCGGATTTTCCGGAGGCGAGTGGTGCTGTGTGCTCGTTGGTCGTGGCGGTGGTGCTGGCTGTGGTGTTGAAACCAAGGTTTTGTCACCTACGACATGTCGTGCTACTTCGCGGCGGGTTGTGTCTGAGGGTCGTCGGTATCCCTCGTGGATGCTCTCGTATTCCTCGGCAAGTGTGAGGAGCTCTGTGAGATTGCTGAAATCCCTACGTTTGATGTAGAGCAGGTAATCCGGCTGGCTATTTCGGAAGATTCTTTCCAAACGTTGTTCGTGGCTGTACCCGGCGTGCCTCATCAAATTTTGTATCGCTAGCACGTAGTCTTTGTATCTCTCGCGTGCGTGTTGCCTTCGTTGCCGTATATCGTCCTCGAGGCGTTCGAAGTATCTAGCTGGTAGAAAAAAACGTAAAAAATCCTGTCTGAAATCCGCCCAGCTACTCCAATGTGCGTTGTTGTTACGATACCACTGAAGGGCGGTGCCTCCTAGTAGCTCGGGCATGGTTTTCGGGAGGAGATCCATGTTAAGCGTGTAAACCTCCGATAGTTCTTCCAGCCGTTCGACGAAAGCCAACGGATCTCGTCCTCCCTCGTATTTCACCGACCACTTTCGTACCTGGTCGATGATGGGCGCAAATACAACGGTTGGCGCTTAGGTTACCTGTTGAGTCATATTGGTGCCGGCTGGTGCTATTCCTGATGTCGGGTTGTGTAGTGTGGATTGAGTGTCCCGATGAGGAAATGCCGGTATGTTCTGTTTAGAGGGCATGTTGCTCAAGTTCATGCCGGTGTCCGGGGGATCTAGTTTTTCCGCCTCACTTTCGTCTTCACTGGAGGTTACGGCGTCCTGGTAGGTGACCTCCAACGATGCAAATTTGGCTTGTATTTCCGGGTCCGTTGTTGCCTTTGATGCCAATGCTAATATTCGTTTTCGGACTTCCCGGGCGGTGCCTGTCTGCTCGATACCCAATTCCTGTGCGATGGATACCAGTCGATCCTTTGAAATGTTGTCCAACCACGTGGTGTCTATCGATTCGGCCATTTTGTAACTTGGGCGTATAGTCAGGAATGTTCCGTCTGACGTTCAATGATTTGCAGGGTCCCTGCTCGGGCGCCAATTGTAACGAAGCTTTTCTGTTGCCCCGTTGCTTCTTTGATAATTGCAGGGGTATACTCGCCGTCTCCAGAGTCCAGTTACAATAATTTTGTAAATATGTATGGGACACCATGCAAATCGCTTTTCATATCATCTTTATTTAACTCTAATCTTATTCCTATAATTTCACTTAATTCATTTATAAATGTAGCGTTGTAATTAAATGGTCCGGCCGTGTTCCGTTAGACGGATCCCGTTAATTCTGCCGCGCTTGGCGTCACTGCCTTACGTTGGCGTTGCTCTGCTTGCGTTTACGTTTCTCTGTCGCGCCTTATACCGGCACTCTGCTTGCGTCGACGTTGGCGTCGTTCTGCTGGCGTTTGATGTTGGCGTCGCCCTCTCGCGTCGTGTGCTGCTGCTCTGCTGGCGTTCGATGTTAACGTTAGCGTATCTGCGCAGCGCTGGATGTTGACGTAGCTGCTTCGCGGAGTACTTGCGGCGCGGTTCACTTGGACGCAGGTGAGCGGGCGTCGCCTGTTCGCGGTTTGCACGTTACGGTGGCGTGGCCTTTGCTTTTGCGGGTGCGAACGAGGTCTCAAGTAGTGTTTGGTGGTATAACCGACACATTCACTAGCCTAATTCCACGACTCACTCCTATGAAGCAATTCTTTCTTGCGCAGGTAATCACCGATCCACAATCGAGAAGTGCTTCAGTAGTAGCTCTGGTCGCAACCACAGCTCCGTGCTGACTGACTGCTGTGCTGCTGTGTCGCTTCGTTTATAGCTGCGGATTCTGGTGTTGCTAGCTCCAATTGTTGCGTTGCCATGGTTACTATGTTGCTGAAACATGTTGTTTTGATTGTGTTTCTGCGACTTGTTGTGATGGTGTGTTTGCGTTTTGTGTGGGCCAAATTAACGTGTTTATATTTGGTCCTCACAATGTGTCACACTTTTTTATGTCACAACTTTACCACAGATTTTCTTCTAAACTAGGTGTAATTTTTCCTTGAAAATCTGACCACCTGTAGTGGGAAATAGCCACGCGCATTTGACCTAAAATTCAAAAATTAACCTAAATGTTATGCATGGCTTTTCGGAGAAATAATGTATTAATCATTTTTATACAAAATGAA
Organism: Campiglossa producta; assembly: GCA_964058755.1. Lineage (NCBI taxonomy): Eukaryota > Metazoa > Arthropoda > Insecta > Diptera > Tephritidae > Campiglossa > Campiglossa producta. Next base: position 50,562,230 of record CAXKVI010000004.1, read on the forward strand.
AGTGGGAACATATTCTCCATATGATATCTATACCTACCGTTATCCTTTCAGGACATATTGAGTCCTTAAAGTGAAATTTAAATTTTTTTAGTGCATGTAAATTAAAAAAATTTATGATGTGTAAAATAACTTTAAATAACCTATTAAATGAGGTATAGTTTATGCAATTCTCTATTTTTGAAATATTTATTTTTGCCTTTTCAACAAACAAAAATATCATATGGATAATATATTATAAGTTAATTTTTGAACTCAAATGCGCGTGGCTATTTCCCACTACAGGTTGTCAGATTGTTATGCAGACCTTATTTTCTATTGTCAAGCTATCAAAAAATGGTATTTGTTTCCTTTAGGGGTCAACTGCTAATAAATTAGCTAAAATTATGTGATATAGCTCAAAAGACGGGGTTCGGCCTCAGGATCACGAATCCGGAAGCGCTTTTTAAATATTTTGCTTCTCTGAAGAGATATTTGCAATCAAAGTTTCAAGTTTTCATGTGGTTGTTGTAATTTTATTAGGCTGTCCCTAAAAACGTGCAAAAATAGTCGCGCCGTGCGTAGCCCAGGGTTATTTTTTATAAGCGCGGCCGGTGGCCGCCAACTCAGAAAGGTGTTTCGCACATAAATACCAGGGATTCCGCCCCAATTTTGGTATCGGACCCGGGCCATTTTTCGGTTTTTTGACCATAACTTTTCACTAAAACAAAAAATTAAAAAAGCGCTTCCGGATTCGTGATCCTGAGCCCAAAACCCGTCTTTTGAGCCATCTCCCATAATTTTAGCTAATTTATTAGCAGTTGACCCCTAAAGAAAACAAATACCCAGAAAATGCACGGGGAGCGAAAAAATTCAATACCTTTGCAAATCCCATATGTTTTGTGATCACTAATGTAGATCTTGGTGGCATACATCTAATTTCTAACGGAAGTCCAAAAATAGTAAGCCATATTAAAATTAGAATAGATTAAACAGAAATGTCCCAACCCTAAAACGTCACAACTTTTTATTCTACTGGTTTTGATACAATTGTTTTTACAAGTATATGTAAAATGAAACACCGTGAAATATCTGTCATCTATATATTAATAGGCTAACACTCTCCCATACAAACCGTCGTAACCCAATTTCGTATAGTATTTATGGATAGATCTCTATAAAACTTATATTGGAAACTTAGAATGGACTAATCTGGTGTCTCACCAAAAAAAAACTTTTAAAATTATTTTTAGTTTACTTGTTATTAAACAAAAAAGAGGTCTCCAAACTCTCCAGCTATTTTGTTATCTCCACATTCTGTTATACCCGAACTATACATCACTATGCAGCACTCTTATAAAACTCCCAAAGACACACCCATCCGCTCAATCCCTTACACACACACGTACATATCTATGCAATGATCCAGCAGCTCCCATTTGCTTTTATTTTTGTGCCAAAAAAAACAACAAAATGTACCTAATCATATCATCCTCGGCATCTAAACACCATTTGTAAGCTAAAACATCCAGCTTCACTTCTGGCTTTATATTTTGTAAGAAAATTCCACAATGATAAGATCGAAATTTATATATCGTACGGACTTTAACTAAAGAACAATTTTACATGACACTAAATCTGATTTCGTTGAACATGTTTACACCCTTGCACAGAATACTCTAAAAGTGTGATAAAAGTGTACCCGTTCTACATGAAACTGCTATATCGATAAAACGAACAAAAAACATTGCCCGTTTGCTATGCTATGTGCATTATCAACCATATTCAATTGTTATTGCAAAATCCAAATTTATCTGTCAAATAAAATTTTCGTCAGCTGATTTTCAGTGCAACCAACTACCCTGTCAAAGCTTCAGAGGGTAAAAAGTGAAAGTTTTTTAGGAAATGAAGACATATCGTCGCCTAAGAGTGTAAACCTGCCAACGGCCAAAAAAATATTTTTCAGTAGGTGCAAAAAACCAAATTTTACTTGAACTTTCAGGTTATGGTTTGAGGGACAGAATTGCCTTGAAATATCAAAAATTAAATCATATTCGCTGGCTATTACCTTGACTTAGACCCAGAAAGTAATACTCTAGAATAGAACAGTAACAGTGCGACAGAAGCTGTATATGTTGGATTTAGCAGCTTTCCTCATCAAACAATTTTTGATATTTGTATATGTATTTTGAGGATTTTCTTTTGTTTGCCAGCTGCAGAATCGGCTACTCATTCGAAACGCATCAAAAAATCGATTTGGCTAAGAACGGGATTTGGCAGGTTTACACTCTTAGCCGACGATATTCTGTTTGACGTTTTACCTTCATTTTGCAAAAGAAAACGGAAAATTGAAGAGTGTAAAAAATGCGCATTTTTTGATGAAACGAAATCACCATAACTCTACTTTTTTTACGAAAAACACATTTTTGGGTATTTGTTTCCTTTAGGGATCAACCGCTAATAAATTAGCTAAAATTATGGGAGATAGCTCAAAAGACAGGTTTTGGCCTCAGGATCACGAGTCCGGAAGCGCTTTTTTAATTTTTTGTTTCTATGGAAAGTTATGGTCAAAAAATCGAAAAATGACCCACGGCACGCATTTTTTCGCACGATTTTAGGTACAGCCTCTTAAAATTACAACAACCACATGAAAACTTGCCACTTTGATTGCAAATATCTCTTCAGACAAGCAAAATATTATATTAATATATAAAGCCTAAAAAGGGAAAAAATCAGGGTCAAAGGGCAAAAAATTGGTTTTTCGCAAATATTTCACCTCGTAGGTTATTACGTCCTTGACAAAGTTTTAGAGAGTGACACTCTCCATATCTGGAATTTGGTTCATCACCGCAACCGGTACTTACATTTGATATGGGGTCGAGCTTTTCCAAAAAACTGATTTTGGGGCCTTTGACCCCTAAAAAGAAAAAAAAACATAAATTGCATAATTGTAATAAGTGACTACATATGAAAAGGAAATGTCAAAAAATAAATGTATCCCGTTAGTTTGTTCTAATTGAACCGCTGTGCGGCCGCCGATGATGAAAATTTCAAGATCCTACCTCAACGGGATGTTCGTTGAAAAACGAATTAAACGACACCAAAAACAGACGCGGGTCCATTTTTTAACTAATTAAGTAATACACGCCGATCTCAGCTCTAACAAGCTCTAACAAGCTCATTTTTTTTAGGAAAATATTTGTTTTCATGGTAGTAATACAGTAATTTCGGCAAAATCGGACCATAAATGCGATTTCGAAAATATAGCGACCCACGCGCCACCTATTCGATTTTTTTCATAATATTCATAATATTGCATTGTCATCGGATACACAAGCATATTTTCAACTCAATCGGACACCGGGAAGTGTATCAAATTTAACTTGCAAGATTTGATTACACAGGACAGTCAACTGAAAGTAAATAAAAGCTTATAAAAATCGCGTAATTTTTTAATGTGTTTTAATGTCAGAATATATCAAAATATCTGGCTTTAGTTCGCTTTTGCGTAGGGCATGCATATTAATGTCATTGACATTAATTCCTCTGACATTTTTTTTATTTTAAGGCTACGAAAAGGTTCTAATAATTTTATTTGCTCTCAACATATTTGTCTTTGTAGGGCTGTAGCAGCATATTTGAGAGCTCTGAGCTTGTCGCCAAATAATGCTGTTGTCCATGGAAATTTAGCATGTGTTTATTACGAACAAGGACTAATCGATCTGGCTATTGACACATATAAGCGTGCAATTGAACTTCAACCCAACTTCCCAGATGCATATTGCAACTTAGCTAACGCGTTGAAAGAAAAAGGCCAAGTAAGTAGAAATTATTTAAAATGTTAGATTTTATTCCGAGGTAAATAAAATACGTTGTTAATTTCACAGTGGTTTAATAATAATAATAATAGTAATTGAGGTAAACGCACTGCGACCTAGAGATCTATTGTGCCCTCATAGTCTCATAGCACATCTTCCAGGCCTATCACCTTCAGGAAATCCAGAATCAAGGTCGGCCTCAGTTGATGTATGTGCCTGCTCTCCAGAGTTGTGGATCCTAGGATCCTTAGCCTACTTCTGGAGATAGCGTCGCATCTGCACAATATGTGCTCCGCAGTTTCGTTCTCGTCATCACAGAAACGGCACAGACTACTGGACGCAATGCCCAATCTGTGCATATGTTCTTTGAGCCTACAGTGACCTGTGAGGACTCCTGTGATGATCCTAAGGTTGTTCTTGGGCAGGCAGATTATGTTTTCAAATCGTTTAGTGCTGTAACCGCCCAACATTGTCTTCGCCTGACGCAGCCCGGTGGTCTGACGCCAGTGTACCTCTCTCAAATCCTGCTCTTCTTTCCTCAGTCTCTCTTTTATGGTATGTGGGCCGATGCCCAGAAAGGGTTCTGGGCATATGGGCTTTGTTGCTGCCGCAACACGAGCAAGTTGATCAGCTCGCTCGTTGCCTTCCACCCCAGCATGGCCCGGAACCCATGCTAGTCGGACCCTGTTGCGAGACGCCAGGTTGTTTAGTCTGTCTACGCACTCCAGTACAAATAGAGATCTTATTTCACATGCCCAGATTGCTTTCAGGGCCGCCTGGCTGTCGCTTAGTATTACTATGATCTCATTGATGTAGCCACGCTGCAGATTTATGTCTGCACAAACGCTTATCGCAGCTACTTCCGCCTGAAATATGCTCGGATATTCTCCAAGGGGTATGGACACGTTAGATCGGGGGCCTGTTATTCCGGCTCCAATCCCTTCGGGAGTTTTTCACCCATCCGTGTACCATACCAGTGCTCTGCCCTGGTGGAATCCTTCCACTTTGGAGGCGTCCCAGGTGATCTTGTCACTCAGTTCTATTTTGAATCTTTTTTCGAATCTCATAGTCTTCGCGATATCGTCTCTAGGGAGTTGACAGATCGGGAGTTGTTTTATTAGTCTGTCTGCTCCAGTGGACGAAATGACTCTGCCTCTGCCAGTCCCTTCCCTTGCTATGTTTAGCATGGTTCGTTTGGCTGCCTGTTCAATTACTATGTGCAGGGGACTCAGATCGAGTAGCACCTCCATTGCCGTAGTAGGGCAGGTACGCATGGCTCCCGTTATGCATACGCAGGCCAAACGCTGGAGTTTGGTGAGGGATTTCCTCACCGTTATTAGGGTCGATCTGGGTAGGTTATTATGGGTCTAACTATCATGGTGTACATCCACCTTAGCACCTTGGGGCTGCATCCCCAAGATTTGCCCGCGATTCTTCTGCACTCCATATTTGCCCTGGTGGCCTTGGCTGTCGTGTTATCGACATGTTTCCTCCATAGTAGCTTGGAGTCAGATGTAACCCCCAAGTATTTTACTTCGGAAACGGCCACCAAGTCTTCCCCACCTAGTGTGATGGTTCTCAGTCCCGGAAGAGTTCTTCTCCTTTGTTAGATTTAATGCTCTTTGTATAATGTCACAGAGAGTGTTCTCGAATTTTCCTCTTGCTATGATTACTATGTCGTCTGCATACCCCTGGCATCTGATGCTATTACCGGTTAGTATCTCCAACAGTTCGTCTATCACTACGCTCGATAGGAGGGGTGACAGGACCCCCCCTTGTGGGCACCCCCTCGTGGTTCGAATTTGAACCGTGCGGTTTTCAACCTGAGTTTCCGCCAGTCTTGTTTTGAGCAGGGCGTTGATCCATCGTATAACGGTTCCCTGTACTCCTTTCCTCTCTAGTGCACGACTTACACTATCGTGACATGTGTTGTCGAAGGCCCCCTCTATGTCAAGAAAGGCGCATACCACCACTTCTCCACAGTCGAACGCGCTGGTGATTTCCGAGGTCAGCTGGTACAGGGCAGTGTCCGTTGATCTTCCCGCCCTGTATGCATGCTGACCTACATGCAATGGCCTGTGCCTCAGGGCGTTCGATCTAATCTCATGGCCAACTATTTTCTCCATTGTCTTTAGGACAAAGGAGGTCAAGCTGTTTGGTCTGAAGGATTTCGCTAAAGAGTAATCCTTTTTCCCCACTTTTGGTAGAAATACAACTCTGGCTCGTCTCCATATTGCCGGTATATAGGGTAGTGCTAGACTATCCCTCATGATGCCCGACAAATAAGGGATGAGCGTATCTCCCTGTTGCAAAAATATTGGATATACACCGTCCACCCCAGGGGATTTATAACTCTCAAAAGAAGATATGGCCCACTTGACTGAACTTTGAGAGAACAACGTTCTCGCCAATTGCCAGTCTTGCCGTGTGGGCCGCACCCAATGAAATTCTGTCTCCTCTAGGTCGGTGGATGATTCTGGAAAGTGAGCGTCCAGCAAGGCCTTAGCCCTTTCTTCCTCATTGCGCGTGAACCCCCCGTGGGAAGTTTTAGCGCCATCCTAGTGTCTCCCTGAGCCTTAGCCATGGCCTTATGGAGCCTGGCTGCCTCCGGAGTGGATTCTATTCTCTCGCAGAAGGTCCTAAAGCTGCTTCTTTTAGATCTCCTTATCTCTTTGTTGTACTCAGTTAGATGTGTCGAATACTCCTCCCAGTGGCCAGTGCGTCTTGCCCTGTTGAACAGACTCCGCACTTTGCTCCTCATTTCTGAGAGCTTTTTTGACCACCACGGGGTTTTGTACTTGGTGCCCCTAGGTTCTCGACAGCTGTTGAGCCTGTTTACCCTATCATCTAATTCCAATCCACTTCCGACTCTGTCTTCCCCTCCCAGACTTGGAAGGTTCTCCTCAATTACTCGTCTAAATACCTCCCAGTCTGTTTTCCTGGGATTCCTGGTGGGTACCCTAGGTACCACGTTCGCCCCTACGTCAAACTGTATGATGCGATGATCCGAGGGGGAGGGTTCCGATGACACTCTCCATCTCGAGATCATATCACCAGACAGGTTGTTCCCCAGGGTTATATCTAAAACCTCAGCTCTTGCCCTAGTTACGAAGGTGGGTGTATTCCCCACGTTATGGATGCTAAGGTCGTTACTCATAATGAATTCTAAAAGGTACTCACCCCTTTGATTAGTGTCCGTACTGCCCCAGACCTCGTGATGGGCGTTGGCATCACATCCTATGACAAGTGGAAGTTGTGCCCTCCTGCAGTGTTGCACTAGCCTTGTCACATCCGCTGGCGGGATTTCTCCGTCTCCCGCAAAATAGGCCGCAGCAAAGACAATATGTGCGGTTCTTCCACCCGCTTCCAGTGTTGCCTGCCCTGCCACCAAATCTCTACTCATGAATTCTGTAATGCAAAGATAATTAATACACTTCTTTAGCATTATACACGTTCTGGGTCTTTCCTGAGAAAGATCCCAAATTACCTCATTATTCCGGTCTTTTAGACCCCTGATTTGCCCCTTCACTATGTATGGCTCTTGGATGAGCGCAATGCCCAGATCCTCCGCGGCAAATTTGTGCGCCAGGACAGCCGAAGCCGCCCTTGGCGTGGTGGAGGTTGTTGTTGTTGTTGTTGTAACGAGGTGTAGCCCTGCCTAAATGTCAGACAGGGTCACCTCGAGTGTATTGCTCTTGGCCGGGTCGATATAAGAAAACGGCCCGGGTCGTTTCGGCACGATGGGTACAGCACAAGTACTGGTACCGTTCTCGTAGATCCGGCAATACAAGAAACTAAACTAGCCGTGCAGGCTATGTAGGTCATTTAGCGTTACCCAGGGTGCACCAACTGGGAGGCGACCTACTTTTACACCCCTGTGGTGGAGGTTGATCTGGGCTGCCTTCCAGTGGTTTAATTGGAACAGAACTTTGTGTGTCTTGACATGTCATACTACAACCTACAAAGTACATATAAAAGGAGAGAATGAAATACAATGTTGCCAGACTGGTAGAATATTACATAAATATTTAGCTTACAAATTCAACACTTCTTCTTAAGTGAATATATTTATCTTTTACAAAACATTAATTTAATCCAAGAGATTTGACAAAGTTACAATGTTTTTGTTTACTAAGACTTTTAGTTAAAACGTCGGCAACATTTTTATCGGTTGAAACATATTCTAATTTAATTTCATTTGACTCTACTTTTTCTCGTATAAAATGATATTTAATATCGATATGTTTAGTGCGCTTATGATGAATGGGGTTTCGTGCTATATGCTGCGCACTGATGTTGTCACCAAATATTGTCATCGAATTTGTATTTGACCATCCAATTTCTTAAAGTAGTCTATTTAGGTAAACTGCTTCTTTCGCGGCTACTGACAAGGCCACGTACTCAGCCTCTGTGCTGCTTAATGATTATGCTTTGCTTTGTGGATGCCCAGGAGAACGCACTGCCACCCAAAAAGAATGCGTACCCTGAATATGATTTTCGATCATTTGGGTCGTTGGCCCAATCTGCATCAACGTATCCATGCGCTGGTTTATCAGACTTGCGATATATAAGGGTTAAGTCTGATGTACCCGATAGATACCTCAAAATGTGTTTAGCTGCGGTTTCGTGTTCTACATGTGGATTCGTATTTCGCTGTGAAAGCTTACTGACTTCATGCATGATATCAGGCCGACTCAAAACTGCTAAGTACATAAGAGAACCGATTAATGATTGGTATTCTGTTATATTTACCTTTGAGCTATTTTCGTTTTGATATCCCACTTGGAAACCGGGGTCTAATGGAGTTGCGACTGCCATACAGCTTTGCATACCATACTTTGTAAGGAGTGATTTAATATACTTTTTCTGTGACAAGTATATTGCGCCTTTGTCGCCCTCTCGCTGCACTTCCAAGCCAAGGAAGTATCGTATTGCACGGCCATCTTGCAAGTGAAAAGTGGATGCAATCTTCTTCTTAATGTCTGCAATATCGGATTCACTTGGACCCATGATGATTAAATCGTCAACGTATACTGCGATATAGCGATATGCTGCTGTTTTTGCTTGAAGTATAAGCATGGCTCATTCTTGCACCTTTTGAAACCGATGCTTTTTAAAATTTCGTCGAGTGTGGTGTACCAGGCGCGCCCTGCCTGTTTAAGCCCATAAATCGCTTTTCGGAGTTTTAGAATTTTGTTTGGATATTCTCTACTTATGAATTTGTCGGGTTGCTTCATATAGGCATTTTCATGAAGCTCGCTGTTCAGATATGCGTTTGAAATATCTATTTGATGCATCAATAATTGCTTTTCTGCAGCAATTGCAAATATCATTCGTATAGTCTCGTACCTAATTACTGCGGGGAACGTTTCCCAATAATTAACACCGAACTGCTGCGCACAACCTTTGGCAACTAGTCTAGATTTAAAACGCTCTATACCGCCGTTGATATTTCTCTTGATGCGAAAAACCCACTTTGAACCAATGGCCTTCTGCCCTGCAGGTAGATCAACTAACAACCACGTATCGTTCCACATAGGTTCCCTATGTACAGTCACTTCCCAGAGCAGAAAACCCAGGACATCGCCATGGATCTCTGCGCTGTGGAACCACCCGGGGTTTTACCTCGGCCAAGGACTGTCACTTTCAATGTAACCCTGTTTAGTATGTTTTGTCCCATTCCGAAACTATCATCCTCCCCCCTTGCAGCAGGGCTGAAAGATATTCTATTGTTACGGGCGGGCGTTGAGCCGAACCCCGGACCAAAAGAATGGATATGCAGTGTCTGTTGCAAAAATATATATATAATGCGACCGTTTACATTCTGTGCAATTCTTCTCGTGTAAGAGATGGCTCCATAAATCTGGATGTTCAGGGCTTAACCTTAACATCCACAGACCCCGTACTTTCTTTAGTACTTTCGTGGCCCCTTGTTGCTTGCGCCCTCGGGCGTCCCGCGGTAAGCGCCGTTCAAGCGCATCCCTACCGCCACTTTCTAGTAGCAATACTAATAATAATAATAATAATGTCTTAACGACTAGCAGTACTTCTGCTATACCCGCCACACGGCGTGTGCTCGTGCCTTATGGCGTCAACATCACGCGCAGCAGCTCAACACTCTCGCTCCCACCGGAGCAGTTTAGACATGAGCAACTCCGAGCATCAGTCTCTCTCTGTTTCGACCCCACCGGCGCACTTCCAAATCTTACAGCACAACTGTAACGGATTAACTGGTAAGATCGCAGAGATAACTAATTTGATGACGCAATACGACATAAAACTTGCCGCAGTCCAAGAAACCAAGCTCAGTCCTAGGTCGGACCTCATTACCTATGGCGGATATAACATCCACCGGAAAGACCGTCATAGAGTAACAGGAGGTCTGGGAGGTGGTCTAGCGTTCATAACGCACAACTCTGTACAGTATTATCTATTTGATTCCGACATCGAAGGAACGGATGATATCTTAGAAAGCCAAGGAATTACCATCCGTACAGGAGATGTCGGTCTGCAAATCATTAACATTTACATACCCCCTGTCTCAAGTTGCCCCACCGGTTATCACCCCGACATTAGCTTGCTATTAGGAGGAGATAACCGCGTGATCCTGGGCGACTTCAATGCGCACCACGAATAATAGATGATACGGCTTTCTGTACATTGAACGGAGACGCCCCAACGAGAGTATCGGGTAACTGCTATAGTTCGCCAGATATTTCCATCTATTGAACAACACCAATTGGCGACCCATACTCACGTTGGCGTCTGACCATCTCCCAATAGTCATTACCATCGAACGACCGACGGACTTTATTACACCTGAGCATGGTACATATATTAACTTTACCAAGGCGGACTGGGACAGTTTTCAGACATATACGGACGAATCCTTGGCTGCTCTATCCATTCCTACGGACGTACGCAAAGGCGAACGAGACTTCCGCAACATCATTGACTTGGCCTCTAAACGCTTCATTCCTGCGGGTCGAATATCTCAAATAGACCAAATTTCCCCGCGGAGGCAGCGGCCATGGCTAGAGAAAGAGATGAAGTGCGAAGTCTCAATCCCTCAGACCCCCGTATAAGGGATCTCAACGCGGAAATTCGTACGTTGGTCGATAAACATAAACTGTCCAAATGGAAACAACACCTAGAGCAATGCAACCTCTCTGATGGTGTTGGCAAATTATGGACTACGGTCAAAGCTCTATCTAATCCAACGCAACACAAGGATAAAGTAGATATTACTTTCGGTGACAGGGTGAAGAAGGACCCTAGGGGATGTGCGAACTCCTTCTGTAGACAATTTGTACTACATTCCCCGCCCGATAGAGCTAAACGTAGAACCATGCGACAGGCGCGTAAATATAAAAACCAAAATACGCCCATTATCATAACTGCCTCAGAGGTCAAGGAAGCCATCAGACAGGCTAAGCCCTCAAAATCCATCGGCCCCGACGGCATTGCCATGAAGATGCTGAAACATCTAGGCCAGGAGGGACACAAATACTTAGCGGCTCTATTCAGTCTTTCACTGAACACTTTCGTCATTCCTGAAATATGGAAAAAGGCGAGAGTGGTTCCATTACTAAAACCTAGAAAACCGGCAAACATAGGCGATTCATATCGCCCTATATCACTTTGGTCGACGGTAGTGAAGACGCTAGAGTCCATTTTGCTCCCGTATTATACTGCAAATCTGCACCTGGCTAGTCATCAACATGGCTTCCGTAAGCTGCACAGCACCACCACCGCAATCAATGCCATTACAACGCAAATAAATAGCGGCCTAAATCAAAACCAACCAAATCACAGGACTGTGTTAGTGGCACTTGACCTGTCGAAAGCTTTTGACACAGTCAACCATGCCACTCTCATACAAGATATGTTGGAAACACAGATACCTGATGGGTTAAAGAGATGGACCGCTAATTACTTGAATGGACGGCAGGCGTCGGTTAACTTTAGACACTGTTTAATTTCTATCTATCGAAGATGCCCCCACCACCAGAGGGCGCCTCCGTCGATTCATATGCCGACGACTGTACAATAATGGCGACGGGGAAGGGCCCCTATACTGATGAACTCTGTGCGAAAATCAACGGTTACCTCTGCGACCTTTCCAGGTTTTTCACTGAGCGAGATCTGACGATATCTCCGACTAAATCAACGGCGACGCTTTTTACGACATGGACGCACCAGGTGAGAAATGAATTAGACATTTTCGTTGATGGCACTAAGCTACCAACTGTCAGCCACCCAAAGTTATTAGGGATGACACTGGATAATACTTTCTCATTTGCTGGTCATTTGCCGGCAGTACTTGGGGAAAAGACAAAGAAACGTTGCTGACTACATATAAGGCCATTGGCCGACCAGTCTTTGACTATGCTGCACCCATATGGTCGCCTAATGTACATAACACCAACTGGACGAAGTTACAAGTCTGCCAAAATACTGCCATCAGAACTGCTACGGGATGTCTCCTCATGTCTTCCGAGTCTCACCTCCATCAGAAGCCAAAACTGCTCAATGTAAAAGAGCATGCGGAAATGCTGAGCAGGCAATTCCTTCTGAACTGCCACAAGCCAGCACATCCAAACCGTCATCTTTTGGACATAGATCCGCCCCCGAGAGACATAAGGAGACATCTCCGTAAGCATTATGATGAGATCCGGCATCATATTACCTTGCCGTTTGATCTGCAGAATCATAAGCGGGCTCTAACCGACATCCACACCGAGTCGGTAGACACTTTTGTCGGATCTCTACCTGTGAATCCCGTTCTGAACAGTCCTCCACCGGATATTGCTGAAGAAGAACGCACCTTACCAAGGGAGACAAGAGTGACCTTGGCATACGGTGTTTCTAGGTCTTCAATATAATTCAAATAATGATATTGCATTTTAGGCCTACCTGGTTTGCCTGTACGTATTGGTTTTGGCCGACCTGGCCCACGTCGTTGTTCACAGTTCTGTTCATTTGATTCATGCTGATCTTCTTCTTTATCGTCGGTATCTTCTTCGGAATTGCTGGGTGTGGCAAACTCCTCCTCCTCATTGCCGGAGTCGTGAGCTGCTCCTCGTTCTATACCAGCATTCGTGTTATTAGGTTAGGTTCAAGTGGCTGCCGCAGAGGCACGTTGTGATACCACCAACACAAGGAAAGTCAGTCCCGGGACCCAGCCATATGGAAAATCCCTGAGTTGTTGGGATTTTCCACATAGCAGAATCCCGGGACTGACACTCCTAAGCCGACACCGTTACTCCTCCTCTAACCACTTAGGTGACTTTATGAAGCCCATCAAGTCCTTTATGTCCAGTTCCGCGATCTGGCTTAGGCTATCCAGGAACGGAACTCCCAAAAAGCGCGTTCTCGCGCCGCTTAAAGCCGGACAAATTAGGAGCTCCACTGTTTCCTCCTCCTCATCATCTTTGCAACTCCTGCAGCATCGTCGGTAGGGCACACCTAGCCTTTCTGCATGCCTACCAATGAGGCAGTGACCGGTTAATACCCCTATCAATATGCAGATTTCCCTCCTAGTTAGGGCATAAATGCGTCTAGACCTTTTAAGATCCCATTTTGGCCAGGTTTGTTTCGATATCCGACACCCTGGGGATTGCAGCCATCTTTCGTTGGCTTGACGGAGTGTGTGCTCCTTCAGCATTAGTTTGCCTGTGGCAAACGGCATACCTAACGGCATAAGAACCTGCATACCTAACGGCATAAGAACCTGCTTGGTCGTGCCCTGCCTGGCAAGCTCGTCTGCCTTACAGTTTCCCTCAATGTCCCTATGTCCCGGGACCCATATGAGGTTTACGCGGTTCTGTTGGGCCATCTCCTGAAGAGATCGACGACAGCTGAGCGTCAGTTCAGAGTTGAACGTGTATGAGCCAAGGGATTTGATGGCCGCTTGGCTATCGCTGAAAATAGCGATATCTTCTCCGATAACACGTTTGCTTAACCAGGCCGCAGCGTCCAGGATTGCCGAGACTTCCGCCTGGAAGACGCTACAATGATCAGGTAGTCTGAAGGAGAGCTCAAGGTCCAAATCCCTTGAATAAACCCCTCCTCCAACTCTGCCGTCCAACTTCGAGACGTCGGTGTATATGGAAGTGCCACCATTTGTTTCGGGACACCAATCCGTCCTCTCCCAGTCTTCTCTGCTGGGAATGTTTATTTTGAAACAGCTATCCCCGACTGTAGTAGTCGCACAACGATCTGTGCTTAGAGGGAGAAAGCTGTAAGATTCCAGAATACTAGAGTGTCCAATAGTACCCGCAGCCCAACTGGAGGTTTCTCTTAGGCGCAGAGCTGATGCCGCCGCTGACCGAAACCCTTCCAGATCAAGTGGCAAAATGCCCAGAATGACCTGGAGGGCTTCGTTGGGCGTTGTCCTTAGCGCACCGCTTATACAGATCATATTGGATCTATGGACTTTCCGCAACAGATTCAGGTATGTTGCCTTGCTCAACGCAGGCCACCATACGACGACTCCATACAGCATGATTGGGCGAATGATGGCCGTGTAGATCCAACTGCATACTATAGCGCTGAGCCCCCATATTTTGCCAATGGCTCTTTTGCATGTGTAAAGAGCGATGCAAGCTTTCTTCTGGCGCTGAAGAACATTCTCCTTCCAATTCAATTTCCTGTCAAGAACTATGCCTAGAAACTTGGCCTTATCCGACAAGCCCAGGCGCGTGCCATGTAGTTCTGGTAGGCTTAGTGGCGGTATTTTGTACCGGTTGGTGAAGAGGACAAGTTCCACCTTCCCCGGGTTGATACTAAGTCCGCAGCGAGAGGACCACGTCGAAATTTTCGCAGTGCTACTTGCATCAGGTCACACAGAGTTTGTGGGAACTTGCCTCTGAATGCAATAGCTAAATCGTCTGCGTATGCCACTATCTTCTCGCCCCCCCCCCCAGCTTGTGTCACGTAGCAACGAGTTGACTGTGAGGTTCTTTGTCGGATCTCTACCTGTGAATCCCGTTCTGAACAGTCCTCCACCGGATATTGCTGAAGAAGAACGCACCTTACCAAGGGAGACAAGAGTGACCTTGGCATACGGTGTTTCTAGGTCTTCAATATAATTCAAATAATGATATTGCATTTTAGGCCTACCTGGTTTGCCTGTACGTATTGGTTTTGGCCGACCTGGCCCACGTCGTTGTTCACAGTTCTGTTCATTTGATTCATGCTGATCTTCTTCTTTATCGTCGGTATCTTCTTCGGAATTGCTGGGTGTGGCAAACTCCTCCTCCTCATTGCCGGAGTCGTGAGCTGCTCCTCGTTCTATACCAGCATTCGTGTTATTAGGTTAGGTTCAAGTGGCTGCCGCAGAGGCACGTTGTGATACCACCAACACAAGGAAAGTCAGTCCCGGGACCCAGCCATATGGAAAATCCCTGAGTTGTTGGGATTTTCCACATAGCAGAATCCCGGGACTGACACTCCTAAACCGACACCGTTACTCCTCCTCTAACCACTTAGGTGACTTTATGAAGCCCATCAAGTCCTTTATGTCCAGTTCCGCGATCTGGCTTAGGCTATCCAGGAACGGAACTCCCAAAAAGCGCGTTCTCGCGCCGCTTAAAGCCGGACAAATTAGGAGCTCCACTGTTTCCTCCTCCTCATCATCTTTGCAACTCCTGCAGCATCGTCGGTAGGGCACACCTAGCCTTTCTGCATGCCTACCAATGAGGCAGTGACCGGTTAATACCCCTATCAATATGCAGATTTCCCTCCTAGTTAGGGCATAAATGCGTCTAGACCTTTTAAGATCCCATTTTGGCCAGGTTTGTTTCGATATCCGACACCCTGGGGATTGCAGCCATCTTTCGTTGGCTTGACGGAGTGTGTGCTCCTTCAGCATTAGTTTGCCTGTGGCAAACGGCATACCTAACGGCATAAGAACCTGCATACCTAACGGCATAAGAACCTGCTTGGTCGTGCCCTGCCTGGCAAGCTCGTCTGCCTTACAGTTTCCCTCAATGTCCCTATGTCCCGGGACCCATATGAGGTTTACGCGGTTCTGTTGGGCCATCTCCTGAAGAGATCGACGACAGCTGAGCGTCAGTTCAGAGTTGAACGTGTATGAGCCAAGGGATTTGATGGCCGCTTGGCTATCGCTGAAAATAGCGATATCTTCTCCGATAACACGTTTGCTTAACCAGGCCGCAGCGTCCAGGATTGCCGAGACTTCCGCCTGGAAGACGCTACAATGATCAGGTAGTCTGAAGGAGAGCTCAAGGTCCAAATCCCTTGAATAAACCCCTCCTCCAACTCTGCCGTCCAACTTCGAGACGTCGGTGTATATGGAAGTGCCACCATTTGTTTCGGGACACCAATCCGTCCTCTCCCAGTCTTCTCTGCTGGGAATGTTTATTTTGAAACAGCTATCCCCGACTGTAGTAGTCGCACAACGATCTGTGCTTAGAGGGAGAAAGCTGTAAGATTCCAGAATACTAGAGTGTCCAATAGTACCCGCAGCCCAACTGGAGGTTTCTCTTAGGCGCAGAGCTGATGCCGCCGCTGACCGAAACCCTTCCAGATCAAGTGGCAAAATGCCCAGAATGACCTGGAGGGCTTCGTTGGGCGTTGTCCTTAGCGCACCGCTTATACAGATCATATTGGATCTATGGACTTTCCGCAACAGATTCAGGTATGTTGCCTTGCTCAACGCAGGCCACCATACGACGACTCCATACAGCATGATTGGGCGAATGATGGCCGTGTAGATCCAACTGCATACTATAGCGCTGAGCCCCCATATTTTGCCAATGGCTCTTTTGCATGTGTAAAGAGCGATGCAAGCTTTCTTCTGGCGCTGAAGAACATTCTCCTTCCAATTCAATTTCCTGTCAAGAACTATGCCTAGAAACTTGGCCTTATCCGACAAGCCCAGGCGCGTGCCATGTAGTTCTGGTAGGCTTAGTGGCGGTATTTTGTACCGGTTGGTGAAGAGGACAAGTTCCACCTTCCCCGGGTTGATACTAAGTCCGCAGCGAGAGGACCACGTCGAAATTTTCGCAGTGCTACTTGCATCAGGTCACACAGAGTTTGTGGGAACTTGCCTCTGAATGCAATAGCTAAATCGTCTGCGTATGCCACTATCTTCTCGCCCCCCCCCCCCCCCCCCCAGCTTGTGTCACGTAGCAACGAGTTGACTGTGAGGTTCCATAAAAGCGGGGAAAGAACACCACCCTGGGGTGTTCCCCTTGTGACATAACGTGATAACTCAACCGTACCTTCCCCTTAAAAGTTGGTCAATTAAACCAGTTAGAGGTCTATCTACGCCCAGATTAGTTAGACGGAGTTTATAGCCTCCGGGCTTATATTGTTGAAAGCCCCCTCATTGTCTAGGAGGGCCACGAGACAGTAGTCCTTTTCACACAGCGATTTCTCAATGACAGACACTAGGCTGTGCACAGCGGTTTCTGTTGATTTACCCTTGGTGTATGCATGCTGATAGCTAGAGATAAGGTTGCTATCAGTCGTTGAGAGGTAGTCGCTTATTATTATCACTCGATGATGATTGTTGCATTTCTTGTGCTTTGTTAGACTCAAGGCGAATGATGTTTGTCGCATAATCGTCGTTTCGTTCTATTGATTCATTGCACGTTTGTACACGCGCACCAAAATCACCTTCTACAAACCTGACGTCGCGCCTCTCAATGACTGCACGTTTCTTACGATCATATAAACGATATGCCTTTGCTGTGCAAGAGTACCCCACAAATATGTACTCTTTTCCTTTAGCCATGAACTTGCTTTTCACTGTTTTGTCTAGTGCAAAAGCCTTAGAGCCAAATACGCGTAAATGTTTAACTGAAGTTTTACGCCCCTTCTATACCTCGAATGATATTCTACCATTTAACGCTTGCGTTGGACACCGATTACGTATATATACGGCGGTTTGTACCGCCTCTGCCCACAAAAACTCTTCTAAATTTGCATCTATCAATAAACTCTTTGCCATTTCAACAATTGTGCGGTTTGCCCGCTCGGCATAAAATAAAAAATTTTCGAGTATAATCGTCAATAAATGTGACGAAATATCTCCTGCCATCTAATGATTTCACATTCATAGGCCCACACACGTCTGAATGCACAAGTTCAAGCATTGCATTTGCTGTACGTGTATTTTTTTGTGGAAAAGGCTTAGCACATATCTTTGCTTTATTACATGTGTCACAATTTATTTCGGTTGGTACATTTTTTATTTTCATACCGCGCACAAGATCACTGTCATTTAATTGCTTTAAATTTTGCATATTCAAATGCCCGAATCGATTATACCATTTTTCTACTACTGAGCAGTCATTTAGTAAACAAACACTTTCATTTTGCAGTTGATTATTGTACATATACAAATTGTTTACTCGTTCTGCTTCCAGCACTACTTGCTGATTTTTATTTCTGACAACTGCGCTGTTGTTTCTAAACATTTTCGAATTACCAAACTGCGCTGCTCTGCTCACTGACAGAAAATTCATTTTCATGGATTGCACGTAGAAGCACAATGCCGCTGTTATTATTTTTCTTTAACATTACAGATCCTACACCAGGCGATTCTATAAATGTTTCTCCTGCTAACATGACACGAGCATGTTTCTCTGTAAACGATGTAAACATTTCTGTCACAACACATATGTGACGTAGCGCCGCTATCGACGCACCATGAGTGCATTTTTGGTTTGCTTTCGCTGCCACCGAACATCAGATGATTTGACGTTTCACCTGTTTCATTTTTTACGTCGGTTTTTCCACCCTTTTGCTTGCCTCTACACTAGTTTGCGCGATGACCAACTTTTTGACAGTTGAAACATTTCCCCTTGAAACGTTTGTCTTGCTCTTTCTTTGTGTTTACTTTTGCTTCGTTCTGTTTGTCGATTGTTGCGCGACTCTCTTGTCGCTGCTGCGTTGTGCTTTTACTTGTGTGTGCGTAAATTGCTTGTGTACATTCTCGATCGTCTCTTTCTTGTCTTCGTGTTGCTTCTTCTAAAATTTTTGATATAACGACGTCAAACGACGGCAGGTTGTCGCGTCTTTCAATAGCAACAACAAAGTTTTCCCATGTACTTGGAAGACTCGAGAGCAACATTATGACTTTCAACTCGTCGTTTATTTGAATTTCCAATTCGGCTAATTTGTCGATTGTGGCAACAAACTCACTCACATAGCTTACTACATTGTCGCCATGCTGCATGTTTAAGCATAACAGTTTTTGATACTGCTGAACTTTTTTCACTGGACCAACTGGCATATGAATGCTCCGCAATTTTTGCCATGCCTCTGCAGCAGTTACACACGACTTAATGTGCATTAACTGCGTCGGTTTTATATTCAAAATTAAACACGCCAAAGCCTTTTGATCTGTGGTGTCCCACTTCAACACTTCGTGGTTTTTTGTTTTTGCAAACTTCTTTTGCACACTCGTGTTCTTTTTGTGTAATTAAATTGCACGATTTCTTTTTCGTTTTTAGTTTTTCAAAACTGATCACAATTTAATTTTTATTGAGTTCACGAATTAACTTAGGCGCTTGGGCACATAACCAATTGTTAGATTTTATTCCGAGGTAAATAAAATACGTTGTTAATTTCACAGTGGTTTAATTGGAACTGAACTTTGTGTGTCTTTGTGACGGACTTTTCCTTCGGTATGCTGGGGTAGGCTCAGTCCGTCCAGGGTTCTGAAAATAGATGTTCCCTAAAGGTCCTCTCGAAATGACAAAACCCTGATTAATATTTTTAAAATGTTTATTTTTGGGATTCACTCCTCTTTTCTCAAATCAATCTACAAATCTTAATTTTAATTTCAAACTACGATAAGGGTGGTAAGGGTGAAAACCCCCTACTCAGCCCTTCTTCGGCGGAGGTGAAAACCCACCGCTTACTATGACTTAAGACTCCTAGCTAAATAAAGGCGGCTGAGGTGAAAACCCTCTGCTCGACCCAACCGTCAGCGGAGGTGAAAACCCACCACTGAATATAAACTCTGCGATAGTGAGGTGAAAGCCCCCAGTTCCGCATTCATCGAGGTGAAAACCCACGACTACTATACCTAGCTCTAGTCGCTAACGATTCAATTATTCTCAGAAATGTTCGCCCTTTTATACTCTTTTTGTGCGCAGCAACCTTCCAATATACAATAACAATGCTTAAAACTAATGTTCCTTAACCTAACGGCGCATCTTCCACTTAATTTCTAAGACCTTAGGTATATATACGACATTTACATATATATAAATTTGTATCATATTTGCTAACAGTTTTTATACTGCTACTACTTCCTCCTGGAATGCCCCCATTGCATTCCATCAGCTGTTCGCTCGCACTGCCTCGATCAGCTGGGCCTGCTGTTCACATAAATATTGGTGACGTCAATACGTATAAGTTACTTGTTCATTTTTGCTGCATTCCCAACGCCCATTGTTCTTGCCGTGCTACGATGCATTTTCCTTCTCTTCTTTATGCTATGTCCGCGGCATCGGATGATCTAGTATGTAGGCATGCGGGTGTATGTAGCCAAGCAAAGCTGTTTGGGTTGGTGACCGACCCTTTTGCTAGTTGGAATGCTGGTAACTTGTTTGTGTAAAATTTCGGTTATTGTCAACAAGAATATTTTCTCATATTGGGCCGCTGATATTCCGGTAAAAATCTTCTATTTTACAAACATACATCAGGGTGTGCCTAATATTGTACAAATTAGATTTCATTAGCAAAATATGTAATTATGTTGATTGTATGTTTGTATGTACATATAAGCATGAGTATGTATATATTTTGTACAAAAGCGTGTATGTGCTTGACGTAAAAAATGGCATATGTGCAAAAATATAAAATTTCAATATACTTCATATAATTGGCTATATACAAAGTATAAGTATATGTCGTTTGTGTAGAACCGCGTATGTACTTCATTTAAGAAACGGCTTATGTGCAAAAGCATCAGATTTCAATGTTTTGCATGAAAATGGATAAGTATAATATTTAAGTGTATTTCCTTGTGTGAAACCACGTAACTCGGTGGTTTTGCAAAATAGCGTATGTGTAAAAATCTAAAAATCCAGTATTGTTCATAAAACAGCTCGTACTTCATTTGAGCTTATGAAGCGTATGTATAAATGTTGTGAGGGCTCCGAAGCCTTCGGATTAGGGTCCTCACACTCCCCCCTCACCTTCCGCAATAAGACTTATTATTATTTGAAATAAGGCTTGTTGTAACCGTATTCTTCCATGTTGGCGCTGGGCCCTTCATATTTAAGGCTGAAAATTCCAGTATTGTTAAACAAATTGGTTATGTGCACAGTATTCTGCGTGCAAAATATAAAAAGTAGTTGTACTTCATTATTTACTTTAAAATTCGAGAAAAATGTTATTTTGTTAGGCTATATTTCATTATATACATGTATATGTAGGCAAACTTCATTAAAATTCAAATATGTATATATATTTTCCCTTTTGGGTTGTGGTCTTCACACGCCTCCCTCACTGGCGGTCATTAAGCTGATGGTTACCAGGCCGGTTCTTGTGATCCGAACCCGAAACACCCGTCATCCCGTCTGTATGACCTCTT
This sequence comes from Campiglossa producta, assembly GCA_964058755.1. Classification (NCBI taxonomy): domain Eukaryota; kingdom Metazoa; phylum Arthropoda; class Insecta; order Diptera; family Tephritidae; genus Campiglossa; species Campiglossa producta. The sequence continues at coordinate 50,583,605 of CAXKVI010000004.1, forward strand.
CCTTCTCTGGGCCTGGTCGCTACCTAGGTGTGCCTCGATGTCGGTCACTAACTCCTTCGGAAGGGGTTCGACCCCCGACTGGTTTTGCCATGCGCTTGTTGTGGGGTCCGTCGAGCCTCGCAACCACTCCTCTATCTCCTCGACTACCTCGTCCGGGGGGTCTTTACTGCCATCCCCGGTTAAACCGTTGCTGGCCGCTAAACTTAGCGTATCGCTTCCACCACTGACTCCTTCTCCGTCCTCGATTGGGGGTACACCTGTTGGTACGGCGGGTTGGTTAACCGGGTCGGCGTAGTGTAGCCGGGCCCTCATCGTCACCCTTCGCGTCCGCTCTATGTATCCATCGCCACGCACTCCCTCGTCATCCGTTTGGCGGATGGACATCCAGACCCATCGCCTGAACTGTTCACCTTCGTCGGGTTCTGGTTCGCTCTCCGACGAGATCAAGATGGGGGTCGACCCTCGGACCACCGTGCCACCACGCCCTTCCTCCTCCGAGCCATATGTCGGGCTCTGGATCTGGCCCTCCTCGTCACTATAGGTCGGGCTCTGAATTTGGCGCTCATCATCAGAAATTTCGACCGGGCTCGTCGGTGCCTCGTCTTCGTCGTCGGCGGCGTATATTTGGCCGAATGCCTCTGTGCAGGTGCTGTCGTTGTTGCTGTGGTCGCTGTCGTCCTCACTTTCGTACCCCTCCTGGGTGTCTTCTTCCTCGGACATTTGCTCGTCCTCACTTTCGTACCCCTCCTGGGTGTCTTCTTCGGACATTTGCTCGTCCTCTTGGTTCACGCCCTGTGGTTGCTGCAGCTCGGCAAGTCGCCTTAACTTTAGGCGGAGGGAGCCATCGATGGCTTTCTCGCTGGTGTACTTTATAACTGCGCGGTCACTCATAATTAAAACGTTTGGTCTTCCTGGGCGTCACGGCCCGCTTATATACAAAACTTTCTACTGCGGTCAAACGGTGGTTTTCCCAGCAGAACTCAGTCCTAACAGCGTTGTTATTGGGTGTTTTTCTGTCTTCAAAACCTTTGGTTGGGCGCTAACAGGACAACTCCAATTATGCTTTACGTTGTTCTCGTTACCCTTTTGTTCTTTTGTGGTGCTGATTGGCCGTATGATGTCAGGTGATCGTCACCACTGTTGCGGTAGAAGTGGGTGATGCTGCAGTAGGGTGTGCCTAAAAGCCGTCGGAATTGTTTTTTTTTTTTTTGTTTTATGTGGTAAGGTTTCGTTTGTGATCGATATTGTACATTATACTTGGGACCTTGCTGAAAACTCTATTGCCCTGTGTCTGAGGGGCTGCTTTGTTGTGTTTATCATTGGCGTGTTACGTGTTTTTGGGTTTTTCGTGCGCGTCCTAAATTGGAAGGACACGAAATAATCGGTTATTTCGCGGTTTTGTTGGTTGGCCATGTTATTGGCGTACTCCGCCGCCATTTGCATCCCGATTTCTATTGTCGATGCTTCACCCTGTATCTCTTCGACGATCAATTGTTCGTTTTCCGGTGGGAATTCTACTTGTGGACTACTTGCTGGTAACTCCCTTATCGATGATGAGCCACATCTCACTACTTTATTACAGTCTCTTTGCTGTCGCGCTCTTAGCATTTGCAATGCTACTTTGGATGTCGATGGTTGCTCTGACTCGTGTGGCGCCTCTGGTTTCTCAGGATCTTTGGTATTCGTGTTTTCTTTAAACCTTACTCTTCGCTGAGTTATGCTTTGCCTGTTTTTGCTACTCGATTGCTGCTTGCGTGTTTCCCTCTGGTCTGGACTCTGCTCCTGCGCGTCCTCTCTTTGTTCCTCGGCCTCGTGATAGGACTTCAGCTCGCTTAGGTGTTCTGTCTTTCTCTTTCCCTTGTGTATCTTGTCCAGCTCTACTATTACCGGTGACACAAAGTTCATCACTCGGTGTGGGCCACTGTATTTGGGTGCTAGTTTCGCCGCAAAATTGTCTACTGCTTTGGACAACTGATGCTCTTTCACCAATACTAAGTCGCCTATAGCCGGTTGCCATTGCCTCCTGCGCAAGTTATAATGTCTTGCCTGCTCCGTCGATGCCCTCTGCTGCTTACGCCGTACCATGTCATATACCTCCTTCATCTTTGCTGCTTTCTGGCTCAATATGACCTTTTCCTCGCCCGTGCCAAACGTCTGCTCGTCGTAGAGGGAGCCCGGAATTCTCGGCTCTCTACCTTGTACTACATACGCAGGACTGTATCCTGTCGATTCACACACACTCGTGTTTAGTGCCAACGAAATCTCTGGTATGAACTCATCCCAATTCCTCTGATCCTTGCCGGTAAACTGTGATATCATTCTCTTAACATTTCGGTTTGCCCTCTCTGTCGGGTTTTCCTGTGGGGTATATGGTGCTGTCAGCTGGTGTTTTATACCAAGCTCTTGTAAAAATCGTTTAAAACTTCTGCTAATAAATTGCGCTCCGTTGTCGGTTATTAACACCTTTGGTGCTCCAAACCTCGCTAAAATACGTTCTCTTAAACCTTTGAACAAATTTTCTGTTGTTGCTTTTCGCATAGCTACAACTTCTACCCACTTAGAAAATCTATCTACAAAAACTAACGCCATCGTGTTGCCATGTTTCGAGCGCGGCAATGGTCCTATAAAATCCGCGCATACTGTTGCCCATGTTCCTCTGGGATACGTGTTAGCATTTTACCAGCCGCTTGTTGTTGGCTTGGCTTATAAATTTGGCATTCGTGGCACTGCTGAACGTACTTTCTGACGTCTCTGAACATGCCTGGCCAATAATAACGTATCATTGCTCGTGCAATTGTCTTGCGGATTCCCATATGCCCGGCGCTTGGTGTGTCATGGATTTCGCTTAAAACTCTTTTCCTCTGTGGTGTTGGTACGCATAATTTCCAGGGAACGTGATCTTCGCCATCCACCTGGCCAACTATTCTTCGGTATAATTTCCCCTCTTGAACTACATAATCTGGAAACTTTTCGGGTGTCTTCGTTATTTCTGCTACCTTTGCGGAATACCAATTGCAGTTGATGTCGTCTGGTTGCGCGGTCATGCTGCCCAATTGCTCTTCTAGCGGTTGGCGCGATAGCGCGTCTGCCACGACATTTAACTTCCCTTTTCTGTATTGTACATCGAACGAATATTGCTGTAGCTCTAATGCCCATCTAGCAATTCGTCCTGATGGACTTTCGATTGCATTCAGCCATTTCAACGCTAAGTGGTCTGTGATCACGGTAAAACTGTATCCTTCTAGATATGGCCTCATTTTCCTTATTGCCCAAACTATTGCCAAACACTCTTTCTCTGTTGGTGAGTAGTTCATCTCTGCCTTGTTCAATCTTCGACTCGCATAAGCTATCACCCGCTCTTCTTCGTCTAACCCTTGTGTTAGTACAGCGCCTAGGCCAAAATCACTTGCATCTGTCTGCAGTCTAACCCTCTTGGTAAAATCTGGGCAGGCTAAAACGGGTGCTTGTATAAGTGCATTCTTCAGCGCTTCAAACGCTACCTGTTGCTCTTCGGCCCATTTCCATTTGCAGCCCTTCTTAAGCATGGCTGTCAACGAGTTTGCCACTTTGGAAAAATCTGGGACGAACCTTCTATACCAGGACACTATCCCTAGGAAACGCCGTAATTCTCTTATATTGCTGGGGGGTGTGAGCTCTTTTATAGCCGCTACTTTGTCTGGGTCTGTGTGGATGCCCTCTTCGCTAACTACGGGGCCTAAGTACTTTAGACTTTTCTTAAAAAATTCGCACTTTTCGGGGTTAATCTTAAGGTTGGCTTGCCTGAGGCGCCGAAAAACTTCCGTGAGGTGTCTTGTGTGGTCTTCTAATGTTTCACTTGTAATAATAATGTCATCGAGGTAGGCAAACGCATGTGGCTCTAACTCTGGACCTATTACACGATCAAGTGCTCTTTGGAACGTAGCTGGGGCAGAGTGTAGCCCAAATGGCATCACTTTCCACTGATATAGCCCTCGCCCAGGTATCGTAAATGCGGTATACTGTTTACTATCCTCCTCCATGGGGATCTGCCAATAGCCGTTCTTTAAATCAAGGCTACTGATAAACCGCGCACTTCTAAGTCTATCTAAAATATGTTGGATACGGGGTAATGGGTACGCGTCTGGGACTGATCGGGCGTTAAGCTGTCTGTAATCGACGCAAAGTCGCCATTTACCATTCTTCTTCTTCGCTAGGACTATAGGGGCACTGTGGGGGCTGCGTGATGGCTCAATACAGCCCTTCTCTATAAGCTCATCGATCTCCTTATTTATAATCTCCTGCATTTTAGGGTTTTTGGGGAAGTATCGTTGTTTAATGGGGCGGTCATCCCTCATGACAATTTTATGTGTGGCAATGTTAGATACCCCCGACATATTTTCAAAAATCTTAAGTTCTTTGTTAAGGAATGTACTCACCGCGACATCAGTGGTGCTATGTGCTTCAGCGCGGGTCCTCGTGTTATCTTTAATATCTGCGTTCAACTGCATGATGCTTGTGCACCTCGCTATTTTCCGATCTTGGTTTCCTGCTTGTATTACCATTGCGCTTTCGCCGCATCTCAGTTACACGTTCGCTTTCGCCATATAGTCAGTCCCAATTACCACTTGGTCCACCAGCCCTGGTAGCACTAATAATTCGCTCTGGTGTACTTGGTCGCCCAACGCTACTTCAGCTTCAATTGTTTCCACTACGTCCTTCGCGCTTCCATCGCCCATTACCACTCTTGTATTTATCTCTTTAGATTTACGTGCATCCAACCTCATTGCCATGGACTCGCTTACAAAACTCCGTGTCGCTCCCGTATCAATTGCTGCTGTGGCCTCTCTGCCATCTACCTTTACTGTCGCCAGGATTCGCCCTTATTGTTGTTTGAATATGTTTGCTTTTGTTGTTGGATGCGAGGCTAAATTGTGTGAGACCCCACTCCTCGCGGCTAATGGGGCCTCCTGTCGTTTCCCTGTTGCCTACGACAGCAATCTCGAGTTAATACACCCCTTTTGCCACACGTCCAGCAAAATTCGCGTCGAGAGTTACGGCACCCGTAGGCGAAGTGTCCGTACTCCCCGCAACGCCTACATGCTGTTCGTGGGTCTATGCGTCCTTGTTGCGTACTACTTGTTGTATTTGTCACTGTTTGTGTATTTGAGGTCACCTGTGGTACGTTGTCGGTTTCCTGCATATAGTGGAAACGCTCCTCCTGCCGCCTGGGTACAAACGGTCTCGCTGCTGGCCTAAGTGGTTCCCTCTCTGGTGTAATATTCTCATAATCTTCCACTAGGCTCACCAGGTCTTCCAGGGTGTTGAATTCGCTCCTCTTCACATACAGTTGGTACCCTCTCCTTGAGTTACGGTATATCCGGTTTAGTTTTTGCTCGCTCGTGTAATCGGAGTGCCTCATGAGCCCTTGAAGCGTCAACACGTAATCTTTGAATATTTCACCTGGCTTTTGCACCCTTTGCCGGATTTCATCGTCTAGACGCTCAAAATACCTTGAACTCAGGAAAAATTTCAAGAAGTCCTTCTTAAATGCGTCCCATTGCTGCCAGTGACGGTTGTTATTTCGGAACCATACCAGTGCTTTATCTTTCAGCAATTCTGGTAGCGCACGTGGTATGGCGTTACGGCTAATTTCATAGCTGTCTGCCAGCTCTTCGACCCGCTCAATGAAGCCAAGTGGGTCCTTCTCACCATCGTATTTTAAACCCCACTTGCGTACTCGATCCATCACATTTCCACAAGTTTCCGTCTGGGGATATACGTGCGGTGCAGCTTGTATGCCCGTGTCGTGTCGTGTAATATGCGCATTATTGTTTACTCCTGCTAATGCATTACTCGTGCTCGCTCCGTCGGGATACGTAAATCCTTGCTCCTCGCCACTCTTGGGTGTCGGGGGGTTGATTGTGATGGTTGGCCCGCCATCTTTGGGTGTAGTTGGCCGGGCATGACGTTGCTCTAGCGTAGCAAAGCGTTTCTCCAAATCCTCATCATCACTATGCGTTTGGATATACGCTGATAAAAGCCTGCGCATTTCTTCCACCGTACCAGAATATTCCACTCCGAATTCCGCGCAGTATGCCACCAGATCCTCGCGCTGGAGGTAGTATACCCAGGATACCTTAACCATCTTGATGCTGATCTTGTTGATTCGTAGTTGTATTTCCTCTGTGTTAATTTTCTCGTCGATCCCCGCGATCCTCTATATTACCCAGCAGAATTTTTAAATCCTATGTGTCGTTTCGTTGGCTTTATGTTACCCAGCAGAATTTTTAAATCCTCGTGTGTCCCACCTTAGTATGCCTTTGGCTTCAACTTTAACCCAGCAGATTTTAATCCACGTATGTTCCTGTTGTACTTTCCTTAGTATGCCTCCGATGACCCTGTGGGTGTATGTCTCTGTGCTTTTAGCTATTTACAATGACCATGTTTGCCTCTGTGTATTTTGACTCAAAATCTATTAAATTTGCTTTCTCTGCGTTGTTTTATTGTCCCATTTGTGACGGACTTTTCCTTCGGTATGCTGGGGTAGGCTCAGTCCGTCCAGGGTTCTGAAAATAGATGTTCCCTAAAGGTCCTCTCGAAATGACAAAACCCTGATTAATATTTTTAAAATGTTTATTGTTGGGATTCACTCCTCTTTTCTCAAATCAATCTACAAATCTTAATTTTAATTTCAAACTACGATAAGGGTGGTAAGGGTGAAAACCCCCTACTCAGCCCTTCTTCGGCGGAGGTGAAAACCCACCGCTTACTATGACTTAAGACTCCTAGCTAAATAAAGGCGGCTGAGGTGAAAACCCTCTGCTCGACCGAACCGTCAGCGGAGGTGAAAACCCACCACTGAATATAAACTCTGCGATAGTGAGGTGAAAGCCCCCAGTTCCGCATTCATCGAGGTGAAAACCCACGACTACTATACCTAGCTCTAGTCGCTAACGACTCAATTATTCTAAGAAATGTTCTCTTTTTGTGCGCAGCAACCTTCCAATATACAATAACAATGCTTAAAACTAATGTTCCTTAACATAACGGCGCATCTTCCACTTAATTTCTAAGACCTTAGGTATATATACGACATTTACATATATATAAATTTGTATCATATTTGCTAACAGTTTTTATACTGCTACTACTTCCTCCTGGAATGCCCCCATTGCATTCCATCAGCTGTTCGCTCGCACTGCCTCGATCAGCTGGGCCTGCTGTTCACATAAATATTGGTGACGTCAATACGTATAAGTTACTTGTTTATTTTTGCTGCATTCCCAACGCCCATTGTTCTTGCCGTGCTACGATGCATTTTCCTTCTCTTCTTTATGCTATGTCCGCGGCATCGGATGATCTAGTATGTAGGCATGCGGGTGTATGTAGCCAAGCAAAGCTGTTTGGGTTGGTGACCGACCCTTTTGCTAGTTGGAATGCTGGTAACTTGTTTGTGTAAAATTTCGGTTATTGTCAACAAGAATATTTTCTCATGTTGGGCCGCTGATATTCCGGTAAAAATCTTCTATTTTACAAACATACATCAGGGTGTGCCTAATATTGTACAAATTAGATTTCATTAGCAAAGTATGTAATTATGTAGATTGTATGTTTGTATGTACATATAAGCATGAGTATGTATGTATGTATGACGTAAAAAATGGCATATGTGCAAAAATATAAAATTTCAATATACTTCATATAATTGGCTATATACAAAGTATAAGTATATGTCGTTTGTGTAGAACCGCGTATGTACTTCATTTAAGAAACGGCTTATGTGCAAAAGCATCAGATTTCAATGTTTTGCATGAAAATGGATAAGTATAATATTTAAGTGTATTTCCTTGTGTGAAACCACGTAACTCGGTGGTTTTGCAAAATAGCGTATGTGTAAAAATCTAAAAATCCAGTATTGTTCATAAAACAGCTCGTACTTCATTTGAGCTTATGAAGCGTATGTATAAATGTTGTGAGGGCTCCGAAGCCTTCGGATTAGGGTCCTCACATCTTGACATGTCATACTACAAACTACAAAGTACATATAAAAGGAGAGAATGAAATACAATTTTGCCAGACTGGTAGAATATTACATACATATTTAGCTTACAAATTCAACATAAAACATTCCTATGGGTGCATCGATAGTGTTAATTCTTGATTATGGAAACGTAAAAGGCACCGACAGTTGGGGCTTGCAATTTAAAAACAATTATGTAATATGGCATATTTCGAAAAAATTATTTCTACCAGTCCCGCAACACCTTTATTTATTTATTAGTTTTAAAAATAGTCCTTCAGTTTTTGAGATATCTCGCTGAAATTTGGTATGCAGAAGCCATTTTATAATATGTTAATCATTTGTAGGAACCAACAAGATCAGACCAATATACCATATAGCCCCCATACTATCGATTGGTTCGATAAACGGGTTTGGGACTGTATCTTCTTCAATATGATATCTATTAGACATACAATATATGTGATCGAACTAAGTAAGATTGGGCCAATGTAACATATAAGCCCCTTACAATCGAGTGTTTCGTTAAACGGGTTTCGGGCTATCATTTGCCTTGCAGATGCGGTTCGGAGTCGGCAAGAAACTGTAGGTCCCACCATTTTGTAGGCAAAATTGAAAGCAGCACACCAGAAATTGGAAGAGAAGCTCGGCACAAAAATCTCGTTAGAGGTTATAATGATAACCTATACGAACAGGTATACTATCCCTATATCAAATTTCATCGAAATTGGTCAAGCGGTCCAAAATTATCCCAAAATGATCGCAAATCTATCCCAAAAAGAACCTTAAATGATCCGAAAATGAACCCAAAATTACCACTAAATAATCCTAAAATAATCCAAATATGAACCCAAAATTAGCCAAAAATATACAAACACAATACGGTATGTCGCCAGGAATTCCTTTCATTGATACCCATGATATGCCAATAATGTTCCATAATTAAAAAATTGAGATAGGTGGTATCCCTGACTCATGTGGATAGTCTTACAAACTAATTCCCGGCTTTGTCTGCACATTGTAACCGTTTTTATGCCACAGCATCAAGGAGATATACCGTTAGGTTTTTACATTAAAATTTGTTTTTGTAAACTGAAGCCTACTTTGTATTTGTTCTCACACGTGTTGTTCATATTTCATTCCGCATACGTTAGTTACCGGATATACAAATATACTGCGATTAGGTGGCAACCCTAGGTGGCAACTCTACATGAAAATATTTTAGTTGGTATCTCGCCACAAATACCTTTCATTTGATACCCATAAGCTCCCGAGATACCTATTCCCGGATATACAAATATATAAACTAGTATCGCTTGTGATCGAAAATTCGACCAATAAAATCTTTAGGGGGTCGTGGGGTCGCTAGCCCCGTACCCCCATCCTTAAATTTCGGGGACGCCCCTGAAAATATACCGCCTATACCTCAGTTTTTTCAATTTCCTTTCCATCGTTACTTTCCATCGGTTACTTTTCACCAAAATGGTTACCAATTTTTCATTTGGTTACTTGGTTACCGCTTGCCCATTTTGGTTACTTCTAAGGGCCACTTGCATAAAAGCCGATTAAGCCTAATCGGTGATTAACTTGACAGCTAACCATACAAAATACGTCAATTAAACTCCGGTTAGTCGTTATCAGCTTTTATGCAAGTGGCCCTAAGCTTTTTGTATTTTCTTACTTTCACACTGTGTTTTCGACAACATTAAATATGCACTCAACAGATGTATAATTAAAATTTGATGGTGTAGGCTCTATGTAATGTGATGGTATCGATAATAATTGTAATTGCAAGACGAATCGAATTTCGAAAAGTTTGTGTTCCTTAGATTCACTGGATATGACTAATAATAACAATTATTTGCCTATACTAGATAATTTTATAGGGAACGAGGCTAATTCCTGTTTGCAGAGTAGCTGTCAGATAATTGTAAACAAGAGATAAAAATTAACATCAGAAACTTTTACTTGGAACTTTTAAATGAAATTCGACAGAGATTCGAATTTTCAAGAGCGGATTTAAAGAACTATAACACCAAGTAAACTTATGTCTAGGTCCGATGAATGCATATCTCCTTTGTTAAAAAATTTTCGCAGCTTGAACGGTTGTGATACAGACTGTAATCACGGAAAGGAAACTGCTTAGATTTTCAAGTTTGGATCTTTCCAGTGACATGGATATAACGGAGTTTTGGGAAAAAGTATCATTTCATAAAAATGGGATGGGGGAAAGCTGCTTTAATAATCTTTCGCTATTTGCTTTTAATTTATTGTCACTACCACATGGTTCAGCCGCGGCGGAGAGAAAGTTTTCCGACTTGGTTTTAATTAAAACAAACCTAAGAAATAGCTTTCATTTCAAAACCTTAAACAGCATAATGCTATCAAAAGAGTTGTGTTCAGGGGAAAATGAAGGCAATTACATATGGAATGGACTGCATCCCGATCTCATTATATTTTAAGGTATATGGATAAACCTAATGTACAACAAATTTATTTATTTACGCATACACGTCACATGTGTAATGATGTTTTTTGTTATTATTTAATTAAAACTAATTTGTTTTGCCAAACCCAAGAAAAGTGAATTAATAATTATTTTAACCCTATATTTTGTTGAAGTTATATGTACCATAAAATAAAACAATGCTTAGTGGAAACACAAGTTTTATTTATTTGGTTACTTTTTTCTACTTTTGGTAACTTATTCTAAAAAATTTGGTTACCAAAAAAATTTTTTAGTGGCAGCCCTGATCAGACCTGTTAATAATTGATTACTAAGCGGTAATGATAAGCAGTTTCATTGATTATTTTTTGAGAAGCCACCTAATGATTGATTACCAATTACTTTCATTTCTTAATTATTATTTTTTAACTGATTAAAAAAAATCCGAAAAAATAAAAAAATAATAAAAAATTCAAGAATAATCAAAAGTAATGATTACTTTTGATTATTTTTACTTTTTTCCAGTACTGTTGTAGAAAAATATGTACATACATAAATATTCACTTGCACAAACATACAAATGTATAGGTGAAGCAAGAAGTTCTTTTATATAAATGCATGTATTCATGCACATAAATATCCCTGGAGGAAAAATCTCGAGATCTTTCGTACTAGTTCGTCATCGAGTGGTCGAACTACAACCTAAACAGAAGACTGGCGCTTTTGCACATTCAGTCTATTATTTTTAAAAAGGTATATGTAATATGGAATGATAATGATGATAAATATGGAATGTAACGGTGTAATTTAAACTTGTTAATAGTATACTGTACGATAGTAAATCAAATGTCAAATGCCCATAAATGACAACGTCGCCCATTGTGGACGAAATTTATTAATCCCGGAAATCTCTCTATGGATAATAACCGCTTAATTTTTGATCAATTGATCATTACTAGTCTCTTTTGGACATAATTGGTATGCCTTAATTTATGTAGCATACTTATAAGTGTTCAAATAGAACTATCCGACCGTACCCATGGGGCATCAAACGAGAAATGCCCGATACTACCCGTTTAGATATAAAAGGACAAATTATCGTCACTCCAACCAATATAACCATCAAACCTAACATTTTTTCTCATATGTACATATACCTAGCGTTCAAGGTTCATTCTAGAAATCCATGAGCCCCAAAGTGTAAGTAGGTGTATATATTTGCATACAAAGATACACAGATGTTTATACTTTTAACAACAAAACTTTAAAATAATCAAAAAAAAAAAATCAAAAAAAAAATATAAAAAATTTTAAAAATCAAGAAAAAATCAAAAATAATCAAAAGTAACCAAATACCTTTTTTTTTGATTATTTTTTAATTTTTTTAAATTTTTATTTTTTCTAAACGTAATCAATTAGTAATAGCCTTTTCTTGAAAGCAATTGAAATAATCATTACCAATATAAAAAAACCTTCTAATCAATCGATTAGGTTCAAGTGGCTACCGTAGAGGCACACCTAGGCCAGTATTAAAAGGCCCGTTGTGATACCACCAACACTAGGAAAGTCAGTTCCGGGACCCTGCCATATGGAAAATCCCGGTATTAACGGAATTCTCCACATAGCAGAATCCCGGGACTGACGTTCCTATACCGACACCGTTACTCCTCCACGAACCATTTAGATGACTTGATGAAGGCCATCAGGTCCTTTATGTCCAGCTCCGTGACCTGGCGTAGGCTAACCAGGAAGGGAACTCCCAAAAAGCGCATTCTCGCGCCACTTAAAGCCGGGCAGTTGCAGATGAGGTGCTCCACCGTTTCCTCCTCCTCATCATCCTTACAACTCCTACAGCATCGTCGGTAGGGCACACCAAGTCTTTCTGCGTGCCTACCAATGAGGCAGTGCCCAGTCAATTCGCCTATTAATAAGGAGATTTCTCTTCTCCTTAGGGCATAAATTTGTCTTGATCTTTTATGATCCCATTTCGGCCAGGTTTCTTTGGATATCCGGCATCCTGGAGATTGCAGCCATCTTTCGTTGGCTTGGCGGAGTGTGTATTCCTTCAGCATAAGCTTGCATGTGGCAAACGGCATACCTAAGCGCTCTTTATCCCGAACAACCTGCTTGGTCGTGCCCTGCCTCGCAAGTTCGTCTGCCCTACAATTTCCCTCAATGTCCCTATGCCCCGGGACCCATGTGAGGTTCACGCGATTCTGTTGGGCCATCTCTTGTAGAGATCGACGACAGCTGAGCGTCAGTTCAGAGTTGAACGAATAAGAGCCAAGGGATTTGATGGCCGCCTGGCTGTCGCTGAATATAAAAATGTCGTGTCCGATAATGTGTTGGCCTATCCAAGCCGCGGCGTCCATGATTGCTGAAACTTCAGCCTGGAAGACACTGCAGTGATCAGGTAGTCTGAAGGAGAGCTCAAGGTTCAGATCTTTTGAATAAACCCCTCCTCCAACTCTGCCGTCTAACTTCGAGCCATCAGTATAAATGGAAGTGCCGCCATGAGTGGCGGGACTCCGATCCGTGCTCTCCCATTCTTCCCTGCTGGGAATGTTGATTTTAAAACAGCTATCTCCGACTGTTGTGGTCGCACAACGATCTGTGCTCAGCGGAAGAAAGCTATAGGATCCCAAAATACAGGCGTGTCCAGTAGTGCTTGCGCCCCAGCCGGACGTTTCCCTTAGACGCAGAGCCGATGCATCTGCTACCCGGTGCCCTTCCAGATCGAGTGGCAAAATGCCAAGAATGGCCTGGAGTGCTTCGTTTGGCGTTGTTCTTAGCGCACCGCTTATACATATCATGCAAGATCTGTGAACTTTACCTAACAGATTAAGGTTTGTTGCCTTGCTCTGCGTAGCCCACTATACCACACCTCCATAGAGCATGATTGGTCGAATGATTGCAATGTAGATCCATTTGCATATTTTAGGGCTGAGCCCCCATATTTTTCCAATGGCTCTTTTGCACGTTTAGAGTGCAATACACGCTTTCTTCTGGCGCTGAAGAACATTCTCCTTCCAGGTTAGTTTCCTATCCAGAACTGTGCCTAAGAACTTGGCTTTGTCAGCCAGGTTCAGGTGCACGTCATTCAGTTTTGGTAGTGTTAGCGGTGGTATCTTATAGCGGTTGGTGAAAAGAACCAGTTCTACTTTTCCCGGGTGGATGCTCAGTCCGCAGCGCGAGCACCATGAGGAAACCTCTCGCAGTGCTACTTGCATCAAGTCGCACAGGGTTTGTGGGAATTTGCCCCTATATACTATAGCTAAGTCGTCTGCATATGCCACTACCTTCCCGCCCCCCCAGCTTGTGTCTCGCAGCATCGAGTTGACAGTGAGGTTCCATAGAAGCGGGGAGAGAACACCACCCTGAGGCGTTCCCCTTGTGACATAGCGTGATAAGTCAACCGAGCCCAGTGATGAAACTATTCGTCTACCCCTTAGCAGTTGATCAATAAGTCCAATAAGAGACCTGCTTATGCCCAGACTTGTTAAAGCGGTGTTTATAGCATCAGGGCTTATGTTGTTGAAGGCTCCTTCAATATCTAAAAAGGCCGCAAGACAGTACTCCTTCTCATACAGCGATTTTTCAATAACAGAAACTAGGCTGTGAAGCGCAGTTTCTGTAGATTTCCCTTTGGTGTATGCATGCTGATAGCTACAGATAAGGTTGCTATCAATAGTAGAGGAGAGGTAGTCATTTATTATCCTCTCGAAGGTTTTGAGCACAAAGGATGAGAGACTGATCGGCCTGTAGTCCTTGGGCTCGTAATGAGACGCCTTCCCCGCCTTAGGAATAAACACTACCGTGGCACTTCTCCAGGAGCACGGAATGTAGCTAAGAGCCAGGCAGGCTGTATAGAGAAATACCAGCCATTTGGCTGATGTCTCCAGCGTGTTTATGAGTTGTGCGGGAATAATCCCGTCTGGCCCGGCAGCCTTGAACGGTTCGAAGCTTTTAACCGCCCACCTAACCTTTTCCTCCGTGATGGGTATGTATACAGCCAGGTTTGTTGTAGGTGCTACGGGTTCCTCATGCAAGTTCCCTGGGAAGTGCGTATTCAAGAGCAGCTCTAGGGTTTCCCTCTCCGTGCTGGTCCAGGATCCGTCAGGTTTGCGCAAATAGCTTGCGCCTCTTTGAGTTTTTGAGAGCACTCGTCTAAGTCTCGCTGTATCGTCGACATTTTCGACCCCAGTGCAGAAATTTCTCCACGATACTCTCTTCGCCTGCCTCAGAGCTTTTTTGTAGGCCCAGAGTTTAACCTTATATTCGAGCCATTGAGTCTCCGTGCCAAGGCTCTTGACCTTATTAAATTGTGTCCTACATGATTTTCGGAGCGAGTCCAGGTCGTAGGACCACCAATGCGGCCTATGTTTACCGCGTGGTTTTGGCACTGGGCAAGCCTGATCTAAGGCATTCGAGAGCGCCGTTGTAAAGGTCTTTACCAGATCCTCCAACTCCCCTACTGATTAGGGGACTTGTGGGGGCAGTGCTGGTAAGTCCCTAGATAGTATTTCATTGTGTAGCTGCCAGTTAGTGTTACGTGGGTTGCGTTTAACCGGCTGCTCAACAGAAAAGTCTAGAACTATTTCTACGTACCGGTGGTCGGAGAATGAGTGCTCATCGAGAACGCGCCATTTTCTGACCCACTCATAAGCGCCTTCGCTGCAAATAGTGAGATCTATCACCTCCCTACGGGTTTTAGTAATAAACGTAGGTTCGTTACCCACGTTGCAAACTACCAGGTTAGTTGTTAACAAATAGTCAAACAACGACTCTCCTCTAGCATTGATATCGGAGCTTCCCCACTGGACGTGATGAGCATTGGCATCAGTTCCGATAATAAGATGACCCATGGAAAAATTTGCCACCAGGTCTTTTACCTCCCTCTGTGGCGGAGGTTCTTCGGCGTCGTAGGGCATATAGACCGACGCCATCGTCAGACTGGTACTGTCGACTGTTAAACTGGCAGCTGTAACGTCACCATTGGTATAGTTGGGCAAGAGAAATGCATTCAGCTCAGACTTAACTAAAATACAGCTTATAACCCTTAGTCCCCAAACCGCAAATCCTTGAGCTGTTGACCCAGGGTTCTTGCATGAGGACCACATCTACGTCGCCTTTAGAGAGACGACTGATTAAATCAGCCGAGGCTGCTTTAGATTTGTGCTGGTTTATCTGAATCACCACCAACATGAGAGTGCTCAGACTTCCCTGCCACCGCCGTATCGTCGAGTTCCACCTCGTCTGGAGGCTTATCTTTCAGACCACGGTTTGGCGTGGCAGAGATCCTACTACCTGTGGCAGTGTCAACTATGGTGCGCTCAGGACTAGCTGCTATCACTGTGACTTTGAGGTCCTCCCCGTCCAGCAGGCTGTCTCCCATCTCCGAGCTGTTCACTGCTCCTTCGCCATTTGACGTGGCAGATACCATACTTTCCGAGTCGGACATCTCCGGCTCCCCTTCCGGCACTGCGATGTCCGAGTCTTCCGGTGCAGCCGAAATAGCAGCGCGCTGTGCATCACCGCGGTATGCGTGAATCACGATCTGACCCATACCGTAGTGCACTCGTCCGTTGCACCGTTTAAGGGGCTCGAGTGCCTCCTTATTCAAGGTGAAGATCACTTGCCTATCAGGCCCTACCGCATCCTCGACCAGATTGACACCCCAGTCCTTCGCCGGGAGAGACGGGTTCATCATGATCCGCAGCATCCTGAGAATTCTCTCAGGTTCAGCAGGGATAGCAGGAATCCACGCTCTTGCCCTTGGCCGAGCCGGGATGTCCTTCCAGTCGACAACCTCGATTCTTGCCCCTTGGTAGATCTCATCTAGTCTTGCAGCTGCTGCCTTGTACAGTGCAACAGTTTTTGCATCCTCGCAAGCGAATACCTTGATTCGGCCCTGGTGCCATCCCGCATCAGAACCCATCGGAGTGGCACCCGGAGACTCATCCATAATGTCGAGAAGGGCATTACCGATAGCGTTCCGGACCCTAGGGATGGCCCAGTTTTCATTACCTCGGTCAATGACGCCTATGAGGATCCTATCCTTAGTCACTTGAGCAAAGCTGAGTTTACCCATTACGGGGGCGTGTTGCTGCCGCTTCGGGTGAGGTTTTAAATCCACGTCCGATCTCTGGCGTTTGAAGGGATTTATATTAACCTTCTTTGGCGCGTAATCGCTTTGGAAGTTCGGTAAGATAGCTTCAGCCATCTCCACCGTCTTCCTAGCACTCGGCGATAGCGTCTCTTGTGAAATACCATCGTATTTCTTCAGTATCCTCGCGGCCGCTCTTTTGTCCAAGTACTCAGAGCGACTGGGAGATGTCTTTTGGGGTAAATTTCGACCCGTAGTTGCCATCGCGGTCTTTCCCTTATTTGGATCTCTGGGGCCAGGTCGTGAGACCACTGCCACAGACGTTAAAGACTTGGTTTCGGTACCGGCACTTACTAGGGCTCTAGCATCAGCCGTTGTTGGCTTCACCGTGTTTGTACCGGTACTTACTTTGGGGATTGCCCCCTTATTATCCAGAGCTGATCGACTCGTAGTTGCCATCGCTGTCGATCTCTCGGCTGATGAAGAAATGGAGTTTGTCCTCCGACGTTGCGTTCTCGCTTGCTCCAGCATTTTCCTCCTCTGCTGGGCAGTATACATGGTTGTATCATTAGTTTTAAGGTTTTTATTACTTTTTTTCATCTTGTTCGTACGACCCCTTGCCGGGCAAGGCCAGTTTAGGGTCAAAGGAAGAGTATGGGGAATGTGTCGTCCGCCGCGGCAGAGCCCCATGCCGCGGTAAGGCCATAGTTACTCTCCGAGGCGGCCCGGTATCAGAGAGGCTCTGTTCGATTACAGCCACGATTTGCCTCCCGGCTGCAAACGTCCAATGGGCACGTGGTCGCATAACACCCTGGATTGGGAGGTGGAAGATCTTAGTCGTCGCGCCAGAGAGGCTTGGCTTCTCTCGTGATGTAGTACCGGCGGCGCTATGATCACAAGGGCAGCGCAGCCCTGTGGCTATCGACTTAAGCCCTCGTACCGCGGCAAGGTGTCAACCCTTCACGAGGGCATTATCAATCGATTACTAATTACTATTCAAAATTAACACTCTGATTTATATATACATAGATGGATAGATGTACAAATATACAAGAATAGCTCGTTTAAAGTTCTAAGACAACTTTATTTGCAGGTCAAAGAAGCAGAAGAATGTTACAACACGGCTTTACGTCTATGTCCCAATCATGCAGACTCATTAAATAATTTAGCAAATATCAAACGTGAACAGGGGTACATTGAAGAGGCAACCCGTTTGTATTTAAAAGCTCTCGAAGTGTTTCCAGACTTTGCCGCTGCACACTCTAACTTAGCTTCAGTGCTTCAGCAACAAGGAAAACTAAAAGAGGCTTTGATGCATTATAAGGAAGCTATACGCATTCAACCGACTTTCGCAGATGCATACTCAAACATGGGAAATACATTGAAGGAGCTGCAAGATATCAATGGTGCTTTACAATGTTACACACGTGCTATTCAAATAAATCCAGCATTTGCTGATGCACATAGTAATCTAGCAAGTATTCATAAAGATTCCGGCAACATACCCGATGCCATTCAGTCATATAGAACAGCACTCAAATTAAAACCAGATTTTCCGGATGCTTATTGTAATTTGGCTCATTGCTTACAAATTGTGTGTGATTGGACCGACTACGACGTCCGAATGAAGAAATTGATAAGTATAGTTGCGGAACAGCTTGAAAAAAACCGATTACCATCAGTGCATCCACATCATTCTATGTTATATCCACTATCCCATGAATTTCGTAAAGCTATCGCCACTCGACATGCAAATCTGTGCCTAGAGAAAATACATGTCTTGCACAAACCGCCGTACAAGTTTTCTCGTGAGCTGCCGGCCGATGGTAGATTGCGTATTGGCTATGTGAGCTCAGATTTCGGCAATCATCCAACCTCACATTTAATGCAATCAATACCAGGGTTGCATGATAAATCATGTGTTGAAATATTCTGCTATGCATTAAGTTCGGATGATGGAACCACCTTCCGATATAAAATTGTACGTGAAGCTGAACATTTTGTAGATTTGTCACCAATTCAGTGCAATGGTAAAGCAGCCGATCGCATTTATTCTGATGGCATTCACATATTAGTTAATATGAATGGGTATACCAAAGGTGCACGCAATGAAATATTTGCATTACGTCCAGCTCCAGTGCAAGTTATGTGGTTGGGATACCCGGGAACTAGTGGTGCTAGTTTCATGGATTATATAATTACTGATACTGTTACCAGCCCATTGGAGCTTGCTTCACAATATAGTGAAAAACTTGCATACATGCCAAATACTTATTTCATAGGTGATCATAAACAAATGTTTCCACATCTTAAAGAACGTATTATATTATGCGATAAACAACAATCATCTGTAGCAGACAACGTTGCTGTCATAAATGCTGCTGACCTATCGCCCTTAGTGGAGAGTACAGATGTCAAAGAAGTCAGAGAAATAATAAATGCACAGAAGCCAGTAGAGATAACACATAAAGTTGCAGAATTACCGAGCACAACTCAAATTGCTTCAATGATTGCTTCTGGGCAAGTGCAGACTTCCCTTAATGGTATTGTTGTTCAAAATGGTTTAGCCACCACTCAAACAAATAACAAAGCCGCAACAGGGGAAGAAGTACCTCAAAATATTGTTATAACAACTAGGCGGCAATATTTATTACCAGACAATGCAATAGTATATTGCAACTTCAATCAGCTGTACAAAATCGATCCGCAAACATTACAATCTTGGGTAGCAATACTCAAGAGCGTGCCAAACTCGGTACTTTGGCTACTCAGGTTTCCAGCTGTAGGGGAACAGAATATCAAAAAATCTGTTGAAGCCTATGGTAAGTAAATCAGTATAATAAACTGAATGAATTTTCAAGACATCGTAATAACCACGCCAAACATTCCTTTTCCGCGATAACTGATGCCAGTTGCAAACACCAAATAATTTTCCAACTTGGTATACAGGTAACTTTCTGGCTAAGGTAGGTTGCTATTGAAAATGGGCGGAATCGGATGATAACCACGCCTCCTTTTTCAATATGGAAAATGGCAAAAATCACATAAATTGACATAATTCGGTACATATAAAATAGTATAATTTGGTAGGTAAATCCTGCTGGTCATGCTATTGTGATTTTCTGTTAAACCTCTAAAGCGGGGGTGGTACCGTGGTTTTTTAAATTCGATTGCTCATAACTTAAAAACTGATTAAAGTCTGGAAATCAGCCGCGTATCCAAAAAATATTTTCGGGGGAGTAGGTCCAAAAACCTAAAATGTTGACCTTTGATCCCGAATAACTTTTTTAGCGCACATGGGATCGATGTGGATTTTTGAAGTTTTTTTTCTGACAGCGAACCTAAGCTCTCTACAAAAATTTGGCTCTGTCGGGATTTTTTGTTATTTCAAAAGTCTTTTTTTAACGGACTATGACTTCATCATCATCATTTATTGGCGCTTAACCGCCTAAGCGATTTTGGCCGTTTCGTATCAAAGCACGAAGTCATTCCTTTTTAGCGATAACCGACGCCAATTGGAAACCCCAAGGGAGTTCAAGTCATCCTCCACCTGTTGTTTCCATCTCAGTCGAGGCCTCCCCCTTCCTCTGCTGCCGAATTCAGGCGACGATAGGAAAACCTTCTGTGCTGGAGCTTCTTTGTCCATTCGCATAACATGGCCCAGCCAGCGGAGTCTTTGGGCTTTAATTCGCTGGACTATGGTCAGATCTGCGTAGAGCTCGTACAGCTCATCGTTAAATTTCCTTCGATACTCGCCGTTGGCATCACGGGAAGGACCATAAATCTTCCGGAGAACTTTTCTCTCAAATACTCCAAGGGCCATCTCATCTTCTCTTGACATTGTCCATGAATCTGAGCCATACATCAGGACAAGTATGATGAGAGACTTATAGAGCGTGATCTTTGTTCTTCGAGAGATGACTTTACTTCTCAATTGCCTACTCAGTCCAAAGTAGCACTTGTTGGCAAGAGTGATTCTCCGCTGGATTTCTAGACTGATATTATTTTCGGTGTTAATACTGGTTCCCAAATAGACGAAGTCTCTCACAGTTTCAAATTTGTAACTATCAACAGTGACATGGCTGCCAAGGCGCAGGTGCGCCGATTCTTTCTTTGATGACAGCAAATACTTCGTCTTGTCCTCGTTCACGGCAAGACCCACTTTTTTCGCTTCCTTATCCAGTCCAGAGAAGGCAGCGCTTACGGCGCGGTTGTTAAGGCCAATGATATCAATATCATCGGCATACGCCAGCAATTGCACGCTCTTGTAAAAGAAAGGGAGTCGCCCTGTCTGTTTGGTTTCAAATGGCTCAGAGAGGTCCTTCCCGATTCTGACGGAGCTGTTGGTATTGCTCAACGTCATTTGGCAAAGCCGTATAAGCTTTGCAGGGAAGTCAAATTCAGACATGGCGGCATACAGGCAACTCCTTTTTACGCTGTCAAAAGCGGCTTTAAAATCGACAAAGAGATGGTGAGTGTCGATTCTCTTATCATGGGTCTTCTCCAGGATTTGGCGTATCGTGAAAATCTGGTCGATGGTAGACTTACCAGGTCTAAAGCCACACTGATAAGGTCCAATCAGTTTGTCTACGATGGGCTTCAGCCTTTCACACAACACGCTAGAAAGAACCTTATATGCGATATTAAGAAGACTAATTCCGCGGTAGTTGGTGCGGTTAGCGGGATCGCCTATCTTGTGGTCTTAAAACCTTCCGTCATCCGCCGGATCTTTTCTCCTTGCGTCCTTTTTTTTCGAGGCAGTTTTGCATTCCTCATCGTACCAGTTGTTCTTGCGGGCTCGCTGGAACCCTATAGTGGCCTCAGCGGCGGTACGCAATGAGTGAGAGATATGCTTCCATTGCTCGGTTACATCGTTAGGTCGAGGATTGCCCTCTGCTAGCAGGTGTGAGAGTCGAGTTGTGAAATTATCAGCTGTCTGTGTCATGCGCAGCTTCTCGACGTCAAACTTTCCTTCCGTTACTGTGCGCACTTTCTTCGTTGCACAGAGGCGTGTGCGTATCTTGGCTGCGACAAGATAATGGTCAGAGTCAATATTGGGACCACGCAGTGTACGCACGTCCAGAACGGTGGAGCTATGTCTGCCGTCAATCAAGACATGATCAATCTGGTTTCTAGTTCTTTGATCAGGGGACAGCCATGTGGCTTGGTGTATTCGCTTATGCTGGAACCTGGTACTACTGATGACCATATTGCGAGCAGCGGCGAAGTCAATCAACCTAGTGCCGTTGGGGGATGTTATATCGTGGAGACTGAATTTTCCAACTGTGGGACCAAAGACTCCTTCCTTGCCCACCTTGGCATTAAAGTCGCCGAGCATGATTTTGATATCATGCTGGGGGCAGCGATCATAAGTCTGTTCAAGTTTATCGTAGAAGGAGTCCTTCTCTGCGTCGTCCGTCTCCTCTGTCGGCGCATAGGCGCAGATAAATGTTATGTTGAAAAACCTCGCCTTGATGCGGATCGCAGCGAGACGCTCGTTCAAAGGAGTGAACGCTAATACTTGGCGGCGAAGTCTCTTTCCCACCACGAATCCTACACCACGCGCTTTGCCGCGTGTCTGGCCACTGTAGTATTCGTCACAAGGACCGATGGTCGTCTTTCCTTGCCCCGTCCATCGCATTTCCTGCAGGGCGGTGATGTCGGCCTTTGCGCCTACGAGGACATCAACCAGTCGGGCAGCGGTACCGTCCCTTGAAAGGGTCCGGACATTCCCGGTACATGCCCTAATATCCAAATCATTATGCCTTATTCGTTTTGCCGGGTCGTCAACATTAAAGGGGGTTCTCATCCGAGGCTTTGCATTTGTTTTCATTGGAATTAAGTTTTTTACGTGGCGGGTCCCAAACCCAGCGCACAACCCGTTTCGGGGTTTTGGAAAATATTTACACATTTATATAGCGAGCCGCTTGCTTCAAGACAGACGCCCGCTTGCAGACGCACCTCATGGTGAACAGACGCTACGCCAAAACCTCGGTGATCCCTTAAACCAAGTATGTCAGAGTGGCCCCACCGGGGCTCCCTCTCTTTCTGCCGCGAGCCTAAGTAGCTCCCGTTGCCCAGAGTGCACGAACGAGGACGCAAGATTCGGGATTGAGCAAGGTCACTTAGCAACCACACTCCATTACACTCCAATTATGACTTCAGGCCAAAACAAAATTCAAAAAAGTGCTACAAGTGAAAATTTGCAATAAAAATTTGTGATTTCTCATTATTATCATTTATGGGCGCTTAACCGCCTAAGCGATTTTGACCGTTGCCTATCAAAGCACGCCAGTCATTCCCTTTTAGCGATAACTGACGCAAATTGTAGTTCAAGTCGTCTTTCACCTGTGGTTTCCATCTCAGTCGAGGCCTTCCACTTCCTCTGTTGCGGAATTCGCGTGACGATAGGAAAACCTTCTGGGCTGGAGCTTCTTTGTTCATTCGCACGACATGACCCAGCCAGCGGAGCCTTTGGGCTTTAATTCGCTGGACTATGGTGAGATCTGCGTAAAAATCGTGCAGATCATCGTTAAATATCCTTCGGAGAACTTTTCTTTAAAATACTCCAAGGGCTATCTCATCTTCTATTCACGTTGTCCATGAATCTGAGCCATACACTTATAGAGCGTGATCTTTGTTCTTCGAGAGAGGACTTTATGTTGTTGTAGCGAGGTGTAGCCCTGCCTAAATGTCAGACAGGGTCACCCCGAGTATATTGCTCTTGGCCGGGTCGATATAAGAAAACGGCCCGGTCGTTTCGGCACGATGGGTACAGCACAAATACTGGTACCGTTCTCGTAGAAGCGGCAATACAAGAAACTAGCCGTGTAGGCCATGTAGGTCATTTAGCGTTACCCAGGGTGCACCAACTGGGAGGCGACCTACTTGTACACCCCACTTTACTTCGCAATTGCCTACTCAGTCCAAAGTAACACTTGTTGGCAAGACTTATTCCTCGTTGGATTTCTAGGCTGATATTATTTTCGGTGTTAATGCTGGTTTCAAATTGGTAATTATCAGCGGTGACTTGGCTGCCAAGACGCAGGTGCGCCTATTCGTTTTTTGATGACAGCATATACTTCGTCTTGTCCTCATTGACCCCAAGACCCCCTCACCCCGAAAATATCTTTTCGCTTCTTTATCCAGTCCAGAGAAGGCAGAGCTTAAGACGCGGTAGTTACCAGCAATTTCACTCTTGTCATAGATTGTACCATTGCGATTAAGCTTTGCTGCTCGAATTATCTCTAGCATAAGGTGGAAAAACATCACGAAATGGAGCCGCCCTGTCTGCTTTCAAATGGATCAGAGAAGTTCTTGCCAGTTCTTACGGAGCCGTTGGTATTGCTCAACGTCATTTGGCAAAGCCGTATAAGCCTTGCAGGGTAGTCGAAGTCAGACATGGCGGCATATAGGCAACTCCTTTTTGCACTGTCAAAAGCGACTTCGAAATCGACAAACGGATGGTGTCGATTATTTATCGTGAAAATCTGACGAATGGTAGATTTACCTGGTCTAAAGCCACACTGAAAAGTTCAAACCAGTTTGTCGACGATGGGCTTCAGTCTTTCACACAATGCGCTCGAAAGAACCTTATATGGGTGATTCCTTGGAAACTGATATATTTGTGTTCACCGACTTTAATGTCAAAAATTTATAACAAACCGACATTTTTTTAAATAAACTGATATGCAGTCTTATATATCTCATCGAGTCATATAAATTAAGTGCAAAATTGAATCATTTAATAACATGGACTACTTTTAAACACACTGAAAGAAAAAAAAAATTTCACAATTTAGTGTCCCTTTGCTGAGGTCATATACTTCTATTGGCATTATCTATTATATTAATAGGCTAACAAATTTTACATATAAATCATTGCCAAGCTTAAACCCATACTAAATATGCATAAATATTTATGAAATGCATATGGATTTGTTGGCATACCTCTAAGGCAGTGCACAATTATCTAATATATAACCAATACTGCTTCATTTATCTGTAATAAGCGATTGAAAATTTTTCATGCAACTTAAATTGGTTATCTGACAATCAAGTTGTAAATAAAGCGATAGCCCAGTGGGAAGCGTTAGGGGGTAGTGGTCGAGCGGTTGATGGTTCGAGTACAGTTAGTTACACAGCTATAGGCCAACATTTTTTTTTCTTTTTTGTCATTGAAAATTGTTTATATTTTTTATATATTTTTATATTTCTAATTTTGACTTTTTAATATTTTTATAAACAATATTTTTATGTTTGTGATCTCTATTTTCGAAAAGAAAAAAATTTGGTGCGAATATTTTTAGTTTACGGAAAGCCATGTGAAATAATAATTTTATATCATAAATATACATACATACCACCCATTATAGAAATGGTATAACCGCTTATACAATTTATTTTTTTTTTTTGGTAAATATTTCAAAAAATTACCATTAATATAAGTCTGACTGCTCTAATTTTTGAAGATGAAAGCTGAAATTTGCGAATTTTTTTTCAAATTCTATCGATTGAAATAGAGTTGCTGATAAATTCCTTATTTAAAGTATAAAAATCGACAAAATATTTTATGGATACTACGTTATTTTGAACTAAACCAAGTGATAAGCGGAAATCTTAAATTTTACTGAAGACAACAAATAATTTCTTTTCAAATGTATATATGTATTAACTTTTAAAAGGGCAGATTTGCAACCCGAGCCCCAAACAAGTCTAGACCAAATTTAATAGAATTTTTTTAAAAATCAATATACATTTTTTTTCTTTAAATCAAAAGAAAAATCCATATAAAGTGTCTTTTAAATATTGCTAAGTTATGGTTAAAGAAAAAAGCTAGAAAACCCTCACACTTTTTTTGACCTAACCAGAATTTGTAATTAACCCCCACTAAAAAGTTTTAAAACCACGCCATGTATAATACATTTTTTTAAAATACAACCCATACTTCTCTAAATTGAATGTGTAACTATTTTCGTTCTCTCGCTCATTAATACTCTTTAATATTACACGAACTCATATTTCCAAATTTCCACCCCTTCAAAATAAACGTCAAGCCAATTTCATACTCATATGTATCTATTTACATATATACACATATACATATATGCGTAAACACTCCAATTCTCTCGCTCATTGAGTTCAAACAGTAGATTCGGCGTTGAACTCATATGTATATTGAAATGTTACACTCCAAATAGATGGCGTCGGCGCGAATAGCCAATTTGTTTCCGCATGAGAGTTGCAAAGGATTAAAAAAAAGTGACAATTTGTTTTTCTCATATCTCGCACGCTTTAGTAAGTTTAGTTTAAAAATAAAATTTTTAGGAAAGGAGCAATCAATGTTTTAACTTTCTGTATTGAAATTCATCAAGGAAAAAAAAAATTAGATTGAAATAGATACACCCATTGCCGTCAATTTTATATAATATGAAATTTTGCTTTTTTAAAAAAATAAAAATCAAACATCTTTTTCGTAGAATTCTATAATAAAAATGAGATAACTATGGTCGCCATATATTCCAAAGTATTAATAAACAAATGAAACACTAAAAATGTTATATTGTTGTGCCATAAAATCCTGAAAATCTTAAATTTTCAATTACATATATTTATAATAAAATGTAATTTAACTATAAAATTTTTTGGGAAAACGTAATCAAAATTATATTTTTCCATAAAACTCTAATATGTATGTATATATCTAAATAGAGATTCAAAAGCCCAATAAAGCTTCACTTAATTGTAGAATTCCATATTAAAAAAATTTATTCAAGGAAAAATTCCGATGTAATAGATTTGTTTAAAATGAAATTCTACAAAGTTTTATGTTTTCATGACACCATTATTAAAATATGAAATAGGGCAACCATGGTCAAACTTTTAATTTGAAAAAAATATGTCGCAATCAAAGTTGGCTTGCGTACCACCATACAAAAAAAATGTTTCAAAAAAAATAAAATAATAATTCAATATGGCTCCTGTTGTTGGAGTACCAAGCTTATTTTGAGAAATTTGTATATGTGTGTAAAATACCAGCAATGGAAATATTTTGATTCTCTCGCTCTTTGAGAGTTAGAGTAATAGCGTCAAAGTCATATTTCGAAGTTGGCTGAACTTCAAAGGAAACCACTCTTTATCTTCATTCTCTCCCTCATTAAACACGTCCTATTATGAGAGAGAAATTATTTTCATTCCCTCGCTCATTGAGTACTTTGGTCCATTATTTATATTAATAGTCTAACTTTGTTGTTGGTATATTGTTAATTCTTAAACTGCTTTGTGCATAAGGTAATGGCGCGGCGGTGAGCGTATAGAATACGGTGTGCACAGTTGCAAGACCCGGTTGCAGAATATTCCTTTTTTTTCTTAAATTATGTTTTTTTTTTTATATTAAAAAACCTTTAATCTTAACTATTACAATTTACTTAATTTTCAACCTAATATTTTTTTGTTCTTCCCCTGCTCAAAACGATCGCATAAATTAGTGGCTATTTGTTAAGCACAATGTCATCATCCGATTATTCAAGTGCAACATAAAATCTCGAATATTTGCATGACATTTGCCATAAATAATTTTGGAAAGGGCTGCTGTAATTTAATATTTTTATCATATAATAACAGCCGCTATTTTTTAAATTCTTTGATGGCCTCATTTTGCCTATAGATGAGTTTTTAATGTATACATTTAAGTTGGTCGAGGTTCGGCCACGGGTCCTAAAGGCAGCTATTGACAAAAAGTTGATCAGATGTTTGAATAAGTTCAACTATTTTAAATTGGTCGAATTTCGACCACGGGATATACTATTTATATTAATAGTCTAACTTTGTTGTTGGTATATTGTTAATTCTTAAACTGCTTTGTGCATAAGGTAATGGCGCGGCGGTGAGCGTATAGAATACGGTGTGCACAGTTGCAAGACCCGGTTGCGGAATATTCCTTTTTTTTCTTAAATTATGTTTTTTTTTTTATATTAAAAAACCTTTAATCTTAACTATTACAATTTACTTAATTTTCAACCTAATATTTTTTTGTTCTTCCCCTGCTCAAAACGATCGCATAAATTAGTGGCTATTTGTTAAGCACAATGTCATCATCCGATTATTCAAGTGCAACATAAAATCTCGAATATTTGCATGACATTTGCCATAAATAATTTTGGAAAGGGCTGCTGTAATTTAATATTTTTATCATATAATAACAGCCGCTATTTTTTAAATTCTTTGATGGCCTCATTTTGCCTATAGATGAGTTTTTAATGTATACATTTAAGTTGGTCGAGGTTCGGCCACGGGTCCTAAAGGCAGCTATTGACAAAAAGTTGATCAGATGTTTGAATAAGTTCAACTATTTTAAATTGGTCGAATTTCGACCACGGGATATACTAGTATGCTATAAATTGTCATCAAAACAAAATTTGCATAAGCAAGCTTTGAAAGGGGATAAACAGCGTAACAATATGCCACAATTGTTTTTAAAAGAAAGAAGATAAATAAGAAAACGAATCGCAAAACATAAAATATTTATACCGTGACGCTGGCTGTGAGCAACGTTAAAATTCAAATATAAACGTATGTATGTATAAATGTACAAATCGTACAGGTGTACGCAGAAACATATCGTTCTCTCTCATTCTCGCTACCCTGATTGTAATACACACAGTCAGTAGTATAGACTAACTATATACACTAAGCTGTTCCTTATATCAACCGGGCAGAATATGATAGATTTCGCTCTAAAAATATGCTGTGCAAAATTTCACTCGAATTGTATAACTTTTAGAACTTGCACGTCGCATTTGAAAATTTTCAAAACCATATGCATTCAGGGTGCCGCAGTTTATATAAAAACATTGATAACCGTAAACTTGGTACACATTTATTACGTGAAAAAACGTGCGGATTCCCAATTTGAAAAGGAAAATCAAAAATTCGCTATAGGTTTTGAGATTTCGCAAAGTTATCGTTTTTAAAAAAGTTAGAAAACACCATTTTTGTATATTACGAAAAATCTCCAGCTTTGCTTATCCGATCGAACTCCGCTATTCACCGGATTAAAGATCTTCCGTAATTCTTAAAACCCGCCATATAATGGTTTTTAGTCAGATGACAAGATTATATTTATATTTATTTAATACAGTCTACAGAATTAAATTCTTACAAACAAAACTAGAACTAGTATGGAATTTCTAATTAAACAACAAAAACAAATTCCTTTTAAACGTATTTATGTTAAGGTTAAAATTGATGAAATTTGAGTAAGTATTACACACCTAGTAATCGGTTCATTACAGTAGTTTACAAATAATTAATTTGAAAAAATACCAAGATATTCATGTATATGGATGAATTGGCACTGATATGCCGAGCACAAAACATATTTTTAAAATTTTTTGTATGGGTAGGTTTTCGAGATATCGGAGCAATTCCTCGTTCGAGAGGAAATCAAAATAAGCTTCCAACGACGTATAATATTTAGGGGTGGTCCAAACCATGGCTGAACAATAGCTGGTCAAATTCGGAATTTTGTCGAATTTTTACGATTTTTTGGAAAAATTTTGGTTTTGAAAAAGTTTTTTTATGCGAAGTTGTAAAAATCAGGATCTTTTTATATTGTATTATTAGACGTGCAACTTAAAGTTTATAACATTCCTTATTTCGATAAGTCGACCGATTTCAGAGTTATCGACCAATATACGCATATTGTACGAACTCATGTTTGGTCACCCCTGCTCAACGTATTGGTTGATAACTCTAAAACCTGTTGAGTTATCGAAATAAGGGATTCTTAAATTTTAAATTGAACGTCTAATAATGCAATGGTGAAAGTTTCATTTAATTCCATTCAACAGTTTTCGAGTGATACGACCACAAACATACATACAGAAAGAGAGACAGAAAGATAGACAGACAGACAGACAAAAGACTCTATTGGCTTAGTAATGATTAACACTAAGAGTTTTTTTTGAATATCTGCAATATACAGATATACCGGCATGCGAATCGAAATTTGTAACCATAACATAATCTCCGCTAACATATTTTACTGATTCTCTTCTTTTACCTGTTGACGTACAGCTCATTATACTCTTGTATTTTTATCTCAGGATCAGCTGCCTTGTTCCTAATCTCTTCGTGAGTTCGACTTTCTTTACCACCACATAACTCATCTAAACACTCCTGAAGATAATCGACTACCTGGCCTCTTTGCCTTATACCAAAAGCATTATGCTTGGGTGTTCGTTAATAGTTCTATGATGAGTATTATTAAGACAAAATTCTACCTGTTGTAACACAGACACCCAACTAGTGACATCCTTCTGATCGACTAATTTTGCTATCATGGTCCCTATACTCCTGTTTTCCCGTTCCACTTGGCCGTTCGTCTCAGGAGAACCAGTGGCGATTTTGATATGCTGAATGTTATGAGCTTCCACAAACTCCTTAAAGTCTCCTGATGTAAAGTTTGTTCCCCTATCCGAAATAATACACCTTGGCCTGCTATACGATCTAAAGTAATCACTAAGCGCATTTATCACCTCCTTCGTATTTGTTGTTTTTGTTGCATATAGCCGAGTAAATTTAGTGCAACTATCAATTACTACAAGTATGTACTTTTTTGGATGGATTTATCTACAGGACCATAGTGGTCAATATGAATAACGTCAAATGGCTTGTTGCTTTTTGGGATAGTGTGCAAAACCCCCTCATTCTTACAGTTTTTGGCTGAAAACGAAATGCATTGTAAACAGTTCTGTATATGATTTATTACTTTATCGCTCATTTTAGTATGTTTTTAAAATAAGCTCCATGACTTTATCCGCGCCCACATGACCCATCTGGTCGCCTCCCAGTTGGTGCACCCTGGGTAACGCTAAATGACCTACATAGCCTACACGGCTAGTTTCTTGTATTGCCGGTTCTACGAGAACGGTACCAGTACTTGTGCTGTACCCATCGTGCCGTTTTCTTATATCGACCCGGCCAAGAGCAATACACTCGGGGTGACCCTGTCTGACATTTAGGCAGGGCTACACCTCGCTACAACAACAACAACAACGTGTTTCTGCATATCTGTCGGGACACAGAACAACAAGCTTCCGTCACATTTCTTCCAATAAACTACACCATTTCGCATCTCGTATATGTTAAGTTCAGTTGTTTCCAGTTTTTCGAGAATTTTATTCAACTCAGCATCTCTACCCTGACCAATTACTAAATTTTCTTCAAAAGTGTTTGTTTCGATTACTAATATGTTTGTACACCGACTAAGCGCATCGACGTGTTGCATGCGTTGCCCTGAAATAATACGAGTGAATTGCAATCTGTGACTATCTTAAACTTGATACCCTGGAGATAGACACGGAAACGTTGCAACGCGTTTACAATCGCCAGTGTTTCAAGCTCGAAGCTTCTTTTTTCTTTTGCATAACTATTGCGCCATATCCGATAGAGCTTGCGTCACAATGCAATTCAGTCATGTCATTAGGATCATACAACGCAAGGATAGGAGATTCAATCAGTTTACGTTTCAGGTTTTCGAAACACTCTAGCTCCTGTTTTTCAAATTTAAATTCCTTATTTGTCCTAATTAAATCATATAACGGTTTTGCTAACACGGAAAAATCCTTTACAAATCTGCGAAAATACGATCACAAACCTAAAAAGCTTTGAACTTCTGAAGTTTTTGTGGTACAGAAAATTTTTTGATTGCTTGAAGCCCCTTGTCATCTGCTCTAATGCCATCCCCCGTAATCGTGTAGCCTAAATACTTAGGTTAGGTTAGGTTCAAGTGGCTGCCGCAGAGGCACACCTAGGCCAGTATTAAAAGGCCCGTTGTGATACCATCAACACTAGGAAAGTCAGTTCCGGGACCCTGCCATATGGGAAATCCCGGTATTATCGGAATTCTCCACATAGCAGAATCCCGGCACTGACGTTCCTATACCGACACCGTTACTCCTCCTCGAACCATTTAGATGACTTGGTGAAGGCCATCAGGTCCTTTATATCCAGCTCCGTGACCTGGCGTGGGCTAACCAGGAAGGGAACTCCCAAAAAGCGCATTCTCGCGCCACTTAAAGCCGGGCAGTTGCAGATGAGGTGCTCCACCGTTTCCTCCTCCTCATCATCCTTACAACTCCTACAGCATCGTGGGTCGGGCACACCTAGTTGAACGAGTAAGAGCCAAGGGATTTGATGGCCGCCTGGCTGTCGCTGAAAATAAAAATGTCCTGTCTGATAGTGTGTTGGTCTATCCAAGTCGCGGCGTCCATCATTGCTGAAACTTCAGCCTGGAAGACACTGCAGTGATCAGGTAGTCTGAAGGAGAGCTCAAGGTTCAGATCCTTTGAATAAACCCCTTCTCCAACTCTGCCGTCTAACTTCGAGCCATCAGTATAAATGGAAGTGCCGCCATGAGTGGCGGGACTCCGATCCGTGCTCTCCCCTTCTTCCCTGCTGGGAATTTTGATTTTAAAACCGCTATCTCCGACTGTTGTGGTCGCACAACGATCTGTGCTCAGCGAAAGAAAGCTATAGGATCCCAAAATACAGGCGTGTCCAGTAGTGCTTGCGCCCCAGCCGGACGTTTCCCTTAGACGCAGAGCCGATGCTGTTGCTACCCGGTGCCCTTCCAGATCGAGTGGCACTTCTCCAGGAGCACGGAATGTAGCTAAGAGCCAGGCAGGCTGTATAGAGAAATACCAGCCGTTTGGCTGATGTCTCCAGCGTGTTTATGAGTTGTGCGGGAATAATCCCGTCTGGCCCGGCAGCCTCGAACGGTTCGAAGCTTTTAACCGCCCACCTAACCTTTTCCTCCGTGATGGGTATGTATACAGCCAGGTTTGTTCTAGGTGCTAAGGGTTCCTCATGCAAGTTCTCTGGGAAGTGCGTATTCAAGAGCAGCTCTAGGGTTTCCCTCTCCGTGCTGGTCCAGGATCCGTCAGGTTTGCGCAAATAGCTTGTGGCTGTTTGAGTTTTTGAGAGCACTCGTCTAAGTCTCGCTGTATCGTCGACATTTTCGGCCCCAGTGCAGAAATTTCTCCACGATACTCTCTTCGCCTGCCTCAGACCTTTTTTGTAGGCCCTGAGTTTAACTTTATATTCGAGCCATTGAGTCTCCGTGCCAAGGCTCTTGGCCTTATTAAATTGTCTCCTACATGATTTGCGGAGCGAGTGCAGGTCGTAGGACCACCAATGCGGCCTATGTTTACCGCGTGGCTTTGGCACTGGGCAAGCCTGCTCTAGGGCATACGAGAGCGCCGTTGTAAAGGTCTTTACCAGATCCTCCAACTCCCCTACTAATGAGGGGACTTGTGGGGGCAGTGCTGGTAAGTCCCTAGATAGTATTTCATTGTGTAGCTGCCAGTTAGTGTTACGTGGGTTGCGTTTCATAACCGGCTGCTCAACAGAATAGTCTAGAACTAATTCTACGTACCGGTGGTCGGAGAATGAGTGTTCATCGAAAACGCGCCATTTTCTGACCCACTCATAAGCGCCTTCGCTGCAAATAGTGAGATCTATCACCTACCTACGGGTTTTAGTAATAAACGTAGGTTCGTTATCCACGTTGCAAACTACCAGGTTAGTTGTTAACAAACAACGACTGGACGTGATGAGCATTGGCGTCAGTTCCGATAATAAGATGACCCATGGAAAAATTTGCCACCAGGTCTTTTACCTCCCTCTGTGGCGGAGGTTCTTCGGCGTCGTAGGGCATATAGACCGACGCCATCGTCAGACTGGTACTGTCGACTGTTAAACTGGCAGCTGTAACGTAACCATTGATATAGTTGGGCAAGAGAAAGGCGTTCAGCTCAGACTTACCCAAAATACAGGCTCTAACCCTGCCCCCCTAGCTGGCTCGGATAAGCTGAAAACCCTTAGTCCCCAAACCGCAAATCCTTGAGCTGTTGACCCAGGGTTCTTGGATGAGGACCACATCTACGTCGCCTTTAGAGAGACGACTGATTAAAGCAGCCGAGGCTGCTTTAGATTTGTGCAGGTTTATCTGAATCACCACCAACATGAGAGCGCTCAGCCTTCCCTGCCACCGCCGTATCGTCGAGTTCCACCTCGTCTGGAGGCTTATCTTTCAACGACGATTTGTTCAGACCACGATTTGGCGTGGCAGAGATCCTACTAACTGTGGCAGTATCAACATTGGTGCGCTCAGGACTAGCTGCTATCACTGTGACGTTGAGGGCTTCCCCGTCCAGCAGGCTGTCTCCCATCTCCGAGCTGTTCACTGCTCCTTCTCCATTTGACGTGGCAGATACCATACTTTCCGAGTCGGACATCTCCGACTCCTCTTCCGGCACTGCGATGTCCGAGTCCTCCGGTGCAGCCGAAATAGCAGCGCGCTGTGCATCGCCGCGGTATACGTGGATCACGATCTGACCCATGCCGTAGTGCACTCGTCCATTGCACCGTTTAAGGGGCTCGAGTGCCTCCTTATACTTAACACTAGTTGCAAAAAATTCGCATTTGACCAACCTCAGTTCTAACTTATTGCTTACTAGCTTTGCAAATACTTCCTTCAAAATTTCGTAATGTTCTTCCTCATTCTCTGTTGCTATCATTATATCATCCAAGTAAACTATTAACCTGCCATCCCTAATCATGTCCGCAAATACCTTATTCACAAATCTTTGGAACATCGACGGTGCATTTTTTAAACCAAAGGGCATCCGCAAGAACTCGTACTGACCCATAGGCGTGACAAACGATGTATACTTAACTGACACTTCATTCATAAATACGTGGTAAAACCCGTTCTTCAGATCGAGCTTGGTGAATATTTTCTTATTCCCTAACCTATCTAGCAAATCGTCGATGAGTGCTATCTTTGCAAGACATTTTATTCAAAACGCGATAGTTTACACACATTCTTAACTCCCCCGACTTTTTCCTCACCAAAACTATAGCAGAAACGAATTTCGATTCACTGGCTCTAATATATCCTTTGTCTACGTGCTCATCTAGCAATTTCTGCAGTTCTTTCTTTTTAGCATACGACAGACGTCGCGGCGGACATCCAAAGGGTTTAGCGTTTTTCCAAATTCAAATTCATGAAATATTTTGTCAATGGTTCAACGGGTCGCTTCGGCTTAACATATTCTTCTTCAAAAATACTTATTAATCGTTTTTTCGCTATACAGTGTAACTGATTGCCAATACATATATCAAATTCATTTTTTTCTCATTTTCTATCATATATCAAATTCATTTTTTTCTCATTTTCTATCATACAATTTTGGAAACTCATCTTTTACATTGCTTTCATATTCACACATATATATCAATTCTTCCCTCGCTTCTCTGCAATCTATCGGTTCACATACATATTTTACCCTTTCACTTGTTTCTTTGCAACTTACAGTTCTACATACATCTATCAATTTTTCACTATTTTCTAGGGCTCTTGATAATCGACAAATCGATTAGTCGAATAATCGATTTCGACTAGTCGTTTCCAAAAATATTCGATTATCACTAATCGACTAGTCGAATAGTTGCTTTTGACTAGTCGATTACTGGTCTGAAGACCCGGGTAATGGTATGTGTTATCTGCCATTTTCGCCAATTTATTTGCTTCATTTCTTTGAAATTAAAAAAAAAATGTAACAGGAGCACAGAATATTTGTGTAGGTAGATATACAAAAATGAAATTTTGAAAAATGTATGTATGTTAGTAGCAATATTTGTATGTATGTAGATAAAAAAAGTTTGAAAATTTTTTTTCATACTGCAAAACGTTGTATGTCAATATTATTCTTTCAGGTTTAAATGCGCAATGTACGCATCTTTCTCTTATTTTACGTTGCCGTTTGAAATAAGTTAGTTGAAAGATTGATTTGTGGGGCAAAAGATATGTAAAAGTACATTAAATCACACCTAATTTTCCAAAGAACTCAAAAATTACAAACCTTACATAGAGAGTTTTGATGTATTACCAAAAATATACGGGAACATTAGAGTGCCAAAAAAAGTTCCACACTTTCTATCGGAATGATTAAGCTTGAGAATTTATTTTTTTTTGTAGCAAAATTGCTTCTGCACGCCAATGAAAGATTTCCTATGAAAATAAAAAACAAATTTGACATGTGAGAAATTATAAGCACCTGCAACTCTAGTGTCTTAGTCTCTGTTTGAAAACTTTAGATTTGTAACAAACTTTTCAAATTGTTATTTGTTTCATGCGCTGCTGACCAGTATCAGGAGCACAGAATTTCAGTAAGCAATTATACAAAAAAAAAAATTCAATAAACTGGTATGTATAGAAGGGGGTTGGTGGGGCAACTGCTCCCACTGTTAAATTGCATTTTGAAAATATCTTTGTGTATAAGAAAAGAACTGAAAGCTAGTAGATGCGTGTTTTTGAAGTTATTAACGTTAATATTATTATCAATATTACTGCAGTATTGCAGTCAAGTTACTTTATGGATGCTCTGATGCTGATACTTAAGTGATAATATCAGCTACTCCGGCGGAGCTCCCGGCAGGAATGAAGGTAATAGAGTCGATAAAGATAACATCGAATTTATCGAAACATACCGTCAAATTCCCTTAAAATCGTTGGAATTCCCTCAAGATCTGTTAAATTTTCTCCCGCCGGGAGCTCCGTCGGAATAGCTGATAGACCCCAATATGCAACAATAATTGCATACTTCCTTTTCATGTAGCGAATGATGAGCTTGTGATGAGCAACAGATTGTCAACATTTTATTCAACACACCCCATATTTTTTTATACGGGACGCTACTGAAATAATTTTTGACAAGCGGCCATGTTTTTTTCAATCGTACAATATTTGTGACAGAATTACATACTTACATAAAGAAATTCTGTCTCCAAACCCTGTAGGAAATTCATATAACTCCAAGTCAACTATTATTATTTATTTTCATCCTAGCTGTTCATTGTGCCATTGGTATAAATTAATAAAAAAGATCAATTGCTTTTTCGAAACCTTTTCTCAAATACCAAATATCTTCAGATTTCTATACATACATATAAGTACTTGTTTTAGTTAACTAATCAAATTTAGTTATGAGATATTAATAATAATTTATTTACGTTTTTGGTTTGGTTTTATCATGCATTCATACGTAGTTGTCCAGGCCTTAGTTAAGGTCGAAACCGGTGTTCTAAGCCAGATCAATGCTGACATCATACAAATTTTCAATGAAATCAAAAGCTGACTTAAAGAAGATACTTTTTTTATCTGAAATTCTAATCTTGGCTTTGATCATAATGACGACAACCCGCCTAAGCGGTTTTTTGCCGTTTCGTATCAGAGCACGCCAATCATTCCTTTTTAGCGATAACTGACGCCAATTGGAAACCCCAAGGGAGTTTAAGTCATCCCTCACCTTTTGTTTCCATCTCAGTCGAGTGTGGTACCACAACGAAATGCTTGAGCTCAATGAACTTTCTTGAGAAAAAACCTCCTCTTTGAGACGAAAAAATTTATGTGTCAAACATTAAAATCCGACAACAAATGCCAAAGATTTGAAGTAAAATGTAATTAGGCGACATCTAGGCTTGCCACAAAAAAATTTTTTTTTTTAAGTTTTTCAAAAACAGTTTGTATGAGGGGAGGTACGGCCGTCTTTTTTTTTTGCCTGTAAGCCCGAGACGCTCTAATAAAAGTGCTATGAACACTGAAAAATAAAGAACTAGTAGTTGACTTGGAGTTGACTACAGGGTTTAGTGTGACATTTTTTTTATGTGAGTAAGTCTGTATTGTACGTTTGAAGAAAAACATGGCCGCTTGTCAAAAATTTTTAAAAATTATTCCAGTAGCGTCCCGCAAAAAAAATATGGGGTGTGTTCGAGCTGCGTTGGTTGTAGCAGTGCTACTTTTTATGACAGAGCATCATGTTCTTCGGCAAAATTTCGCGCTTTCGTTTAACCCTGCTTTCATAACGTTATTTTTTACCCCTTAATTCATAACGATACGTCTCTCAGGCGTATGTTATAACCATATATCATGAAATACGAAACCTACTCTGCAAAATCAACCATCACTTCCAGGCTGTGAGTAACGACGGAGATAAATGCCAGTATGAGTTAGCTTAGAGAGTAATTGCGAGAGGGAGATCAACAAGAAAAAAGTCGATATGCCTCGAAGACGTTAATAAAATGTTACTCATCACAAGCTCATCATTCGCAACATTAAAATAAAATATGCAATCATTGCAGCATATAATCACCTAAGTATCAGCTTCAGGGCGTCAATAAAGTAACATGGCTGCAATACTGCAGTAATATTGAGCTGCTCGAACACACCCATAGTTAATGTTATAGAAAGATTTCAAGACAACCGTCATCTAAGCCCCATCCAAAAGCTGTTCCAATTTGCGTTTTTGAAGTGTGTATTTTGATCTTTTCTAAGTCGAGACTTGAGACATGTGAAATAAATCTAGGTAGACCAATGGCGGAGAATATTGGTTCATCTCTCGAAGTAGTTCTTGCTGACTGGGGTATAATGGAGAAAACGCGAGCTATGACACATGACAGCGCAAACGTGATGAACGCAGCAGCAGCGCAACTAATCGTTGTTCCTAGTAGCATAAAATGTAGCGCACATCTTCTTCAGCTTGTGATTAAAGATGCATTGTCGTCAGTTCCACAATATGGAGAAGTTTGTAATAAAGGACGAAATGTGGTAAGCTATTTCCACCGATCAACAATAGCTAAATCCGCATTATCAAATCGTCAGACGCAATTGGGTGTGAAGGAGAACAGACTAGTTCAATGTATCGAAACGCGGTGGAACTCGAAGTATAAGATGTGTGAAAGTTTAATTCGCAACAAAAATGCTATCACTTTAGTCCTCCAAGACCGAAGTGTAACAAAACTTTCCTATGCAATAAAACTAGACATGGCGGAAACCGAATGGACAACCATGGAAAAAATGGTTGAGATGCTGAAACCTTTCGATGTAGCAACGAATGTTGATGCACTGAGAAAGACATCTCTATATCTATGATTCGTCCTCTGGTTCATGCTTTGATAAATAACCATATGGCGTAGTCGTATTTTGAGCAAAGCAATGAGGAAGTTTTTAAAAACACAGCAAGATTATCATTAAAAGAAAGATTCGAAATTGATATTACTGACATTTCAGCACCGGTAGTTGCATCGTTCCTGGATCCCAGACACAAAAATTTAGTTTACGAAGTAGAGGGAACAAAGGCTAAGGTGATTTCATTTATAGCATCTTTGCTTGAGAATAATAACATTTTAAATGTTTGTGAACCGAGGCCTTCTAAAAACACGCAATTGGATTTTTTATTTCAATGTGAAAGCAGCCAAAGTGATTCCCGAACGCAGTTGGACTTTTATGCAGCAGAACCTCAGATTGGCCATAATATAAATCCCCTTGTATGGTGGACAAATCATTCTGGGATTTACCCTAAGCTTTTTGAGATTGTCAAACAATATTTGTGTATTCCTGCTACTTCAGCAGAATCTGAACGAACATTTTCTAGTGCGGAAAATATCGTTACT
Source organism: Campiglossa producta (assembly GCA_964058755.1). NCBI lineage: Eukaryota > Metazoa > Arthropoda > Insecta > Diptera > Tephritidae > Campiglossa > Campiglossa producta. The sequence continues at coordinate 50,622,674 of CAXKVI010000004.1, forward strand.
GCATTGAGAAACTGCTTGCTTCCTCAGAATGTGCATATGTTGACATTCTTATATCAGAATACATAGTTACATTACTTTCCCTTCATTGATTGTGGCTGGAATACACAAATATTGTTTCAAAAATAACTTACAATATAAATAAAGATTCTACGTGATCTTTATTTCTTGTCTAAAACTGTATTTTTTGTTTCAATGTTTTATATGTAATTGTTTTCATTGAAATTATGTGCTCCTGAAAAAAATAATTTATTAGCGTGTGCTAATATTGATGTTAATAACTTCAAAAACACGCAATCTACTAGCTTTCAGTTCTTTTCTTATACACAAAGATATTTTCGAAATGCAATTTAAAAGTGGGAGCAGTTGCCCCACCAACCCCCATCTGTACATACCAGTTTATTGAATTTTTTTTTTGTATTATTGCTTACTGAAATTCTGTGCTCCTGATACTTGTCAAATATTAAAAACAACTTATTAGCGTGTGCTTAAATGTTTCCTTAAAATTTATAAAATATTTATTGAATCACCAATTTCGAAAAGCGCTAATTCCAGAAATTTTACGAGCATGTTTTTTATTATTATGCGTTCCAAATAATTTCCAGTGATTTTTATATTAAAAAACCACATCAGCTTTTAAAGGGGAAATTATACAATCCTAAATTGGATTAAAAGCTCGTGTTTCTATCATCTCCTTTATTTTAACTCGGCCTGACATAACAGCAGCATTGAAGAGCACTTAGCAGCGCATGGAACAAATAACAATTTGAAAAGTTTGTTACAAATCTAAAGTTTTCAAACAGAAACTAAGACACTAGAGTTGCAGGTGCTTATAATTTCTCACATGTCAAATTTGTTTTTTATTTTCATAGGAAATCTTTCATTGGCGTGCAGAAGCAATTTTGCTACAAAAAAAAATAAATTCTCAAGCTTAATCATTCCGATAGAAAGTATGGAACTTTTTTTGGCACTCTAATGTTCCCGTATATTTTTGGTAATACATCAAAACGCTCTATGTAATGTTTGTAATTTTTGAGTTCTTTCGAAAATTAGGTGTATTTGAATATACTTTTACTTTTTTTTTTTGCCCAACGAATCAATCTTTCAACTATCTTTTTGCAAACGGCGACGTAGAATAAGAGAAAGATGCGTACATTGCGCACTTAAATCTAAAAGAATAATATTGACATAGAACGTTTTGCAGTATGAAAAAAATTTTTCAAACTTTTTTATCTACATTCATACAAACATACATATATTTTTCAAATTTTCATTTTTGTTTATCTATCTACACAAATATTCTGTGCTCCTGTTACATTTTTTTTTTAATTTCAAAGAAATGAAGCAAATAAATTGGCGAAAATCGCAGATACCACTTAAACCTGCATGCGAATTACAGTAGAAATTTCCCGCCTTATTACCCGGGTAAAAAAACTGGGAACCGGATTTAATCGTTAGTATTCGATTAGTGACAGCTAGTCGATTAGCTGAAATCGAATATCTGCTATTCGATTTTCAAACAGCACAAAAGTTGATAATCGACTACTCGACTAATCGACTAGTCGAGTAATCGATTAGAATCAAGAGCCCTACTATTTTCTTTACAACTTTCATCTTTACACACATCTTACAATTTGTCACAGTCATCTCTACAATTTTCAGTTTCAACATTTAACAATCTTTCCTCATTATTTTTAGAAACATGGTCAATATCGCACCACTTTAATCTGCATGCTCTTAGGAAATCTCTTCCAAGAATAACATCGAAACTCAGAGACTCGTCGGTAACTACCAGCATACTCAACTCCACAATTTTATTTAGTCCATCGACAATACAATGAATTTGTCGAAATACTTTGGCGCATAATCATAGTCAACTTAAAGTATGCGCTAAATAAAATTAGAGCATACTTTAAAGAAAAGTATACTTCATCTTAAAGTCGGTTTTGCGTGTGACCCAAAAACTTACTTTTTCTATTCTAACAAAAATGTTTAATTATTGATATGAATTATTAAAATTAAAAATACCAATAGCAATAATGATATTGTTGAAAAACAAAAACTCATTATTTCTAGGCTTCAAGCTTGCAATTACAATGAAGTTTAGTACCAAAAAGCCGTAAAACAACAATTCCATTGTTGTAAACAAATATGTGTATAAAGCGAGAGCACGCATTCGCATTTGTCGAACCGACAAAACAACAAAAGCCCAACACTTAGTGAAACGTGATATATATATATCGCTACCGCTAATAAACCAGTTGGCAAGAACCAAGAATAGAAAAGGGTGTTTAAGGCGTTCACAAAAATAACACGTAACTAGCCGGTAGGTTAGAGACGCGTTGCCTAAATCATACTGATGAGTGGAACTAGCAACTCCCGAAATCGATCTATGAAGCTATGGCGTGTGACCCAAAAACTTACTTTTTCTATTCTAACAAAAATGTTTAATTATTAATATGAATTATTAAAATTAAAAATACCAATAGCAATAATGATATTGTTGAAAAACAAAAACTCATTATTTCTTGGCTTCAAGCTTGCAATTACAATGAAGTTTAGTACCAAAAAGTCGTAAAACAACAATTCCATTGTTGTAAACAAATATGTGTATAAAGCGAGAGCATGCATTCGCATTTGTCGAACCGACAAAACAACAAAAGCCCAACACTTAGCGAAACGTGATATGTATATATATATCATCATCATTTATGATTTTGGCCGTTGCATATCAAAGCACGCCAGTCATTCCTTTTTAGCGATAACTGACGCCAATTGGAAACCCCAAGGGAGTTCAAGTCATCCTCCACCTGTTGTTTCTATCTCAGTCGAGGCCTCTCCCTTCCTCTGCTGCCGAATTCAGGCGAAGATAGGAAAACCTTCTGTGCTGGAGCTTCTTTGTCCATTCGAATAACATGGCCCAGCCAGCGGAGTCTTTGGGCTTTAATTCGCTGGAATATGGTCAGATCTGCGTAGAGCTCGTACAGCTCATCGTTAAATTTCCTTCGATACTCGCCGTTGGCATCACGGGAAGGACCATACATCTTCCGGAGAACTTTTCTCTCAAATACTCCAAGGGCCATCTCATCTTCTCTTGACATTGTCCATGAATCTGAGCCATACATCAGGACAGGTATGATGAGAGACTTATAGAGGGTGATCTTTGTTCTTCGAGGGAGGACTTTAATTCTCAATTGCGTACTCAGTCCAAAGTAGCACCTGTTGGCAAGAGTGATTCTCCGCTGGATTTCTAGACTGATATTATTTTCGGTGTTGATACTGGTTCCCAAATAGACGAAGTCCCTCACCGTTTCAAATTTGTAACTATCAACAGTGACATGGCTGCCAAGGCGCAAGTGCGCCGATTCTTTCTTTGATGACAGCAAATACTTCGTCTTGTCCTCGTTCACGGCAAGACCCACTTTTTTCGCTTCCTTATCCCGTCCAGAGAAGGCAGCGCTTACGGCGCGGTTGTTAAGGCCAATGATATCAATATCATCGGCATACGCCAGCAATTGCACGCTCTTGTAAAAGATTGCACCATTGCGGTTTAGCTCTGCTGCTCGAATTATCTTCTCCAGCATCAGATTAAAGAAATCGCACGAAAGGGAGTCGCCCTGTCTGAAACCTCGTTTGGTTTCAAATGGCTCAGAGAGGTCCTTCCCGATTCTGACGGAGCTGTAGGTATTGCTCAACGTCAATTGGCAAAGCCGTATAAGCTTTGCAGGGAAGTCAAATTCAGACATGGCGGCATACAGGCAACTCCTTTTTGCGCTGTTAAAAGCGGCTTTGAAATAGACAAAGAGATGGTGTGTGTCGATTCTTTTATCATGGGTCTTCTCCAGGATTTGGCGTATAGTGAAAATCTGGTCGATGGTAGACTTACCAGGTCTAAAGCCACACTGATAAGGTCCAATCAGTTTGTCTACGATGGGCTTCAGCCTTTCACACAACACGCTAGAAAGAACCTTATATGCGATATTAAGAAGACTGATTCCGCGGTAGTTGGTGCGGTTAGCGGGATCGCCTTTCTTGTGGATTGGGCAAAGCACACTTAAATTCCAATCCGGAGGCATGCATTCGTCTGACCATATTCTGCATAAGAGCTGATGCATGCTTTTTACCAGCTCTTCGCCTCCGTGTTTGAACAGCTCGGCGGGTAGTCCGTCTTTTCCAGGCGCTTTGTTGTTTTTGAGCCGGGATATAGCTATCCTCACTTCATCATAGTCAGGTGGTGGGACGACTTTTCCATCGTCAGGGATTGGGGTATCGGGTTCGACGTCTCCCTCGCAATTTAGCAGTGAGGAGAAGTGCTCCCTCCATAATTTAAGTACACTTTGTACGTCGGTTACCAGGTCGCCATTATTGTCCTTACAGGAGCTTGCCCCGGTTTTAAAACCTTCCGTCATCCGCCGGATCTTTTCATAGAATTTTCGGGCATCATTCCTGTCAGCCAGCATCTCAAGCTCCTCACACTCACGCCTTTCGGCCTCACTTTTCTTTTTTCTGAAAAGGCGTCTCTCTTCCTTCTTTGCCTCACGATATTGTTGCCATACACTGCGGGTTGCGCCCGTTCGCAACGTCTCCTTGTAGGCAGCGTCCTTTTTGTCCGAGGCTGTGGTGCATTCCTCATCGTACCAGTTGTTCTTGCGGGCTCGCTGAAACCCTATAGTGGCTTCAGCGGCGGTACGTAATGAGTGAGAGACATGCTTCCATTGCTCGGTTACATCGTTAGGTCGAGGATTGCTCTCCGATAGCAGGTGTGAGAGTCGAGTGGAGAAATTATCAGCTGTCTGTGTCACGCGCAACTTCTCGACGTCAAACTTTCCTTCCGTTACTGTGCGTACTTTCTTCGCTGCACAGAGGCGTGTGCGTATCTTGGTTGCAACAAGATAATGGTCAGAGTCGATATTGGGACCGCGTAGGGTACACACGTCTAGAACGGTGGAGCTGTGTCTGCCGTCGATCATGACATGATCAATCTGGTTTCTTGTTCTTTGATCAGGGGACAGCCAGGTGGCTTGGTGTATTCGCTTATGCTGGAACCTGCTACTACTGATGATCATATTGCGGGAAGCGGCGAAATCAATTAACCTAGTGCCGTTGGGGGATGTTATATCGTGGAGACTGAATTATCCAACTGTAGGACCAAAGACTCCTTCCTTGCCCACCTTGGCATTAAAGTCGCCGAGCACGATTTTGATATCATGCAGGGGGCAGCGATCATAGGCTTGTTCAAGTTAATCGTAGAAGGAGTCCTTCTCTGCGTCGTCCGTCTCCTCAGTCGGCGCATAGGCGCAGATAAATGTTATGTTGAAAAACCTCGCCTTGATGCGGATCGCAGCGAGACGCTCGTCCACAGGAGTGAACGCTAGTACTTGACGGCGAAGTCTTTTTCCCACCACAAATCCTACACCACGCGCTTTGCCGCGTGTCTTGCCACTGTAGTATACGTCACAAGGACCGATGGTCGTCTTTCCTTGCCCCGTCCATCGCATTTCCTGCAGGGCGGTGATGTCAGCCTTTGCGTTCGCGAGGACATCAACCAGTCGGGCAGCGCTACGCTCCCTAGAAAGGGTCCGGACATTCCACGTACATGCCCTAATATCCTTCTCGTAGTCCATAATTCGTTTTGCCGGGTCGTCAACATTAAAGGGGGTTCTCATCCGAGGCTTTGTACTTTTTATTTTCATTGGAATTAGGTTTTTTACGTGGCGGGTCCCAAACCCAGTGCACAACCCGTTTCGGGGTTTTTTTTTTTAGAATATTTACACATTTATATAGCGAGCCGCTTGCTTCAAGACAGACGCCCGCTTGCAGCCGCACCTCATGGTGAACAGACGCTGCACAAAAGACCTCGGTGAGCCCTTAAACCAAGTATGTCAGAGTGGCCCCACCGGGGCTCCCTCTCTTTCTGCCGATATATATATATTGCTGCCGCTAATAAACCAGTTGGCAAGAACCAAGAATAGAAAAGGGTGTTTAAGGCGTTCACAAAAATAACACGTAACTAGCCGGTAGGTTAGAGACGCGTTGCCTAAATCATACTGATGAGTGGAACTAGCAACTCCCGAAATCGATCTATGAAGCTATGGCGTGTGACCCAAAAACTTACTTTTTCTATTCTAACAAAAATGTTTAATTATTAATATGAATTATTAAAATTAAAAATACCAATAGCAATAATGATATTGTTGAAAAACAAAAACTCATTATTTCTTGGCTTCAAGCTTGCAATTACAATGAAGTTTAGTACCAAAAAGCCCTAAAACAACAATTCCATTGTTGTAAACAAATATGTGTTTTATTAACTTATCTCATTAAAAATTAATTATTTAAAAAACAAAAAATAAATGTAAAAAAAAAATACTCAAAGAAATTGCCAAGAATCGAACTCGAACCCTCCGTTTACTAGCGTGACGTCTTAACCGCTAGGCTACTGTGACGCACTGCATTACCATTTTTACATAGAACTACATTACCATATACTTAAAAAAGAAGTGCACTTCAACTTTTTAGTATTACTCTTACTAAAGTGTACACTAACTCAGGACTATGATTATGCGCCTTTAAATTTACTTTTATTAATTCCGAAAAAAACATATGTTGTTACATTTTAACAAATTTTTGATTGAATGAAAATGATTAGATAAACTGGACCGTTTTATAAGGCTCACTGGGCTTCCGGAGTCTATGAAGCATTCTAAATTTAAAGAAATATTTGTATTATCAATTATTTTAATATTAAAATACCTTACATATTCGTTATCTTCCAAAAATTGAACAGCAGCTTTCTTGTCCGGACAAACAGCAATTCGATGCTCCTTACTACCGCACGCAAAACATGCACCCATTTCTCTTTTCGGTTTTTTACAGTCTGCAGCAAAATGTCCTAGGGAATTGCAATTAAAGCAGCGAACCACCGTTGCTCTTTGAGCCTTTGTGTTTATCGATGTTGAGCTCAGCACCTTTTTCAACTGGACTTTCGAAAATGCCAACACTAAACTTGCTGTAGACCGGTAACACTGCATGTGAGTTTGAGTTCGGAGCTGCTCGTCGGGAATGCCTTCAATAATACTGTCGACCAATTCGTCTTCTTCCATTGATAAATATGCCCTTCGCCATTGATGTTTTTGAATTGTAATATTCGAGGAACGATTCTGTGTATAGCCTGGTGCGCATTCGAAACTTGCGCCGAAGAATCATTTTATTTTCTTTTACCTCGAAGAATTCTGCCAACTTTTGGAGTAAGTCTGACACACGCTCGGATATTCAATTGTTTTGCCTTTCCTTTAAGTTTATTCATCAACAGCATTCGTTGAAAATTTTCATCCAACATGTAAAGCGAAGTTAAATTTCTAAATTGCTCGACCCATACAGTAAAATCAGCGTCGTCGTTAAATTCTGGCAAAAATTCTTTTACGACATCAAATGGCAACTCAGTAACAGCAGCGTCAACAGCGTCAGCTTCTTGTGCTTGTGTGTTAATTTTTCTTAATAGCTGTTCGTTTTGGCTAGTAAGAAGTTCGCAATGTATTTTTATATTTTTCAGCTCAGCTTTGAGTGTTTGAATTTCGTCGTTGTCAAGTGCAATTTCACCGCCGCTATCGCCTTCAGGTGGCATCGGGCAACTTCCGCGCATTGTATTCGGCACCTCGTTCAATCGCTTCACCAAGTCGGCCTTCGTTCCGCTCGTTTTAAGGTTCAGGCACTTCAACCACTCTTTCAACTCGGTCGTTGTATGTGTGTCCATACCAACGGGAGGTAACCGTTTTGTATACGAGGTGGAAAATTTTCGTGTCAACTTTTCAATGATTAATTTCACGCAAATTTAATTTTTGAACTTTTGAGGGCGCAAAATATTAAAAATAAATTTAAATTATTGTCGCAAATTAAAAAATGTACAGAAATGAAATACACGTCAGTTCAATGGCAAGTCAACGAATGAATCTTCGTTTTCTTCTTTATTTTTATGTATCCTGCCGCGACTAATTCGGCAGAGTTGCACTTGCAACAGATTTGCATTTCTTAACCGTAAGTGTTACGGCGGATTCCAAGGAAGTGCGCTCGTAATAAAGGGAGTAAAGAAATAAAAACACCGGTTGAATTAGTTAATCGTTATAATGTAATTGGTATTAAATAGTGCAAACGAATGTACAAGCCAATGTAAATAAAACAAAATAAACGTAAGTTAATTATTTACAAGTTGCAAAAATATAAGGTTTTTGATTTTAAGAAATGAAAATGAAAAGTTTGCGAAATATGTAAAGTACGGAATCTTTTTCTAATTGGAAATTATATTTACCTTCGGCTGGTTTGGCTGCTGGCGGTTTGAAGTTCACAAAAGAAGAGAAAAGGTTCACACGAATTTAGTTCGCGGCCACCGCCGAATCCTAGCTTTCGCTGTTATCCGGCGGGGTAAGAACGGTTGGCGGTAAATCATCGCAAATGAGTGAAATTAGTAACATGATTAAAAGACGAGGGTGAGCTAACATATTTAGGCTTGTGGCCTAAACATACCGCCCCCTTGCGATGAGCAATCTCGAAACCCGCCCGCACACGACCAACAACCAAATGCCGAGAAGGGTATTCAATAAAACTTAAAATTTAAATGGACGATGGGAATGAATTTCCCGTAGCCACGTCTGCTTTCCGGTGACTCCTGTGGGTAAAAAAGAACGTTAATGGAAAGATACGTGGTTTTTATTTTATTTAATGCACCTTTATAAAAATGTATTGCCTAAGGGGCTATGTATAATAGGGTGTCGGATAGGACAACCTACTGCTGGTATGCGCCGGATATGACCATACCGAAGATGGTGGGCTGAGTTAGCAACCCGTTTATTACTGACGGTGGCGTACCGCTCAGCATGATATCCGCGTAGATGTCGGCGCCCAGAGTGAGGAGCCCTGGAGACGAGTGCCAAAATTCCTTGTCGGTTATTTTGGTGAATTGAAAAGGCGTAGCAGCAGCTCAATCCAGTGTGGCCCGCGGGCTTAATCGCGCATGATTCGCAATCACCACCGCCTGGGTGGTTACCGTTCCTTTCGACCCGTATTTCCCTCTCAGAAGTACTGTACACCTGGATTGTCGAGCGGTGCTGTGGCGTTCAAGGCCGAGGTTCTAGGCGAGCGTGGCGTCAATGGTGGTGGTTGGGGCGCAAGGATCGATTAGGGCCCGTACCAGGTGTAGTTTGCCACCTGCTTCAATTTTACCTCTGGCTGTGGGAGCTATAGCTATGAACGTTTTGATAATTGCCGACGGTCCGAGGGTATCCTTCAACCCACCAGTGCGGAATCCAATGGGGGACGCATTCCGCGGAACGAGCGCGTTGGGCTGATTATCTGCGCGAGTTGGGTACGGGGCCGTTCTCCCAGATGGTCGTCGTGACGAGCGGGACGGACGCGGTTCCGCGCCTCCTCGACGTCCACTGGCAGTACGGTGCGATGGATGGAAAGGACGCGTTCCCCCGCCATCCCCGTTCGGAGGGTTCGTGCGATATTCAGCTTGCTCATGCCGTAAGAGGGGTCGAAAGCGGCGTGATTCCCCGAGGCTCTGATGGCTGACTTTGTCGAAGGCTGCCGGATCTTCTCTCCTCTCAATTTCTTCCTCTGCGACCTCCTCAGCCCAGGACATGGTCTTCTCGGCCACATGGATGGACAAGACTCCATCGGAATTAGCGTCATCGCCACTTTGTATGGTCCCCTGTGGAGTTTTATCGATGTGATGGGTCGACGTGTGGTGTGACTCATTGCACCGCCGGCAGTGGTCTTGGCTAGGCGACAGACAGTTTGTGCAATATCTCGCGTGGATAATTATTCGCAGGCGCTCTTCATTGGACATGCCTCTGTATACTGGGCAAAGTCGGATACTGTGCAATTTTTGGCACAGACGGCATGGGATCGGAAAGGCATTGGCGCGTGACTCGGTCTTTGCGCGTTTGAAGGAGTTTCCAGTCATCCTGGAATGGGAGATTTTGCATTTTATTTATTTTTCTGCTCGTAGGTTGGGAGGCGTGGACTGACTTTGGCTCTCGGTTTCCCAGAAATTAAAGGTCTGTGTGTTTATGGCAACTATGTGTCAATAAGTTTTGACGTATACTTGTTCTTGTGGGAAGAAAATCCCACAAATTCTTCGGCCCGGAAAACCAGGAGAATAGGGGGCGGACCCAAACCGATGGGAAGCGGATTTATTTTCTTTTGCCATTACTCAACAAAAATTTCTACGGATTGGCACCTAGTTTTTACTTTACCCACCAAAAATTTTTTTTCCGATTAGCACCTAATTTTTCCATCATGTGGAGCCAAGTACCCATCCCGATCTGGCAGCACATTTTATATGTAAACTTTGACATCGCTCATTCACTGATATCTAAGCTGGAGTTAAATGGTGGGCGGCGAGCAGTTTATTATTATTGTTGTTGTGATATTATATGGTTGAGGGAGTTGGCCGGGGTTGCCGGTTCGAATCCCACCTCAACCAAAGCCTTTTTAATTTTATTTATTTTATTATTTTTATATTCCATCAAGTCTCATGGACTGTGTTTGGTTCTTTTTAATTATTGGTATGTACCATCAAGTCTAGCGGACTGTGTTTTGGTATTGACACTCTGTATGTATTAATTGGGGCGAGCACTTTGGCTCTGAGAATGCATCGTTGGCTATTCTCACTTCCTTAGAAAACCCCTCAAAATTGTTGGTGGTGAGCACTTGGGCTCTGAGGCATTGGCGACATTGGCTTACCTCATTTTACTTATGAAAAACCACTTGTGTTTTGTTACACCTTATATTTATTATTTGGTGGTGAGCACTTGGGCTCTGAGGCATTGGCGGCTATTGGCTTACCCCATTTTGCTTGTGAAAAACCACTCGTGTTTTGTTACACCTTATATTTATTATTTGGTGGTGAGCACTTGGGCTCTGAGGCATTGGCGGCTATTGGCTTACCCCATTTTGCTGGTGAAAAACCACGTTTTGTGACTGCGACTATAAGCTATGTATTCCGAATATTCCATAAATTATCTGCGAATTACAATAATATGTAATGCAGATGAAATAAACGAAACCATGTTATGTCGCTTAAACATACTCCCCGCCCTAGACGGCTTAGTCGTCTAGTAAAGAGCCATAGGTGCTGGTTCGATCCGGCTCGAAGGACCATATCTAAGCTGGAGTTAAATGGTGGGCGGCGAGCAGTTTATTATTATTGTTGTTGTGATATTATATGGTTGAGGGAGTTGGCCGGGGTTGCCGGTTCGAATCCCACCTCAACCAAAGCCTTTTTAATTTTATTTATTTTATTATTTTTATATTCCATCAAGTCTCATGGACTGTGTTTGGTTCTTTTTAATTATTGGTATGTACCATCAAGTCTAGTGGACTGTGTTTTGGTATTGACACTCTGTATGTATTAATTGGGGCGAGCACTTAGAAGATCCCTCAAAATTGTTGGTGGTGAGCACTTGGGCTCTGAGGCATTGGCGACATTGGCTTACCTCATTTTACTTATGAAAAACCACCTGTGTTTTGTTACACTTTATATTTATTATTTGGTGGTGAGCACTTGGGCTCTGAGGCATTGGCGGCTATTGGCTTACCCCATTTTGCTTGTGAAAAACCACTCGTGTTTTGTTACACCTTATATTTATTAATTGGTGGTGAGCACTTGGGCTCTGAGGCATTGGCGGCTATTGGCTTACCCCATTTTGCTTGTGAAAAACCACGTTTTGTGACTGCGACTATAAGCTATGTATTCCGAATATTCCATAAATTATCTGCGAATTACAATAATATGTAATGCAGATGAAATAAACGAAACCATGTTATGTCGCTTAAACAACTGAATACTTCACTGAATGAAAAATTGACAATTGGCTTGAATGAAAATTTTCGGTGAGTAGCGTGAAAAAATGTTAAATTTAACTTTTTGCCTAGAAACTAATATTAATTTGTATATTTTTAGGTGGTCGCACCATTATTGGCTACTGTGGAGCATATTTGGAGACCGAAAAGGAGGATGTGGACGTGCATATGCACAAACGCAGTGGGATGCGTATCAGGTACACTTTTGCGTACGCTGAAATGTGTGCGCAAAAGTTTTAGGTTACGGTTTTTTTACTTTAATTATTCCTTTTATTTTAGGTTTCCTTTCCATTTTTAAATCGTTGTATTAATTTCTTCTTTCTTTTGCAGGTATTCATCAACTCGGCGGCTCAGAAAACAAAAAACGAAGTAAAGTGAAAAGCTAGATATGGCCCGGGCCATGATAGAAGTTAACTTTTTTTGGAAAGGGGTTATGGTGATGTCGATAGAGCTCGAACCCATAACACCAGATTTAGCTAGGCCCCGCTGAATATAGGGGAATTTTTTTTTGTGTTTTGCTCCACGGAGCTGGGGGAAATCGTGTCTGCTCATAAAAGAGCATAATCTCATGCCCGATTGGATGGCGCAGGCGGGTGGGCAAGCAAAAACAAAAAATGCCTGCGCATTGTTTCGCAAGACGTAGTGCTCAAATTTTTTTGTTAATTATTTCAGTGGGCCGTTTGTTGGAAATCCTTTTGACGTGTAAAAATGGCTGAAGCTTGGGTAGCACCAGTTGTAATGACCTGCATTTGGGGATTCATAGGCATTGTATACCCCTTGTTCGCTCGTGGACCCAACAAAGGTGTCACACAATGCTGTCTAATGTTGGTAGCGACCACCTGTTGGTTATTCTGGTTATGCTGTTACCTGACTCAGATGAATCCACTTATCGGCCCCAAACTATCCATGAACGAAATTATGATAGTAGCGCGTGAATGAGGTAATCCCAATAACAATAACCCCTATATGTATGCATTTTTTTTTTGATATTTTATTCGCACAGGGCATTCTTCGAAGAGTGGCCGATTTGAGATCTCGATAGATCTCCCAATTTCTTACCCTAAACGCGTTCTTCGACGAGTTGCAGATTTGAGATCTCGATAGATCTCACAATTTCTTAAACCATGACAGCGTAACTCCTAAGGCGATCTATGCTTGTATCGGGTTGTACGATTCGTTATCCAGAATGCTTCCTTAGATCACAATTGCCTTGAAAGGATGGTATAGTCGGACTAGTAACGGCGACTCAGCGTCATCGCTATCATTTGCGGGAAACGTCAGTTTATTTCTGGTGGCAGAACGGTTTATCCGTCTGCGTTAGGGATTTCTCGGGCTTCGTTACATGTGAACGAATGCTATAGGTCTTCTGTGGCCGAGCGGTCATCCGCCTGCGCTAGGAATTCTGTTGCTGAGTTGATTCTATAGTAGGTAAGGGACATTGAACTGCGGGACGGGTGAAGATGGTAGAAGTGGAATTAGGGAGAATGAGAAGTGGAATATCACTGCTTCGCACCTTCTTCACTACCTGAGGGTAGAAGAACCAGTTTCGTGATTGGCCTTGTAATTTGACCCCTGGCTGCGTCAAGTTCGACGACTCGAACTCGATCGTCAGTTCCCAGATGTAGCTTTGCGATTCTTCCTAATCGCCATTCGTTGGGAGGTAGATTGTCCTCTTTAATGACGACTAGGTAATTTTTTTCAAGTTGACTTGTGAGTGTTTCCACTTGACACGTTTCTGCAATTCGGTGAGATATTCCGATTTCCACCGATTGCAGAAGGTTTGGTGTAAGGCCTTCAGCTTTTCCCAACGGTTGACGAGTGAGGCCCGATTCTCACTTACGTCGATCTCAGGTAAAGCTAGTAGATGCCCTCCAGTGAGGAAGTGTCCTGGGGTAAGCGGCTCCAAGTTGGTCGGATCATTGGAGGATGGACTTAGTGGTCGAGAGTTGAGACATGACTCAATTCGACACAGAAGGATGCTGAACTCTTCAAGAGTAAGTTTATGATCGAAAGCGATATTCTTAAAATGGCTCTTGAAACTTTTTACACCGGCCTCCCAGAGTCCGCCCATATGAGCAGCGCCTGCTGGGATGAAATGCCAGTTCAGGGTTTGATAGCTATGTTTGGATAGGGTTTGGCTCCGGGTTTCCACAAGAAAGGCCTTGAGCTTGGAGCGCAAGGCTCTGGAGGCTCCGACAAAGTTGGTTCCATTGTCGGAGTAGATGTTCTTCGGACATCCTCGTCGAGCTACAAACCTATCGAAAGCTGCCAAGAAACAGGCCGTGCTGAGATCACTAGTGGCCTCCAGATGAATGGCCTTGGTTGAAAAACAGACGAATAGGCAAACATAGCCCTTTGACATGCGACAGCCTCTGCTACTATATGATTTAATATCGAAAGGTCCGGCGAAGTCGACCCCGCAGTTTGTAAATGCACGGGAAAAGGTCGTGCGCTCGGGAGGCAGATCCCCCATAATTTGGGTTTGAGTCTGTTTGCGAAAGAGTGTGCAGACCTTACAGTTGTGGATTGTGGCCCGGATCATATTCTTGACTCTCGGCATCCAATACTGCGTGCAGTCGCAGCATTAGCTGGTTTTGTCCGTGCAGTGAAATCTAGTGGATAAATTGGACCAGCAGACGAGTGAAGCGACACTCGTACGGAATGATAATGGGGTGGCGCTCGTTGTACGATAGGTCTTCAGAAGCAGCGAGGCGTCCACCCGCTCTTAGGATGTTGTCTTTATCGACAAATGGATTAAGGGCCAGGACTTCGCTTCTGGCGTTGATAGCTTTTCTAGATTGTAGGTCTGTCAACTCCTCTGGGTATTACCTCTGTTGACAGAGAGCTATAAGACGACTAGTCGTCTGCTTTATTTCGGTGGGTGAAATGGTATGTGACTCGGCTTTAAAGAGAGGTTTTGTTTTTGGATTAGTCCTCTGAGAGAACCTCAGGATATATGATATGACCCTTAATGCCCTCGGAAGATCGGAAAATCTTTCGAAAATATCTTCGGTATCACAGACTGTTGTAGCTGCGTGGACTTGGACCCGTTTTTCCTCAATGTTTGTAAGATATTCCTTTTCGGTCCGTGGCCACTTTGACTTGTCTTCTTGTAACCAAGACGGTCCCTGCCACCACAAGGAGTGTTTGTTGATCAACTCTTTCTGAGAGTCCTCTGCTGGCCAAGTCGGCTGGGTTTGATGCAGAGTCCATGTGGTGCCAGGCTTTATTCCCTACCTTCTCGACAATTTTCGTTACTCGATGAGCAACAAAGGTTGACCAGGAACAGGGGGTTTTCTAATCCATGCTAAGACTATGTTCGAATCAGTCCAAAGGTGCATCTTAAAATTCCCTAAGTTGAGATTTCCGGTGACGGATTCTAAAGTCTCGGCTAACAATACTGCCCCGCATAGCTCTAATCGTGGTAAAGAAATCGTTTTCTCTGGGGCTACCCTTGTTTTTGCGATGAGTAAATTGACGTGCACCTGATCCTCTATGGTGGCTCGTAGGAAAATTGTAGCCGCATATGCCTTTTCCGATGCGTTACAGAAACCGTGTATCTCGACGTCGATATTGGGTGTAAAATTCACCCACCGTGGTATCCTAATTTGATTAATTGCGGGGTAGTCTTGCAAAAACGTGTGCCATCTGTCGAGGATCTCCGTGGATACTGGCTCGGCCCAATCAGTCCCTTCTAGCCAAATGGTTTGCATGATCATCTTGGCTATGATTATGACTGGAGCGAGCCAACCTAGGGGGTCGAAAAGTTTGGCAATAGCAGATAGTATCGCTCGTTTAGTTAAAATATACCGCAGTATATTTGCTGCTATTGGAGACGAAGAGTCCACGTCGTCAGCCAGTTGGTGC
The DNA here is from genome assembly GCA_964058755.1 of Campiglossa producta. Taxonomy (NCBI): domain Eukaryota; kingdom Metazoa; phylum Arthropoda; class Insecta; order Diptera; family Tephritidae; genus Campiglossa; species Campiglossa producta. Next base: position 50,638,400 of record CAXKVI010000004.1, read on the forward strand.
AATGTCCTTATCGCCAGATGAGGAGCACAGTTAACCCCAAAGGTCACACTGTTCAGTTCATACACGCTGATAGGATCCCCTGGTTTTTCGCGAAAGACAATTCTTTGGAATTGGGTCTGGTTAGGCTTAACCCATATCTGCCTATACATTTTTTCAATGTCGCTGTTGAACACATATTTAAAGAATCTCCAGCGAAGGAGTAGGATTGTTAGGTCAGCCTGAAGTACTGGGCCTGTATAGAGAACGTCATTAAGGCTTGTTCCGTTGGCAGTGGGGCAAGAAGCGTTAAATACCACCCTAACTTTTGTGGTTGTGCTCTCTTCCTTAATTACCGCATGATGCGGCAAGAAATAGCAGTCTGTTGAGTGGGGCGATATGATTCTTGGAACTTTTGCCATATGCCCCAGGCTTTCATATTCCGCCAATACCCTGTTGTATTCGGTCTGTAGCTCTGGTGTCTTAGCTAGGCGAGTCTCATTCCGGTAGAATTGAGAGCAGACGCTGTTAAGGGAGGGTCCTAAGCTAGTTTTATTTGGAAACTCTTTCTTAAAAGGTAGGGCGACTATGTATTTTCCGTCAGCATTTCTTTCTGTTGTGGACTTGAAAAGTTCCTCGCAGTAGGTATTATCTTCATTAAGGGGTATTTTCTTAGGTACGTCCTCTAACTCCCAGAAGGCAGTTAATTGTTTATCTAGGCTGATTTCATTGAAGAATGATACTCTGGTGTTGGTTGGATGAGGTTCTTCGGCACGACCAGTTAATATCCAACCGAAGACGGTTTCTTGAGCGAGGAGCGTATTGAGGACATTCTTTCGGATACCGTCTAGAATGATTTGGGGATAAATATCTCCTCCCAGGATGAGGTCCACCAGTTCCTTTACAAAGAACCTTTTATCAGCCAAGCTTAGATCAGGGAATGATTGACGAAGTGTTGCACTAACTTGGCAGGTCGGAAGGGCTCCTGTCAGTTGGGGCAGGACTAGGGCTATTTTTTTATTTGAACTAATGGATTAAGAAGGGAGCCCAAAGTAATTGGACAGGATTCCTTTACCTGCGCGTCTGGATGGCAGGTTTATTCTCCTTTTAAGTCTCTCGGTTATGAAAGAACATTCAGAGCCGGCATCAATCAGCGCTCTAGCGGAAAAGCTGACTCTGTCGTGGGTTATGCTGACTCGGGCGGTTCCCAATAACACTCCTTTTGTCGAATTTGCATGACTACATGAAACATTATTACTATTTCCTCTTGTATTTCTAAACTCCAGATTTGTTCGAGCTAGTTGTGAAGTCGTGGGTCTATCATCAGGGGTATTTCGGCGCCACGTCTGATTTGGCTGATCATCTGCCAAGTGGAGCAGGGTGTTGTGCCTTGCGCGACATATGTTGCATCTGAATCGGCTAATGCAACGTGTCACGGTATGTCCCGATGCCAAATAGTTCAAACACCAGCCGTGGCCCTTGATGTACGCTACTCTCTCTGCAGGGGTCATTCCACGGAATTTTGAACAATCGCGTAATTTGTGCTCTGAAGTGTTGCACATCTTACAGGTGAGTTTTGGAGCACTCACTTGATAAACCCCAAGTTTGGTTGAGGTGTTGGACTGACCCTTGGGGGATGTTGAGGATTGGTTACCCTTAATGTCAGAGACGGCTTCCAACGTTTGGAAACGATTGGACAGGAATTTGTCCATATCTTCCCATTTTGGAATCTCTGTTTTGCTCTCTATGGTTTGTTCCCATAGAGCCAGAGAACATTACGGAAGTTTAGTGGAGCACAGGTATGTGAGAATTGCATTCAAGTTGGATATGTCAATTTGATGACATTTGAGGGATGAGATGCAATTATTAATATCCCGTTGAAGTTGCTTGATTGCTGTACCGCATTCACTTGAGACGGCGGTCAGATTGAAAAGCGCCTTCAATTGGGTATTGACCAAAATTCTCTTATTTTCATACCTGTCGGCCAGGTTTTTCCAGGCTGTAGAAAAGCCTTCATTGGTCAATGGGCACCTACGCACAATTTCCTTCGCCTCACCCTCAGTTTTTTGGTTGAGATGGTAAAGTTTCTCAACCGGAGTAAGACGTGTGTTTAAAATGTATATGGCCGTGAACATATCCGTATATGTGGGCCATGAAAGATAGTCGCCTTTGAACACGTCGGTGTCACAAGGCGGGAGGCGAATGTTATGTTCACGGCTAGAAGTATCTGTCTCTTTCGGGGGTTGTATGGGTGCGCTGTTAGCTTTTCCACCTGAGAGTTCATTTTAGCCATGCATTTCATGTAGCATGCAAAACATGTCTTATATTTCTGCTTTATGGACTGCAGGTTTTCCTTTGAGGTCTCGCTCGAAGCCAGAAGACTATCATAAATTGTTTTCGATTTTTTCCACAACGCCTTCAGCTCCTCTTGCTGTATTGCAAGGGTGTGCTTATCTGTTTCTTCTATATTATTTGAGTTGAATTCTTGCTCGAATTCCACTATGCAGTCGGATTGACGAATATAGGTCTCCATTTTCTTAATGTTTTTGAATATGATGTATATTTACAGGGAACAAGAGCGAAGCGTAATGTTTCAAGGATATATATTGCTTGGAAAGTAAGCGAAATTTTATAAAGTGCTCCCGATGGGAATCTTTGAAGATCTGATCTGAAGTGAAATGTGTTACAGATCGAAATGGATGTGTATTTATGTGCCTTGTGAAAGTTTAAAATTTAATGACAGGGATATCCCTATGTAAAGTCAAAGCGGAATAAATACGCAGGTGATTGAATTTCTCGTAAGAGGTTTCAAGTTAGAATTTTATTTTATTCAAGCTCAACGAGATCACAGTGGACTGTAAAAGAAAATGTATTGTTACACAGAGTTATTATTAATTTTTTTTTTTACACGCCTAAGTTGCCACAAGCCACCCAACGTAGTGATAATGTCAAAGGATTACGCCGTTTGGTGTCAGTTGTATAAACTCTCAGTGAATTTTGTGATGGATGTATAAAAGAAAACATCAACCAAGTGGAAATGGACTGTTGTGAAAATTGGTGTGCTACACTATGTAGCAGAAAGGGTGATATTCAGTGCAGTGATTTGTGGATTGAAAAAAAAAAACAAAAAAAAGTTCACTGACTGCTTGCCTTGAGCTGTGTCGGATAAGCCTTACCACTGGAGGGGGACTTAGCCGATAGCAAAAAGGCGATAGTGTGCTCTTCAGAACACGAGGTTTCCACTTACTTCGTTTCTTTCACAAACGAACACAAGATTCACTATACGCTAATTCACGTATTAAAAAAATGGTGCACAAATAAAAACCAACGTACTTTAAATTCTTATTGTGTTGTGTGATGTAATAAACTGTATGCAGTGGTGAGTGATGTGATATGAGTGGCTGAACTGCTTCTGATGTGATGTGATTTCGGCGATATGATGCGATGTGTATGTGTGGATGTGATGTGCTGGTTGGTTGTGTGTTGGTATATATACAACACTTGCTGCTAAACTCGCTACTAACGTTTCGCAATGTCACAGAATTTTGTCTAAAGTTTCGATCTCCACAGGCGCTGAATGTTTATTTTAATAATTTTCCTCCACTTAGGTTTGGAATTTTTCTTGATTTTTGTTGTTAAAATGTGGTTTATTAATTTTCCTGGCGAGAATGACCAAATGTTACGGCGGATTCCAAGGAAGTGCGCTCGTAATAAAGGGAGTAAAGAAATAAAAACGCCGGTTGAATTAGTTAATCGTTATAATGTAATTGGTATTAAATAGTGCAAACGAATGTACAAGCCAATGTAAATAAAACAAAATAAATGTAAGTTAATTATTTACAAGTTGCAAGAATATAAGGTTTTTTATTTTAAGAAATGAAAATGAAAAGTTTGCGAAATATGTAAAGTACGGAATCTTTTTCTAATTGGAAATTACATTTACCTTCGGCTGGTTTGGCTGCTGGCGGTTTGAAGTTCACAAAAGAAGAGAAAAGGTTCACACGAATTTAGTTCGCGGCCACCGCCGAATCCTAGCTTTCGCTTTTATCCGGCGGGGTAAGAACGGTTGGCGGTAAATCATCGCAAATGAGTGAAATTAGTAACATGACTAAAATACGAGGGTGAGCTAACATATTTAGGCTTGTGGCCTAAACAGTAAGGTATGCAGTAAAAAACAATAAAAGGCTTAACCCTAGGCTTACGTACTAATAAGATTAACATGTTAGTATATTTAAACCTGTTTAATTTACTACAATATGTTCACAGCTCTTCATATGTTCACAGCTCTTCATGTCTTCATACATTTCTTAGTATTTTTTTTGGCTGTAAACTAGTGTTATCACCATAATTCGTAAAATGCATTATACATTCAAATAAACAAGTGGTCCTCAAATTTCGAAGAGGAATATATAATCTTAGCAAACCAGCTAGAGCCGTACAATTAATGTGACCATTAACAATGTTATATGCAAAGATGATCGAGAAATATTTCCTTCTATCGAGCAATGATTGCAGTCCTAACAACTTCCGCCCGAAGGAAGGAAGGAAATTGTTTCACTGTAACCTACACAAAGCGATCTTGGAAAAGATTCTTGAACCCTTTCGATTTTCCGAGAGTGTACATCGTAGTAGGGATTCCATACAACTGAGCAATACTCGAGACGACTCCTGACTAGTGATACGTATAACGATTTCAGAGTAAGCGGATCCTTGAACTCTTTTGTGTGTCGCCTTATGAACCCGATCATTGCACATTCTTTAGATACCATAAAGTCGATATGCTTCGAGAATGTGAGTTTGGAGTCGAATATTATACCCAAGTACTTCATTTCCTCACTTCTAGAAATCTTACAACTATTAAGCACATAGTTAAAAATAAAGTAGCACTTGTTTATTTTTAGTTGCAGTCGATTACATGAACACCACTTTACCAGCGCGTCAAGATCCTGCTGCATATTACAATTATCGGAGTAGTTGCGTGCAACTCAAGTAGCTCCCCTCTAACGCCCAGGCACTCGAGTTTTTTAGAAAGAATGAAGAGGTTAACTTGACTCGAAAACTTTAGAGAAGTCCGTATACACAACATCCAATTGCAAACGGTTCTCAAAAGCACCAACTTGCTATTAGACAAAATGGTTAGATTCGTACAAGTTGATCTGCCCGGAAAGAAACCATGCCGGTATTTCGATATGACGCTACTGACATGTTCAAATAATTTAACCTGAAGGATATGATCGAACATCTTAGCTAAAGTGCTTTGCTTGACTATGGGCCTGTAGTTAAGGACATCATTGCGTTCACCAGACTTGAAAACTGGAAGAATTGTGCATAAATTCCATTCATCTAGAAATATTACGTTATTGAGTCACTTTTGGAACAGTTAAACAATAATATTAGATATAACTAGCCTTTAAACATTTTTTGAAAAATAACGGAGAGAATCCTTCGGAGTCTATACTCGTGCTTGAATCCAATGATGAAATTGCCATTATAACATCATCTTCTGACACAGAGAAGGACGTGATTGTGGACAGAGATGTAGCTGTAAGCGTAGGGCATTGAATTGTCTTTTGGGTATCATATACTTTTTGGAAAAATTTAGCGAACAAATTACAAGAGTCAACCGTGTTGTCAGACGTGTCTCCATTATAGTACAAACTGGTTGGGAAACCATTTGTTTTCCTTCGCATATCAATGAAATGCCAGAAACCTGATTCGTTCGATTTAAGATTATTTTTAATCTTATACATATAATTTCTAAATAGAAAGCCATGAAGGTAATCAAATTCCTTTCGTAGCCGAAAAAAGTTAATACGATCTACTTCAGAGTTATGTCTCTTAAAATTTTTCAGAGCTTTGTTGTTAGCGTTCTTTAAATTACAAAGCGGTAAACCAAGGTGGTTTGTTACGGGCAACTAATCTTTTCAGAGGAACATAGCGAGATATAGCAAGTTTAGATTTTCGCATAAAACTCAGTCTTAATCAAGACCGCTTTGTGGTGTATGCTGTTATTCAAGATTGGATGCAGACATTCCTCGCACTATAGTTTTAAATTAATAGAAGAAAATATTAAATCGAGTACTCTACCATTATCATTTAAAATCGAATTGTGTTGATTAAAACCATTTGAAAACAGGGTACTAATAATATGATTATTAAGACGGGTCGATTTATTAACCTATATCGCGCCATCGATTTTTCGATAGGTTTGGGGTTAAGAAAAAAAAGTTCCACTACGCCTACCCAAAAAAATAATTTTCGAGCCTGCAAAATTTGAGTTTTTTGAAATTTGTTTCGTTTATTTTTAAGGTTTTTTTAATGACCTACTTAAAAAATTTTCATTTGACTTAAAAATTTTCATACATACCCTGTCCGGCTGAAAATTGTCCGCTAAAAACTTTGGAAATAACAGTTTTTTGAAAAAAAAAAAAATATTTTTGGGGATTTGGGGAGTGTTTTGGTTAAAAAAATAACTTTTCCGCCATTTTTTTTTAAGGGTTTCTTCAAAAACGTGCAAAAGTGTTGCCGATGAAAACGAGTTTGTCTCGTAGTTCCTATCCCACTTAAAATTATGCGATAAAAACGTTGGCATTAACAGTTTAAAAAAAAAGATAATTTTTTTTTTTTGTTTTTGAGACTTGTTTTGGTCGAAATCGATTTTTTTCATTTTCAAGGCTCCAAATCATTTTTTATATGTTTCCGTTAGACCCACCAATAAATATACCAAAATGGGCAGAGGACGAGCTGAGTTGATTTAGCCTGTTTGAACGCAAACTAGTCCCTCAGTTTTTTAGATATCTCGGTGAAATTTGGCATACAGATGTATACTGGCATTATAGGAGATATATGTCGGATCCGGTAGGATCGGACCATTATAGCATATATCTCCCATATAACCGATCGTTCAGATAAAAGGTTTATTGCCATTTCTCCCTCATTTTTAGAGATTAAAGCATGAAACTTGGTAAAGTACGTGCTTATTGACCATTAAAAATGTGTTCAAAAAATTATCAAATTGGAAATTAAAACATAAAACTTTTGAACTAGTTTGAACTATTTATTGAAATTATGAAAATGACAGTTTGCAGTTGCAGTTTACAAAAAAGTGTGAAAAATATGGGAATTCATTTTAAAGTTCAGAGATTTCCTTGCAAATCCTGCTTGGATTCCATTCGGCTCACTTTACTTCGGCTTTCTACTGTAGTCGCTATAATCCCTTCGCGATTTTTATGAATGGCACGTTTAGATACGTTGGATACTAGCTGAACGTACCGCTCGGTGCCTTGAATATGGCATGGAATATTCGGATTCGGAAGCGGTGGATCTTCTTCGTCTTCAAAATAAGCTTTCAAATGTTCATACGGTATGCCTCTTGTGAATGGCGGTTCTGACAGCTCATTATCGTCGTTCAAATCAATCATATGAACGTACTCAGTGCAATCAAAATTTTGGTTTTACGTAGGCACGGAGAGATGGATCAAATAAATTATCCCGAATATATAAAATTTTTTTCAGTGCATAATTCCGAATGTTTTTTGTCGTTGTTGTTGTTGTTAACAATGTATTGCCCTGTCTAGAGTGTATGATCATTCCGAAGATCTTCATCAAGCTCTTCTAAGGGGAGTCCAAGGAAATGTGCAGTTTCAACAGGGTTTGTCCAGAGGGACAGAGGGGTTAGAAGAGTAGGTTCAGATGAACAATTGAAGAGATGTAGAGTATCATGGGGGGTCCTACCACATGCAGGGCATGTATTTAAGATTGTATCATTAAGTCTGGATAAGTAGGAGTTTAACCTTACACTATATCCAGACCTAAGCTGTGCCAAGGTCACTCTTGTCTCCCTTGGTAAGGTGCGTTCTTCTTCAGCAATATCCGGTGGAGGACTGTTCAGAACGGGATTCACAGGTAGAGATCCGACAAAAGTGTCTACCGACTCGGTGTGGATGTCGGTTAGAGCCCGCTTATGATTCTGCAGATCAAACGGCAAGGTAATATGATGCCGGATCTCATCATAGTGCTTACGGAGATGTCTCCTTATGTCTCTCGGGGGCGGATCTATGTCCAAAAGATGACGGTTTGGATGTGCTGGCTTGTGGCAGTTCAGAAGGAATTGCCTGCTCAGCATTTCCGCATGCTCTTTTACATTGAGCAGTTTTGCCTCCTGATTGAGGGGAGACTCGGAAGACATGAGGAGACATCCCGTAGCAGTTCTGATGGCAGTATTTTGGCAGACTTGTAACTTCGTCCAGTTGGTGTTATGTACATTAGGCGACCATATGGGCGCAGAATAGTCAAAGACTGGTCGGCCAATGGCCTTATATCTAGTCAGCAACGTTTCTTTGTCTTTTCCCCAAGTACTGCCGGCAAGTGACTTGAGGATCTTGTTGCGACCACGTACCTTTGAGACCATTGCAGACACATGACCAGCAAATGAGAAAGTATTATCCAGTGTCATCCCTAATAACTTTGGGTGGCTGACAGTTGGTAGCTTAGTGCCATCAACGAAAATGGCTAATTCATTTCTCACCTGGTGCGTCCATGTCGTAAAAAGCGTCGCCGTTGATTTTGTCGGAGATATTGTCAGATCTCGCTCAGTGAAAAACCGGGAAAGGTCGCAGAGGTAACCATTGATTCTCGTACAGAGTTCATCAGTATAGGGGCCCCACCCCTCTGGTGGTGGGGGCATCTTCGATAGATAGAAATTAAACAGTGTCGGGGATAGGACACCACCCTGTGGCACCCCCTGTCTAATACGTCTAGGTTTTGATTTTGCGTTTCTAAAGTTAACCGACGCCTGCCGTCCACTCAAATAATTAGTGGTCCATCTCTTTAAACCATCAGGTATCTGTGTCTCAAACAGATCTTGTATGAGAGTGGCATGGTTGACTGTGTCAAAAGCTTTCGACAGATCAAGTGCCACTAACACAGTCCTGTGATTTGGTTGGTTTTGATTTAGGCCGCTATTTATTTGAGTTGTAATGGCATTGAGTGCGGTGGTGGTGCTGTGCAGCTTACGGAAGCCATGTTGATGACTAGCCAGGTGCAGATTTGCAGTATAATACGGGAGCAAAATGGACTCTAGCGTCTTCACTACCGGTGACAAAAGTGATATAGGACGATATGCCGGTTTTCTAGGTTTTAGTAATGGAACCACTCTCGCCTTTTTCCATATTTCAGGAATGACGAAAGTGTTCAGTGAAAGACTGAATAGAGCCGCTAAGTATTTGTGTCCCTCCTGGCCTAGATGTTTCAGCATCTTGATGGCAATGCCGTCGGGGCCGATGGATTTTGAGGGCTTAGCCTGTCTGATGGCTTCCTTGACCTCTGAGGCAGTGATGATAATGGGCGTATTTTGGTTTTTATATTTACGCGCCAGTCGTATGGTTCTACGTTTAGCTCTATCGGGCGGGGAATGTAGTACAAATTGTCTACAGAAGGAGTTCGCAAATCCCCTAGGGTCCTTCTTCACCCTATCACCGAAAGTAATATCTACTTTATCCTTGTGTTGCGTTGGATTAGATAGAGCTTTGACCGTAGTCCATAATTTGCCAACACCATCAGAGAGGTTGCATTGCTCTAGGTGTTGTTTGCATTTGGCCAGTTTATGTTTATCGACCAACCTACGAATTTCCGCGTTGAGATCCTTTATACGGGGGTCTGCGGGATTGAGACTTCGCACTTCATCTCTTTCTCTAGCCATGGCCGCTGCCTCCGCGGGGAAATTTGGTCTTATTTGAGATATTCGACCCGCAGGAATGAAGCGTTTAGAGGCCGAGTCAATGATGTTGCGGAAGTTTCGTTCGCCTTTGCGTACGTCCGCAGGAATGGATAGAGCAGCCAAGGATTCGTCCGTATATGTCTGAAAACTGTCCCAGTCCGCCTTGGTAAAGTTAATATATGTACCATGACTATTGGGAGATGGTCAGACGCCAACGTGAGTATGGGTCGCCAATTGGTGTTGTTCAATAGTCCTGCACTTACGATAGAAATATCTGGCGAACTATAGCAGTTACCCGATACTCTCGTTGGGGCGTCTCCGTTCAATGTACAGAAAGCCGTATCATCTATTTGTTCTGAAAGTACATGCCCCCTACTGTCTGCTGGCAAGTTTGAGTGCCACATGTCGTGGTGCGCATTGAAGTCGCCCAGGATCACGCGGTTATCTCCTCGTAATAGCAGGCTAATGTCGGGGTGATAGCCGGTGGGACAACTTGAGACAGGGGGTATGTAGATATTAATGATTTGCAGATCGACATCTCCTGTACGGATAGTAATACCTTGGGTTTCTAAGATATCATCCGTTCCTTCGATGTCGGTATCAAATAGATGATACTGTACAGAGTTGTGCGTTATGAACGCTAGACCACCTCCCAGACCTCCTGTTACTCTATGACGGTCTTTCCGGTGGATGTTATATCCGCCATAGGTAATGAGGTCCGACCTAGGACTGAGCTTGGTTTCTTGGACTGCGGCAAGTTTTATGTCATATTGCGTCATCAAATTAGTTATCGCTGCGATCTTACCAGTTAATCCGTTACAGTTGTGCTGTAAGATTTGGAAGTGCGCCGGTGGGGTCGATGTCGAGTTAACCATAGGCGTGAGAGACGGATGTGTTCGCCCAGGTGTTTGTAGGCTAAGACCAAGGCTGTGCCTCAGCCTAGTTAGCTGTGGACCCGGTGTAACCGGGTTGGCGTGCGTCGTAGGTTGAGGTGTGTTACAGCATGGTGCGATGAACGCATCCGTCCAGAGGTTCCTGTTAGCGAGCCCAGAGCATAAATGTACGTGGCATTGGCCTAAGCAGTTATTGCATTTGACCGATGACGCGAGCGTGTATAATCTTTGCCGACAAACAGTACACGTAGAGACAGGTGCGAGAAGATGTTGATCCTGACTCACGTGAGAAATTAAACGGGAGGGGGGGTATGACATAGAAACAGAGAGAGACTGGTGCTCGGAGTTGCTCATGTCTAAACTGCTCCTGCACCGATTTTGTTGAAATTTTATCAACGTGTAGCGATATATGAAGGTTATATTTAGGCAAAAAATTGTTGATACCCGACACCCGGTTTTGGGGATATCGTTAACAATATAAACCCGAAAAATCTTCAAATATTTCTCAGAGCGAAGTTGGTTATTCAATAACATTAACACTTTCCCTCCGATCATTTTGAAATTTTAGCAGCATACTGATATATAAACAGAGAATGATTTGGAAAAAAAATTGTCGATATCCGATAACCGGTTTTGGATATATCGATAAAAGTAAAATATTTTTGCTAACTTGGGCACTTCTCTACCAATTATGTTAAAAGTTAAGCAGCATGTAGATATTTATATAAAGCAATCTTCGGTAAATTTTTTTTGGTACCCGAAACCCGGTTTTTGAGATATTGTCGAAAATGTTTAATTTAAAAAAAACAAGTAAGGAAAGCTGTCTTCGGCTGTGCCGAAGGCTTTATACCTTTCATGAATAAGCGTCACGATTTTCACTGTTTGATCCCAGTACAGCCTGTGTGAATATAACTTAAGCTCATACCGAAATTATCGGAACTATCGATTATATGGGGGAGATGTGTTATATTGGTCCATCTCATTGATTTTTGACACCGACATTCCACATTCTAAAATAGCAATAGTTATGAAATTTCACGTTCCTACCTATATAACTACAGGAGTTATCTACAAAATCCGTTTATTGGAACAATCGATTGTAGGGGGCTATGTGAAATATTTATCCCATTTCGATGATTTTCAACATCGATATTTCAGATATAAAAATAGCAATACGTCTAAAATTTCATGTTCCTACGTGTTTAATTACAGGAGTTATAGCCCAAAATCCGTTTATCGGAACAATCGATTGTATGGGAGCTATGTGAAATATTTATCCCATCTCGATGATTTTCAACACCGATGTTTCACATATAAAAATAGCAATACGTCCAAAATTTCACGTTCCTACGTGTTTAATTACAGGAGTTATAGCCCAAAATCCGTTTATCGGAACAATCGATTGTATGGGAGCTATGTGAAATATTTATGCCATCTCGATGATTTTCAGCATCGATATTTCACATATAAAAATAGCAATACGTCCAAAATTTCACGTTCCTACGTGTTTAATTACAGGAGTTATAGCCCAAAATCCGTTTATCGGAACAATCGATTGTATGGGAGCTATGTGAAATATTTATCCCATCTCGATGATTTTCAGCATAGATATTTAAAATATAAAAATAGCAATACGTCCAAAATTTCACGTTCCTACGTGTTTAATTACAGGAGTTATAGCCCAAAATCCGTTTATCGGAACAATCGATTGTATGGGAGCTATATGTAATATCGGTCCGATCTTACTAGTTCCGACAAATGATTCCTATATTGGAAAATGGTGGCCGCATACAAAATTTCAGCCAAATATCTCAAAAACTGAGGGACTAGTTTGCGTTCAAACAGACAGACAGACAGACAGACAGACGGACATGGCTAAATCAACTCATCTCGTCATCCTGATCATTTCGGTATACTTATTGATGGGTCTATCTCTTCTTCTTCTCATCCTTACAAACATCGGACCAAAGTTATAATACCATTTCATGTTCATGAAAGGTATAAAAATTGTTTACCACTTCTACTGGTGAACCAGTGAGAGATATGCACAAACGCTCAAAGGCAATTTTGAAGGGCGTAAAATTCCCTAAAAGGCCCCTTAAACCGATTCAGAATATTACAAAAGGCATCCCAATAATAGAAATTGGAATGAATTCTGACCGAAAAAAATCTAATTTTTCTAAATTTTAATAAAAAATTTCAAGTTCTAAATAGTAAAATATTAACAATATATCTTGACACTGACATTGTATTGAATTTTAAATATCAAAAATACAACAAAAAGTATGAAAGCCACTAAAACTTCGGTAAAGTTATCATTCAATATTTTGGGAGAATTAGTGGTTTCTTTAATAAATTTTTGTTATATGTTTGTATTGTTGGGATAACTTTACTAAATTTGTGCTTTAGGTCACTGACGTTTAAATAAAAGTTAGTTTAGAAGTAGTTAAATACATGGTTTCCAATTTTTTTACGGTTTCTGATATCTCTCGAAAATTGCCCATATTTGCCCCTTGTACAAATTTCAATAACTTTCGTTATGTTAATCTTTCAAAATGAGGCATTTGGTTTTATACTACTGTAGTGTAACACGTAATAAAAGTAACACTGTAGCTGTGCCTACAAAAAAACATGCTACCGTAAAAAAGGTACGCACCAAAGTAGCTCGACATTTATGCCTCTACCTTGAAAAGTAAAGGGAGCACATCATATTCAAAACCACCGAAAGTTTTGCTGTATATTAGGCTATCATCATTGCGTACCACCAAAATTTTAATACTCCGTTGCCTCAAAAAGTTATAAGCACAAAATCACAAATATTGAAAATGGCCAAAAACAGAGTATCGCTACTTTCATTGATGATAACATTTAATATTGGAGGTGCACATTAAACTCGCTTACATTTTTAGAACCTCCTTTAGAAAAACTACACCCTGGTAAAATTTCAGAGCGATACATTAATGCCTCAAAATTTTATAGAACAAATACCAAAAAGAAAATTAAAGTATCAATCGAAAAAGTGATAAATTCGACGTTTTTCGCCTTTCAAAGTTCTGTAAAAACTTATTGTCTACATTTTTTCATCCAAATCTTCAGAGAAGATAGTCAATACGTAAACTAAATATCCATATGCTTTTTCCCCGCTTTAACTCATTAACCGATGTGTAGCATCCGAGTATCCAAAAATGTAACACTATTTGGTATTTGCCCATATCTAAATTTTCGAGAGAGTTGCAAAGGGTAATTGGACGCTTTTGCTAAAAAATCAGTGATGATGAAATTGGTTTCTTTCTCAAAAGGCGTGGAAAATTTTAAATATATACGATGGAAATTATTGTAAGGGCATGCCAAATGCATATAGTTAAATAAGCTTGTCGAAATTTAAAGACTACCTTTAAAACAAATTTAAAGTAGTAAATACATACAATAAAGAAAATGAACTTTTTGATACTGTAATGCTTGGGGGTATAGCAAGTATTATCTGAGCTCTTCAGCCGTATCAGTCCGAGCATTAGAATGCACGATTCGATTCATGGAAAGAGTGAAACTATAAGTTTATGTCTTAGACCAAGAATGAATTTATTTCGGCTCATCGCCGTCTTTTATATGTTTACAATCTACCTTATGAGTAATCTACTTTACAAACTTACATTTTTAAGTCGTTAGTCATATACGTTATTGTGCAATAATAATATGGGTTCAATCGACTTTATGTTATTGGAGAAGTGCAGCGCAAGCTAAATTTATTTGAATACTTTGGCCTAGTTATTGCCAAAAGTAGCGTATATTTGTGAAAAACACCAAAATTACGACAGAGCTGATTTTTTGTGGAGAGCTTAGGTTCACCTTGTTTTGAAAAATGTCCTGAGACAAAGTTGTAGATCTGAAAATTCTTTACAAAAACTATCGTTTTAACACACTCTAGGTGTTCGGGAAAAATCCTGAAAAGTCTATACATGGTATATATGGTATGCGCATATAATATGTAGAGCTAATTTCACAATCGCGTTATTTCATTACTGGAGACTCATAGGGAAATTCAAGGTCTACAACTTTGTCTCAGGTAATTTTTAGAAAAATCTTACCGTTTTCGAGAAAAATCCAAAAAACTTAAAATTTGGACTTTTGACCCCGAACAACTTTTTTTAGAACACATGGTATCGATTGGGACTTTTTAAGTAATTTTTCGGCATTTGTTTCCCTTAGGGGTCAACTGCCAATAAATTAGTTAAAATTAGTCAAAAGACGGGGTTTGAGGATCACGAATCCGGAAGCGCTTTTTTTTAATAATTTGCTTCTCTGAAGAGATATTTGCAATCAAAGTTACAATTTTTCATGTGGTTGTTGTAATTTTATTAGGCTGTACCTAAAAACGTGCGAAAAAATGCGTACCGTGGCGCAGCCCAGGGTTATATATCAACTCAGAAAGGTGTTCTGCACATAGGTAAATACCATGGATTCCGCCCCAATTTTGGTATCGGACCCGGATAATTTTTTGGTTTTTTGACCATAACTTTTCACAGAAACAAAAAATTAAAAAAAAACGCTTCCGGATTCGTGACCCTGAGGCCAAAACCCGTCTTTTGAGCTATCTCCCATAATTTTAGCTAATTTATTAGCAGTTGACCCCTAAAGGAAACAAGTACACCTTCTACATATCACATAACACCCTTATATTACATGAATCACATATTTTCAAACTTGTTGGCAAATATAAACGTACATATTTCACATAAAAATAATGTCTCCTGACATGTTTCAACGCGGGTTGGCACTCGGTAGCTGCTGAGATGCTGAAGTTTTCCAACTTCAACGAAAACGAAGCAAATGGAAAAAAACACTCAAACACAAACAAACCCTCGCTATAACACTTTTCACAAAATTTTATAATTTCTTGCTTTTTTATCATAATTCAACAATAAAAATAAAGCAAGAGCACTAAAACATTTTATTTTATTTTGTGGCTTTTTTTACATTTTTGTTTGTGTTCGCTTGCGGAATTGCCAACTACCGCGAACGCAAACCTGTCAAACGCAGTGACTGCGCCGTGATAACGTAACTGGATGAACGCGAAAACTTACGTGCTTATAAATTACGAACTTGAGAGTGATGGTGAACGTGAGTAACCGCGTCGCGTCTGGTCACCGTGATTTATAAAATCAGGACATAAGAATCGAAAAATGTTCCAAAATCTCTAAGCTAAAAATTTAATTACTAATTTAATTAAATTTTTTTTTTTGGCATTTTCAATAAAGCTCCTCTAGCTAGATGTGACGATATCACAATATTATTTGGAAATGTTAAATGTAAAGCGTAAAGTGACTTCAACTAGTAAAATATTGTTTCTGAAGTAACGCGAGTGACAATGGAAATCCCCATATGTAGATTTTTCTGCTGACTTTTTCTGATTTTAAAGTGGTTAGATCTGAAACTTTGTAAAAAATTAGGTTTTTTTTTTCAAAAATTGTTCAACGTTTTTTTTTGCATAGCGGCCAAACTACTGAATATATTATAGAGATAAAGGCAAAAAATGTTTATGGGATTTAGTATAATGATTAGCTCAACAGCCTAGATCGAAAAAATGAAAAAATAAATTTTAACTTACCTATACGGGCGGGCGGCCGCCGTGGTGTAGCGGTTAAGTGCTCGGCCTCCTACACCAAGTCTTGGTGGATCAATACCCGGCCAAAGTAACATAAAAAATTATTTAAAAAAATAATTTTTCCAAACGGGGTCGCCCACAGTGGATCGGATGGTGACAGGTAACAAGGTCGATGGAATAGTGTCAATTGACATTATTTCGAACCCCAAATGGAAATAGTGTCAATTGACTTTATTTCCGTTTTCGAAATGGAAATAAGGTCAGTTGACTTAACTTCTCTTTGTTAATATGTTTATTGACGTTATTTCCTTATTGAAATGGAAATAGCGTCAACATTGCTTACAGCATGTCAACTGAACATCACGCGATGTTTGAGTTTGATGATGTGATTTTCACCATTACAAAAAGCGTCGCATTTTATAATATGATTTCAATTTAAAATACTCAATGGTACGATATTTTTATACCCAGCTGTACTTGTACACAGGGTATTATAACTTTGTTAGGATAACGGTTGGTTGTACAGGTATAAAGGAATCGAGATAGATATAGACTTCCATATATCAATATGATCAGGATCGAAAAAAAATTTGATTGAGCCATGTCCGTCCGTCTGTCCGTTAACACGATAACTTGAGCAAATAATGAGATATCTTCACCAAATTTGGCATGCGTACTTATTTGGGTTCAGAATAGATTGCTATTGAAAATGGGTAAAATCGGACCATAACCACGCCCCTTTTTCGATATCGAAAATTTCGAAAAACGTATAAAATGGGTTAATTCAATATTAGAAGCAGCTACAATGATAAAATTTGCAATATGTATTGATTTAGATGTTCTAAGGCCGATTTTATAAAAAATTTTGAAAAGGGGGCGTGGTACCGCCCACGTATATTTGAAGAAATTTTAAAATTTTGACTCTTTATAACTTCAGAACAGTTTATGCTAGTATAACGAAATTTCGTAGAGGACATACTATTGTTGTGGTAAATTCAGCTATAGAAAATAAACGAAATCGCTTCGCGACCACGCCTACTTTTTCATAAAAGTTATATTGAAAGGAGGTGGAAATATTGAAAAGTCCATATCTAATTAACTGATTTCGCTATAATAATATAATTTGGTACATACATCAACTTTCATATTCTTTACATAATTTTTTAAAATTTTGGAAAGTGGGCGTGGTACCGCCCACTTATGAGTCAAGCAATTTTTAAATTCGACTGCTAACAACTTCAGAACGGTGTGAGATAGATTTACGAAACTAGGTACCAGGCATGTTATGTTTATGTAGAGTACTACCACAGAAAATAAGAAAAATCGGTGAACGATCACGCCCACTTTATGTGCACAGCTGGGTATGTAATGTTCGGTTTCACCCGAACTTAGACTTCCTTACTTGTTAATTGTAAATTTTTATTTAATAATCTGATATAAATCAAGCGATATTTAATTATAAATTGAATTTTTCCTTTCAAATTTATCTTAAAAAGCGCCACAGGCAAATATTTGAAATTAAAAAACAGCACGACTTTTAATTCAAAATTTTTATTTTTTTAGTATGATATTATTTTAAAATATTTAATGGCTTGACTTTAAAATTTATTTTAAAAAGCGCCGGAGGCAAAAATTTGGAATAAAAAATCGCGCGATTTTTAATTCAATTTTTTTTTTTTTTTTGGTATGATATGATTTTTAAATATTTCATGGCATGACTTACAAATTTACTTAAATAAGAGCAGCATGAATTAAAAATGATGTTAACACCTGTGGACGAAAGTCTTATTTCAAGTTGTGACTCAAATATATCATCCAGCGAGGACGAAAACAGTGATGAAGTTATACATTTCAACCAGAACAATGTCGTTTTACATTGTATCCTATGCATCGAAAAACCCCGGGATACAGTGTTATTTCCATGCAGCCATTTCAAACTTTGTGAAGAATGCTATTTGAAAATTGAGAAAAATGCCACGAATGCAAAATGTCCCATTCTGTTCCCTTACTGCAGGCAAGTTGTAGCAAACACTATGTACATTTGAACGAAAACAATTATTTTCTTAATAAATCTTACTTATATCTATGCGGCTTTTTTTAAATTTGTAAGCCATACATTGAATATTTTAAAATCATATCATTCCAAAATATAAAAATTTAAAAATAAAAATCAGGCGATTTTTTGGCATGAATTAAAAATGACTTTATTTCCAACTCAAATGGAATTAGTGTCAATAACTCTTAGAGAATGCCTATTCAATATATATTAGCTTAGTTAATCCGTTATGATGACCGTTTGTTAGTGGGTAAAGTGAGTAGGAAGTAAACAGTTGCATATAACCATTAGTTTATAATGGAGTTTAGTCAAAAGTCAATCAAAAAAGTCCAAAATGTCGTTCGCGGCCCGAACCGAGGGCTCGGGGCGCGGAACGGCATGATACCGACGTAGTAAAAAATTAAATGCGACGCTTTTTGTAAATCACA
This sequence comes from Campiglossa producta, assembly GCA_964058755.1. Lineage (NCBI taxonomy): Eukaryota > Metazoa > Arthropoda > Insecta > Diptera > Tephritidae > Campiglossa > Campiglossa producta. The sequence continues at coordinate 50,657,073 of CAXKVI010000004.1, forward strand.
TCATCACACTTAAACATCACGTGATGTTTAGTTGACATGTCGTAAGCAATGTTGACGCTATTTCCATTTCAATTAAGAAATAAAATCAATGACTATATTGCCAAATTGCTGTTGACTTTACTTCTCTTTACAATGCGAAATAATGTCAATTGACACTATTTCCATTGACCTTGTTACCTGTCACCGAACGGATTTAGCTTTCGGTGGACGATTTTAAGTCTCATTACATGACGTTTTTATATATCAGTGTTTTTTGATAAAGTCTTAAACAAAAAAGTTATAGCAAATTAAAAAATATAATGTATGGAAAAAATCACATTTTTACACGTTAACTCATTTTCCTCACATATCCTCAAAACTTGAATAATTTATTTATATAGCAAGGGTTATATACTATGCAATGCACTCGGTTTCATGGTTCGAAAAGGTTCGATTTTTTTATGTTTTTATTTTTGTTATAGTATGGCAAATCATTCTTTAATTTTGAGTAGAACTTAGAAACAATTTTTTTTTTGTATTTTTTGGTATTTTTTTTTTTTTTTTGTGTATCTTAGTATTGCGAATCACTTTTTTTATTCTGGGTAATATTTAAAAACAAAAATATTTCATAGTTCATTAAAGGTTCAAATCAAGAATTTAGCTATTACAGCTTGTTCGTTAATTATAGAGCTCTAGATACCCGGGTATCGAGCAGCCTGGCTAACTCGATACTCGCTCGAAACTCGTTCGAGCTTTTGAGCAGTTCGAGTTGACACACAAAAGTTATAAAATTTATTAGTCAGGAATTTCCTATAAACAGAAATTCAATTTATAGCTACAAAACTTTTGATGGGAATTTGAGCTCCAAAGGATGGTGCCCCGAAGTAACCAATCAAATTAACTGCCCCCGTGGCGAATACGGCGGCTACGGACTATTTGTATGTTGGATTGAATCGGCTGCTCACGAATAACTGTTTTGCTGCTGGAGACATTCTTCTTGCAGCCACGACCCTTTTTTCTGCTTCAATGTTTTAATGTTGTGCCACTACTAAAAGTTGGAGGCTAGGAAGTTAGCAAAATCCTGCAGCGCGCACTTCCACTACCCTCACTGAAGAAACATAATTTATGAGTATGCATGTAATACCAAAAGGCTATATCTATTCATCTGATAGACTCTCACCTCTGTTGTATCCCTCAGATTCCTAGTTAGGCCCATGCATAAGAAGCTACAAAATCTTAAGTTTGAAAACTGTTGCAGAGTGGTAGAGCACCATTAGAACCCACTCGACTAATTTAGTTTCGTTTATTGTTTAGAGATAAAAGAGACTATTACTTCGATTGCATGATGAAAGCCATCAAGTCCTTTATGTCCAGCTCCGTGACCTGGCGTAGGCTAACCAGGAAGGGCGCTCCCAAAAAGCGCATTCTCGTGCCAATTAAAGCCGGGCAGTTGCTCCACCGTTTCCTCCTCCTCGTCATCCTTGCAACTCCTACAGCATCGTCGGTAGGGCACACCTAGCCTTTCTACCAATAAGGCAATGCCCAGTTAATACGCCTATTAATATGGATATTTCTCTTCTCCTTAGGGCATAAATATGTTTGATCTTTTATCATTCCATTTCGGCCAGGTTTCTTTGGACATCCGGCATCCTGGAGATTGCATCCATCTTTCGTTGGCTTGACGGAGTGTGTACTCTTTCAGCATTAGCTTGCATGTGGCAAACGGCATACATAAGCGCTCGTTATCCCGAAGAATCTGCTTGGTCGTGCCCTGCCTCGCAAGCTCGTCTGCCCTACAATTTCCCTCCATGTCCCTATGTCCCGGGTCCCATGCGAGGTTCACGCAGTTTTGTTGGGCCATCTCTTGTAGAGATCGACGACAGCTGAGCGTCAGTTCAGAGTTGAACGAGTAAAAGCCAAGGGATTTGATGGCCACCTGGCTGTCGCTAAGAATAAGAATATCCTGTCCGATAGTGTGTTGGCCTATCCAAGCCGCGGCATCCATGATTGCTGAAACTTCAGCCTGGAAGACACTGCAGTGATCAGGTAGTCTGAAGGAGAGCTCAAGGTTCAGATCCTTTGAACAAACCCCTCTGCCGTCTAACTTCGAGCCATCGGTATAAATGGCAGTGCCGCCATGAGTGGCGGGACTCCGATCTGTCCCCTCCCATTCTTCCCTGCTGGGAATGTTTATTTTAAAACCGCTATCTCCGACTGTTATGGTCGCACAACGATCTGTGCTCAGCGGAAGAAAGCTGTAGGATCCCAAAATACTGGCGTGTTCAGTAATGCTTGCGCCCCAGCCGGACGTTTCCCTTAGACGCAGAGCCGATGCATCTGCTACCCGGTGCCCGTCCAGATGGAGTGGCAAAATGCCAAGAATGGCCTGGAGTGCTTCGTTTGGCGTTGTTCTTAGCGCACCGGTTATACAGATCATGGAAGATCTGTGAACTTTACCTAACAGATTAAGGTTTGTTGCCTTGCTCTGCGTAGCCCACTATACCACACCTCCATAGAGCATGATTGGTCGAATGATTGCAATGTAGATCCATTTGCATATTTTAGGGCTGAGCCCCCATATTTTTCCAATGGCTCTTTTGCACGTTTAGAGTGCAATACACGCTTTCTTCTGGCGCTGAAGAACATTCTCCTTCCAGGTAAGTTTCCTATCCAGAACTGTGCCTAGGCGCACGCCATCCAGTTTTGGTAGTATTTACGGTGGTATCTTATAGCGGTTGGTGAAAAGGACCAGTTCTACTTTTCCCGGGTTGATGCTCAGTCCGCAGTGCGAGCACCATCCCCACCTTAGGAATAAACACTATCGTGGCACTTCTCCAGGAGCACGGAATGTAGCTAAGAGCCAGGCTGGCTGTATAGAGAAATACCAGCCGTTTGGCTGATGTCTCCAACGTGTTTATGAGTTGTGCGGGAATAAACCCGTCTGGCCGGGCAGCCTCGAACGGTTCGAAGCTTTTAACCGCCCACCTAACCTTTTCCTCCGTGATGGGTATGTATACAGCCAGGTTTGTTGTAGGTGCTGAGGGTTCCTCATGCAAGTTCTCTGGGAAGGGCGTATTCAAGAGCAGCTCTAGGGTTTCCCTCTCCGTGCTGGTCCAGGATCCGTCAGGTTTGCGCAAATAGCTTGTGGCTGTTTGAGTTTTTGAGAGCACTCGTCTAAGTCTCGCTGTATCGTCGGCATTTTCGACCCCAGTGTAGAAATTTCTCCACGATACTCTCTTCGCCTGCCTCAGAGTTTTTTGTAGGCCCTAAGTTTAACTTTTTATTCGAGCCATTAAGTCTCCGTGCCAAGGCTCTTGGCCTTATTAAATTGTGTCCTACATGATTTGCGGAGCGAGTCCACGTCGTAGGTTTTGGCACTGGGCAAGCCTGCTCTAGGGCAATTGAGAGCGCCGTTGTAAAGGTCTTTACCAGATCCTCCAACTCCGCTACTGATGAGGGGACTTGTGGGGCAGAGCTGGTAGGTCTATAGCTAATATTTCATTGTGTAGCTGCCAGATAGTGTTACGTGGGTTGCGTTTAATAACCGGCTGCACAACAGAAAAGTCTAGAACTAGTTCTATGTACCGGTGGTCGCAGAATGATTTTTCATCAAGAACACGGAATTTTTTACCCACTCATAAGCGCCTTCGCTGCAAATAGTGAGATCTGTGACCTCCCTGAGGGTTTTAGTGATAAACGTAGGCTCGTTGCCCACGTTGCAAACTACCAGGTTAGTTGTTAATAAATAGTCAAACAACGACTCTCCCCTAGCATTGATATCGGAGCTTCCCCACTGGACGTGATGAGCATTAGCGTCAGTTCCCATAATAAGATGACCCATGGACAAATTTGCCACCAGGTCTTTTACCTCCCTCTGTGGGGAAGGTTCTTCGGCATCGTAGGGCATATAGACGACGCCATCGTCAGGCTGGTACTGTCGACTGTTAAACTGGCAGCAGTAACGTCACCATTGGTATAGGTGGGCAAGAGAAAGGCGTTCAGCTCAGACTTAACCAAAATACGGGCTATAATCCTGCCCCCTCGCTGGCTCGGATAAGCTTAAAACCCTTAGTCCCCAGACCACAAATCCTTGAGCTATTGACCCAGGGTTCTTGGATGAGGACCACATCTACCTCGCCTTTAGAAAGACGACTGATTAAAGCAGCCGAGGCTTGTCTTGAAGACTTCCCCGTCCAGCAGGCTGTCTCCCATCTCCGAGCTGTTCACTGCTCCTTCGTCATTTGACGTGGCAGATACTATACTTTCCGAGTCGGACATCTCCGACTCCTCTTCCGTCACTGCTATGTCCGAGTCCTCCTAAGCAGCCGAAGTAGCAGCGTGCTGTACATCGCCACGGTATACGTGGTTCACGATCTGACCTATGCCGTAGTGCACTCATCCATTGCACCGTTTAAGGGGCTCGAGTGCCTCCTTATTCAAGGTGAAGACCACCTGCCTATCAGGCCCTACCGCGTCCTCAACCAGATTGACACTCCAGTCCTGCGTTGTTGTTGTTGTTGTTAACAACAAAACACTCCCCGAAGGTTTTTGGGAGTGATGCCGAAGTTGACAGTCCTTGGCCGGATATGACCCCGGTAAGCTGCGGTACTCCCTTGCGGTACTGCCCGACTGTCGTGGTAGCGATTTGGTATGACCAGGGGAACCTTCTAGGTCATGGCATCCCTCCATCCATGAGGAAGGAGAAGATGGGTAATGAGATGTGAGAGGCATCATATCCGTAGATCAACCATCGAGTAGCACGTCAATTACCTATGTGCATATTAGTCGCCTCTTACGACCGGTATGCCTACCTCGGGCATATTCTAAACCCCTAACCCGCAGGGGGTCGGGAGAGGCGGGTTCATGATCCGCAGCATCCTGAGAATTCTCTCAGGTTCAGCAGGGATGGCAGGAATCCATGCTCTTGCCCTTGGCCGAGCCGCAATGTCCTTCCAGTCGACAACCTCGATTCTTGCCCCTTGGTAGATCTCACCCAGTCTTGCAGCTGCTGCCTTGTACAGTGCAACAGTTTTTGCATCCTAGCAAGCGAATACCTTGATTCGGCCCTGGTGCCATCCCGCGTCAGAACCCATCGGCGTGGCACCCGGAGACTCATCCATAATGTCAAGAAGGGTATTACCGATCGCTTTCCGGACGTACCGCCACTGGTCCCTAGGGATGGCCCAGCTTTCGTTACCTCGATCAATGACGCCTTTGATGATCCTGCCCTTGGTCACTTAAGCAAAGCTAAGTTTACCCACTACGGGGGTGTTCTGCTGCCGCTTCGGATGAGGTTTTAAGTCCATGTCCGATCTCTGGCGTTTGAAGGGATTTCCGTTAACCTTCTTTGACTCATAATTGCTTTGGAAGTTCGGTAACAGAGCTTCAGCTATCTCCACCATCTTTCTGGCATTCGGCGATAGGGTCTCTTGTGAAACTCCCTCGTATTTCTTCAGGATCCTTGCGGCCACTCTTTTTTCCAAGTACTCAGAACGACTGGGAGATGTCTTTTGGGAGGGATTCCGACCCGTAGTTGCCATCACGGTCGTTCCCTTATTTGGATCTCTGGGGCCAGGTCGTGAGACCACTGCCACAGACGTTAAGGAATTGGTTTCGGTACCGGCACTTAATAGAGGTTTAGCATCAGCCGTGGTTGGCTTCACTGTGTTTGTACCGGTACTTGATTTGGGGATTGCCCCCTTATTATCCTGAGCTAATCGACCCGTAGTTGCCATCGCGGTCGATCTCTCGGCTGATATTGAAATGGAGGTTGTCCTCCGACGTTGGATTCTCGCTTGCTCCAGCATTGTCCTCCTCTGCTGGGCAGTATACGTAGCTGCCGTATCTTTAGTTTTTATGTTTTTATTATTTTTATTATTATTGTTCATCTTGTTCGTACGACCCGTCGCCGGGCAAGGCCAGCTAAGAGTAAGGGGAATGTGTCGGCCGCCGCGGCAGAGCCCCATACCGCGGTAAGGCCATAGTTACTCTCCGAGGCGGCACGGTATCAGAGAGGCTCCGTTCGATTACAACCACGATTTCCCTCCCGGCTGCAAACGTCCATTGGGCACGTGGTCGCATAACACCCTGGATTGGGAGGGGGAAGATCTTTGTCGTCGGGGCCAGAGAGGCGAGGCTTCTCTCGTGATGTAGTACCAGGCGGCGCTGTGAGCACAAGAGCAGCGTAGCCCTGTGGCCATCGACTTAAGCCCTCGTACCACCCTTCACGAAGGAACTTAATAGCTAAAAAATGCAAAAGCTTGCATTTATTTTGCATCTCAGCAATATATCCACTTTTCCACTAATTCCGAGACCTGAACATAAAGTGTTGACAAAACAATCAAAATAATAAATGAAAACATTGCTCAAATTACTCGAAAAATCTCGATATGCTCGAGTTCATGCTCGACCATTTTCGTTCATTTCCCGGGCTACTCGAAATGTGCGAACAAAATCTGGAGCGCTAGTTAATTATTTTTTTTATACGATGTTAACTATTCTAGCTTGTTCGTTTGTAACAAAAGAGTACTTTAAAGCAAACATTATTCCATCGGTCAATAGTCCATGAATTCTCCAAATATACATATATGTAGGTATATGACCAAAAAAAATAAATAAATTGAAAGCTTCTGGGTTAGACCTTGATACATATCACATTCAACAGTTTTCGAGTGATTACGTCCACAAACATACACACAGGAAGACAGAAATTTAAGGTATCCCTTATTTCGATAACTCGACCGGTTTTAGAGTTATCGACCAATATACGCGTATTGTACGGAGACATGTTTGGTAATATTATGCTTAAAGTGTTTGTAATTATGCACACTAATTTTAAAAAAGTTCCTGATTTTTACAACTCCGCATAAAAAAAAACTTTGAAAATCAAAATTTTTTTCAAAAATCGTAAAAATTTTACTAATTTTCGAATTTTACCAGCTATTGCTCAGCGATGGTTTGGTCCACCCCCTACATATTATACGTCGTTGGAAGCATAATTTCGAACGAGGTATCGCTTACGTCCATCACTTTTGTAACATTGGCGAAAATAATTTTTGAATGAAGTACACACGCCAAAATGAAACGCGGTTTCTAAAAGTGTCATAACTTTTTTAAATTAGGTTTTACGAAAAAATGTTATATGTATAACAAGAAATTGTGGAAAAAGATCATAGAATACGAAAATGTACTTTTAAAGTCCTAAGTCCCAAATTTTCAATTTCGTTCCACTGTGTCGCCCCTCGGCAGTAGTTTGGCAAACTCTCCGGGTGTATTTCTGCCATGAGAAGCTTCTCAGCAAAAACTCATTTGCTTTGCAAGTGCCGTTCGGAGTCGGAAAAAAATGTAGGTCCCGCCAACTTGTAGGAAAAACTCAAAAGCATACCACAAGTTGGAAAGAGAAGCTCTGCAAAAATCTCGTTAGAGGTTATGATAACCTGTTGGTATATCGCCGCCACTAGTTGATTTGAAGTAGTGTTTTGCAAAATGGGAATTTCCGATATCTCGGAAACTAGAGCTGCCACAGGAAAATGGAAGTAATATTCGGAATCAGGGAATGCATTCGCAGAGTATGTGAACCGGCATTTCATCGTCCAGTTCGCAAAACCGACAAATTGTTGTATCTGAAAGATTCATACCCAGTGAGGGTTCTTAGATCCACCCTTCTTAGATTTATGAGCCTGGCCGATGATCTTTGCGATGGTTCTATAAAGAGTTTGGCCTGCCTCTGTCCTAGGCTGCTAAGCCAATGCTGCCTAAACTGTATGTTTTCCCAGTTGCTTGTGGTCTCCTTTACGTGGGCCTTGGTGAGCCCACTGAAGGGTTCCGGACCATAAAATGCTGTTAGTGCACCTTGTTTTGCAAGCTGGTCCGCTTTTTCGTTGCCGTCATGTCCTTCATGCCCTGGGACCCAACCTAACAACACTTTGTTTCTGGCCCCCAGATCATTAAGGTTAAGTTATTGTGTACGACTGCAAGGCACGTAAGGCGGCCTGACTGTCCGACATAATGTAAATTCGCTTAGAGGATAGTCCTCTTCGGAGGCATTCTCTGCCACAGATTTCTATTGCATGGATTTCCCCTTGGAAAATAGCGGGGTAGCTACCCATTGGTATCGATTTTTTGTAGTTTGGTCCATAGATACCAGCTTTGATCCATCCGCATACCAAGTCTCCGAATCAAAGTTAGTTGAGTAGTGTTATCTTTGATTAGTATAGATAAAACCCAAATAGTCTCTAACGTTAGAGAAATGTCGTCTTTACGTTAGATAACTAGGGTAATTCTCTAACTGTTCTCTAGTCGAAGGCAACAGTAGAGAACTACACAAGAACTCGATTCGAGATAGGTTAGAGAACTAACCAAAAGACGAGCATTTTGCACCATTTGCAAATTCACATAAGAATCCCATTAGAGGATGACATTAGAATTCGAACCAAAAACTATAGTTTTCTCGATTTGAGAATTATGTCTTATTTTGTTGGAGAACGTTGTGATTCTCGAGTGTTTCTCGAGTCGTCCTCTAACGTTAGAGATTGGAGATTCGGGCTAGGTCTCGAATGTACCTCCAATCGAAATCTAGCTTCATGGTTTGTTGGGTATCTTTGGAAGTAGAGTATAAAAATGTGATCGTAAGATAATATTAAGTTAAGTCAATGGTTAATCCTATTTACTTTATTTCTAGGATTATCATCTGACCGAGTAATTTTTTCAAACGTTGCCGCAAAGGAAGAACACGTCCGCCGTGGCCAATTAGCTGACATATGCCTAGACACGCCGTTGTGTAACGGACATACCACCTCTATGGACGTTCTTTGGACCGGCACACCCGTTGTAACTTTGCCAGGGGAAACTTTAGCCTCCAGGTAAAGTATTGATTCTATATACCTATATTGCCTAAAATTTAGGGGGAGATCACCCAAACGACAATACGCATTATTTTCATGACTCATGTAATATTTTCATGACTTATGTACCTTTATATTTATCATTTGTCTTCATTTTAAAATTAACCAGAATTGCCGCGCCGCGATCTGCTCGATATATAACATCCCCCAACGGCAATAGGTTGATTGACTTCGCCGCTGCTCGCAATATGGTCATCAGTAGTACCAGGTTCCAGCATAATTGAATAAACCAAGCCACCTGGCTGTCCCCTGGTCAAAGAACAAGAAACCAGATTGATCATGTCATGGTCGACGGCAGACACAGCTCCACCGTTCTGGACGTGCGTACCCTACGTGGACTCGGACCATCATCTTGTTGCAGCCAAGATTCGCACACGCCTCTGTGCAGAGAAGAAAATACGCACAGTAACGGAAGGAAAGTTTGACGTCGAGAAGCTGCGCACGACACAGACAGCTGATAATTTCTCCACTCGACTCTCACACCTTCTATCGGAGAGCAAAGAAGGAAAAGAGACGCCTTTTCAGAAAAAAAGAAACGTGAGGCCGAAAGGCGTGAGGAATGATGCCCGACAATTTTATGAAAAGATCTGGCGGATGACCGAAGGTTTTAAGACCGGAGCAAGTTCATGTGAGGACATTAATGGCGACCTGGTAATCGACGTACAGAGTGTACTTAAATTATGGAGGGAGCACTTCTCCTCGCTGCTAAATTGCGAGGGAGATGTCGAACCCGATACCCCCATCCCTGACGATGGAAAATTCGTCCCACCACCTGACTCTGATGAAGTGAGGATAGCTATATCCCGGCTCAAAAACAACAAAGCGCCTGGAAAAGACGGTCTACCCGCCGAGCTGTTCAAACGCTGAGGCGAATAGCTGGTAAAAAGCATGCATCAGCTCTTATGCAGAATATGGTCAGACGAGTGCATGCTTCCGGATTGAAATTTAAGTGTGCTCTGCCCAATCCACAAGAAAGGCGATCCCGTTAACCGCACGAACTACCTCGGAATCGCATATAAGGTTCTTTCTAGCGCATTGTGTGAAAGACTGAAGCCCATCGTAGACAAACTGATTGGACGTTATCAGTGTATTTGACCCTGCGGGTTGGGGTTCTAGAATATGCTCGCGGTAGGTATGCCTGTCGTAAAAGGCGACTAAAATCCAAAGAGAGGACAACTCAATAAAACCCCTAATCCCGAGTGTGATCCGTACCGTGCTCATGGAATGAATGGCACTACGTTAGTGTGTCTTATAACGATGGCCTCCACATACCTGGCGCCCTCTGGTTGTATTCAGTCTTACTGGGATATCGGGGGCTATGTCCTAGCTGATCTTCTTTCCCCTACACTCGTGGGAATTACATGTACCAATTAAATGAGAAAAACTATACTACAGATCATGATAAATTTGAACTGCTTTCAAATGAACACGCCAGATCTGGCCTTTCGGTGGAGACCGAATCAAAAGCTGAAGCCGCAGGCATGGCGGGGCTGAATAAGCCCCTCCATGATACTGAAAATGCTGGAAAACGTAAGCACTTGAATGGCGCCGCTCGTAAGCGTCTTAAAAAACTCCTGGCTAAGGGTATCAAATACGAAACCGCCTTAGCAATTGCCAAACAGCCCCAAGGGCCGGCACAAAGGGAGGCGACCAATAAAAGGGGGCGATCCAATAGTATGACCCCACCAAATTTCCAAAAGAGGACAAGGCAGATGCCACCTCTTGATGGAGAGGCAGCCAGTGCCTTAGCAACCGTGGCTCATCCTGACGGTGTGTCATCAGGATCTTTTAGAGATGCCCTGACCACTATTAAGCTGGGCATAATCCCACAGGATTATCCTAGTGCCATCTGGTCTTCTGAACAACTGAAGATCATAAGGAGGGCCATTTTGAATGAAGTGATTAAACTTCAAGTTGGTACTATTAGTCCCCTCTTCACGGGCTGCGCGATTCGCCAAGGATGGCTTTCAATTGTCTGCGATGATTCTAATATTGCAGAGTGGTTAAAAGATATCGTCCCAAAACTAACTCCTTGGGAGGGTATTATCGGGTATTTTAAAGACGACGATTGCCCCTCAAACGAGCATATCCTAAGAGTTATTTCTGTTCAAAACCCGGCCCTAGTCACCATATACTGGAGAATGCTCAATCGGACAAGTAGGGCCATAGTGGCGGAAATCGCAATAGCTGTAGATCCGATGTCACCTGAAACAATCCGTCACCATAATAATATTATCAGTTTGGCGTATGCCAAAGTGAAACTGCGGCTTAAAACCAAACCGTCTTTGCCCCGGGTAGCTGATGAAGCCAGCGGCAGTCATGAAAATGTTGCGGTAGAAAAGAAGGCTGTAGAACAAACAGCCTGCAGCTCGCCCGCCGGCGCTATTTCCTTTTTGAAAAAGCAATTAAAACCGCAGGCGTTATTTATTTTTAAAATGGGCGTTTTTTCTCCTTACAAAAGGAAATAAAGCCCACGAGTGTCTTTTCCTTTCCTTAGCATTTAGCATTTTTAATTCCAAATTTTCAATTTATATTATAAAGTTAATTATATCATATGCATTTAAAATATCTTGAAAAAAGCGCCGCAGGCGAAAATTTGGAATGTAGGTTAGGTTAGGTTCAAGTGGCTGCCGCAGAGGCACACCTAGGCCAGTATTAAAAGGCCCGTTGTGATACCACCAACACTAGGAAAGTCAGTTCCGGGACCCTGCCATATGGAAAATCCCGGTATTAACGGAATTCTCCACATAGCAGAATCCCGGGACTGACTTTCCTATACCGACACCGTTACTCCTCCTCGAACCATTTAGATGACTTGATGAAGGCCATCAGGTTCTTTATGTCCAGCTCCGTCACCTGGCGTAGGCTGACCAGGAAGGGAACTCCCAAAAAGCGCATTCTCGCGCCACTTAAAGCCGGGCAGTTGCAGATGAGGTGCTCCACCGTTTCCTCCTCCTCATCATCCTTACAACTCCTACAGCATCGTCGGTAGGGCACACCAAGTCTTTCTGCGTGGGTACCAATGAGGCAGTGCCCAGTTAATACGCCTATTAATATGGAGATTTCTCTTCTCCTTAGGGAATAAATTTGTCTTGATCTTTTATGATCCCATTTCGGCCAGGTTTCTTTGGACATCCGGCATCCTGGAGATTGCAGCCATCTTTCCTTGGCTTGGCGGAGTGTGTACTCCTTCAGCATAAGCTTGCATGTGGCAAAGGGCATACCTAAGCGCTCTTTATCGCGAAGAACCTGCTTGGTCGTGCCCTGCCTCGCAAGTTCGTCTGCCCTACAATTTCCCTCAATGTCCCTATGCCCCGGGACCCATGTGAGGTTAACGCGATTCTGTTGGGCCATCTCTTGTAGAGATCGACGACAGCTGAGCGTCAGTTCAGAGATGAACGAGTAAGAGCCAAGGGATTTGATGGCCGCCTGGCTGTCGCTGAATATAAAAATGTCCTGTATGATAGTGTGTTGGCCTATCCAAGCCGCGGCGTCCATGATTGCTGAAACTTCAGCCTGGAAGACACTGCAGTGATCAGGTAGTCTGAAGGAGAGCTCAAGGTTCAGATCCCTTGAATAAACCCCTCCTCCAACTCTGCCGGCTAGCTTCGAGCCGTCAGTATAAATGGAAGTGCCGCCATGAGTGACGGGACTCCGATCCGTGCTCTCCCATTCTTCCCTGCTGGGAATGTTGATTTTAAAACCGCTATCTCCGACTGTTGTGGTTGCACAGCGATCTGCGCTCTGCGGAAGAAAGCTATAGGATCCCAAAATACAGGCGTGTCCAGTAGTGCTTGCGCCCCAGCCGGACGTTTCCCTTAGACGCAGAGCCGATGCTGCTGCTACTCGGTGCCCTTCCAGATCGAGTGGCAAAATACCAAGAATGGCCTGGAGTGCTTCATTGGGCGTTGTTCTTAACGCACCGCTTATACAGATCATGCAAGATCTGTGTACTTTACCTAGCAGATTAAGGTTTGTTGCCTTGCTCAGCGCAGGCCACCATACCACAACTCCATAGAGCATGATTGGTCGAATGATTGCAGTGTAGATCCATTTGCATATTTTGGGGCTGAGCCCCCATTTATTTCCAATGGCTCTTTTGCACGTGTAGAGTGCAATACACGCTTTCTTCTGGCGCTGAAGAACATTCTCCTTCCAGGTTAGTTTCCTATCCAGAACTGTGCCCAAGAACTTGGCTTTGTCAGCCAAGTTCAGGTGCACGTTATTCAGTTTTGGTAGTATTAGCGGTGGTATCTTATAGCGGTTGGTGAAAAGGACCAGTTCTACTTTTCCCGGGTGGATGCTCAGTCCGCAGCGCGAGCACCATGAGGAAACCTCTCTCAGTGCTACTTGCATCAAGTCGCACAGGGTTTGTGGGAATTTGTCCCTGTATACTATAGCTAAGTCATCTGCATATGCCACTACCTTCCCGCCCCCCAGCTTGTGTCTCGCAGCATGGAGTTGACAGTGAGGTTCCATAGAAGGGGGGAGAGAACACCACCCTGAGGCGTTCCCCTTGTGACATAGCGTGATAAGTCAACCGAGCCCAGTGATGAAACTATTCGTCTACCCCTTAGCAGTTGATCAATAAGTCCAATAAGAGACCTACTTATGCCCAGACTTGTTAAAGCGGTGTTTATAGCATCAGGGCTTATGTTGTTGAAGGCTCCTTCAATATCTAAAAAGGCCACAAGACAGTACTCCTTTTCATACAGCGATTTTTCAATAACAGAAACTAGGCTGTGAAGCGCAGTTTCTGTAGATTTCCCTTTGGTGTATGCATGCTGATAGCTACAGATCAGGTTGCTATCAATAGTAGAGGTGAGGTAGTCATTTATTATCCTCTCGAAGGTCTTGAGCACAAAGGATGAGAGACTGATCGGCCTATAGTCCTTGGGCTCGTAATGAGACGCCTTCCCCGCCTTAGGAATAAACACTACCGTGGCACTTCTCCAGGAGCACGCAATGTAGCTAAGAGCCAGGCAGGCTGTATAGAGAAATACCAGCCATTTGGCTGATGTCTCCAGCGTGTTTATGAGTTGTGCGGGAATAATCCCGCCTGGCCCGGCAGCCTTGAACGGTTCGATGCTTTTAACCGCCCACCTAACCTTTTCCTCCGTGATGGGTATGTGTACAGCCAGGTTTGTTGTAGGTGCTAGGGGTTCCTCATGCAAGTTCTCTGGGAAGTGCGTATTCAAGAGCAGCTCTAGGGTTTCCCTCTCCGTGCTGGTCCACGATCCGTCAGGTTTGCGCAAATAGCTTGTGGCTGTTTGAGTTTTTGAGAGCACTCGTCTAAGTCTCGCTGTATCGTCGACAATTTCGACCCCAGTACAGAAATTTCTCCACGATACTCTCTTCGCCTGCCTCAGAGCTTTTTTTGTATGCCCTGAGTTTAAGTTTATATTCCAGCCATTGAGTCTCCGTGCCAAGGCTCTTGGCCTTATTAAATTGTGTCCTACATGATTTACGGAGCGAGTCCAGGTCGTAGGACATGCTCTAGGGCATTCGAGAGCGCCGTTGTAAAGGTCTTTACCAGATCCTCCAACTCCCCTACTGATGAGGGAACTTGTGGGGGCAGTGCTGGCAAGTCCCTAGATAGTATTTCATTGTGTAGCTGCCAGTTAGTGTTATGTGGGTTGCGTTTCATAACCGGCTGCTCAACAGAAAAGTCTAGAACTAATTCTACGTACCGGTGGTCGGAGAATGAGTGTTCATCGAGAACGCGCCATTTTCTGACCCACTCATAAGCGCCTTCGCTGCAAATAGTGAGATCTATGACCTCCCTACGGGTTTTAGTAATAAACGTAGGTTCGTTACCCACGTTGCAAACTACCAGGATAGTTGTTAACAAATAATCAAACAACGACTCTCCTCTAGCATTGATATCGGAGCTTCCCCACTGGACGTGATGGGCATTGGCGTCAGTTCCGATAATAAGATGACCCATGGAAAAATTTGCCACCAGGTCTTTTACCTTCCTCTGTGGCGGAGGTTCTTCGGCGTCGTAGGGCATATAGACCGATGCCATCGTCAGACTGGTACTGTCGACTGTTAAACTGGCCGCTGTAACGTCACCATTGGTATAGTTGGGCAAGAGAAAGGCATTCAGCTCAGACTTAACCAAAATACAGGCTCTAACCCTGCCCCCCTCGCTGGCTGGGATTAGCTTAAAACCCTTAGTCCCCAAACCGCAAATCCTTGAGCTGTTGACCCAGGGTTCTTGGATGAGGACCACATCTATGTCGCCTTTAGAGAGACGCGCGATTTTTAATTCCAAATTTTCAATTTACGTCATATTCATTTAAAATATCTTGAAAAAAGCGCTGTAGGGGAAAATTGGGAACAAAAAATCGCGCGATTTTTAATTCCAAATTTTCAATTTACGTCATATGCATTTAAAATATCTTGAAAAAAGCGCTGTAGGCGAAAATTGGGAATAAAAAATCGCGCGATTTTTAATTCCAAATTTTCAATTTACGTCATATGCATTTAAAATATCTTGAAAAAAAGCGCTGTAGGCGAAAATTGGGAATAAAAAAAATAGAATAAAAAAATATTTTTAATTTAAAATGTTTTTTAAATGAACCAAAAACTGGAAAATAATTTCCCCTCTGCCTACATAGATTCTTCACCACGTAAAGCTTATCCGGAACATTTGTGAGTGGGAATTCTTATAGGTATTAAATAGTACTTGGAGTTTGAAATGTATAAAAACATTGGCGCATGATAAAGCGACAGTGACTGCGCCTAAATGTATGCAGAGGACGTTGAAGATTGTATGTTCGAATAAGTGAAATTCTAATATTCGAAATTTCGATGTTGTTGATGGAGCTGAAAACGCATTATAGCATGCGGCATTATAGTATGCGTACGAAATATTCATGCAATTTTTAAATTCGACTGCTAACAACTTCAGAACGGTGTGAGATAGATTTACGAAACTAGGTACCAGGCATGTTATGTTTATGTAGAGTACTACCACAGAAAATAAGAAAAATCGGTGAACGATCACGCCCACGTTATGTGCACAGCTGGGTATGTAATGTTCGGTTTCACCCGAACTTAGACTTCCTTACTTGTTGTATCGATTTTCGTCAACTTTAACCGGCGCTGGCGTCTTTACTGTTTTAAGTAGCCACTCAATATTTCTCAGAAATTAAGGGTACATTTCCTAGAAGAAATTAACCATCGGCCAAAAAACCCCACTCCTTATAGATAAATTGTTATCTCGAAATTTGTAAATTTTCAAAAATCATGGTTTTCAGGCTCGAAAACGGACATGTTGTTGTTGTAACGATGTGTAGTCCTGCCCAACGCGTATTTTTCCTTAACCTAATTGTCATCAATATCATCTAACGGGAGTCCAAGGAAACTAGCAGTTTCAATAGGATTGGACCAAAGAGAGATGGGTGTTAGAAGAGTGGGCTCAAATGAGCAAGAAAATAAGTGATTGGTATTGTGGGGGGACGAGCCGCATGCCGGACATACATTCGGCACATCAGGGTTCAGTCTAGATATGTAGGAGTTTAACCTACTACAATATCCAGAGCGTAATTGAGCCAGAGTGACCCTTGTCTCTCGAGGAAGATGATGCTCCTCTTCAGAAATGCCAGGTGTTGCGGCATGTAAGACATTGTTTAGCGGACAGAGCGCAGAGTAATGGCCAACAGACGTTGTATGGATATGCCCCAAAGCCTGTTTGTGCACCTGTAGATCAAACGGCGTTGTTATATAGTGACGGATCTCATCAAAATGTTTACGTAGATGCGACCTTATGGTCCTAGGAGGCGGAATGAGTTCAAGCAGTTGTCTACCGGGATGCTGTGGTTTACAGCAGTTCAGTAGGTACTGCTTGTTTAGCATTTCATTATGCTCCCTAACTGGAAGCATTTCCACCTCATTATGTATATGAGATATAGGTGACATAAGGACGCACCCCGTAGCGGTTCTGAGCGCGGTGTTTTGACAGGCCTGAAGCTGATTCCAGTGAACGTCTGCAAGCCCCGGCGACCATATCGGCGACGCATAGTTCAGGATCGGCCGACCAATTGCCTTGTACGTTACCAACAACGTTTCTTTGTCTTTACTCCAAGTACTGCCGGCTAGTGACTTGAGGATTTTGTTGCGGCTCTGTAATTTTGAGACAATTGCAGCTGAATGGGCAGCGAAAGTGTGCATGGTGTCAAAAGTCACTCCTAAAATTTTTGGGTGAGCGACAGTAGGTATTTTATGATCACCTACATAGATTTCTAATTCCATGCCAACCTGTGCCGTCCACGTCGTGAATAAGGTCGCCGAAGACTTTGTTGGCGACAATGTCAAGGTTCGGGCAGTGAAGAACTCGACTAGAGAGGGGAGATAACCATTTATTTTGGAGCACAGCTCATCAACGGAAGTACCAGTTGCCAATATCGTGCAATCGTCTGCGTAAGAAACAATCGTAACTTCTTCTGGTGGAGGAGGAAGCTTCGAAATATAGAAGTTAAACAATAACGGGGAGAGGACACCACCCTGTGGTACCCCTTGTTTTATCTTCCTGGCTTTAGATTTTTTGTTTCTAAATACAACAGACGACCGACGACCACTGAGATAATTGGCGGTCCAACGCTTTAGACAGGGGGGGAGTGACGAGTCTTCCAAATCAGCTACAAGTTGCCCATGATTTACTGTGTCAAAAGCTTGACTCAAATCAAGTGCAACTAGAACCGTCCTGTCATTAGGCCTATTTTGATTAAGAC
This sequence comes from Campiglossa producta, assembly GCA_964058755.1. Lineage (NCBI taxonomy): Eukaryota > Metazoa > Arthropoda > Insecta > Diptera > Tephritidae > Campiglossa > Campiglossa producta. Next base: position 50,674,693 of record CAXKVI010000004.1, read on the forward strand.
CGTCAGTTATCTGAGTGTTTATGACATTTAGAGCAGATGTTGTGCTCCTACCTTTCCTGAAGCCATGTTGGTGCTCGGCTAACATCAAGTGTGATGTGTAGAGCGGGAGTAGGACCGCCTCAAGTATCTTTACTACTGGCGAGAGGAGTGATATCGGGCGATATGACTCCCTAACGTTAGCTGGCTTGCCAGGCTTTAATAGTGGGATCACAGTTGCCTGCTTCCATTTGTCGGGTATGACAGCTGTGATCAGAGACAAATTGAAGACGGCCGTTAAATATTTGACTCCCGCTAGGCCGATGTGTTTTAGATGCACCATGGCTATGCCATCAGGGCCGATGGCTTTGGAGTTTTTGGCCTTCCGGATGGCCTCTTGAACCTCTGTAGCGGTGATGGGAACGGGGGCATAGTTTTTGTGTTTATGCGCACGCCTGAAGATTCCACGTCTAGCCCTGTCTTGCGCAGGGTGTGGGACATATTGTCGACAAAAAGCCTGTGCACATTTCCTGGGGTCATTTATTGTCTTGTCACCAAAGGTAATGTCGACATTTTTTGGTGGACCCGAAGGATTCGACAAGGACTTGACGGTGGACCATAATTTCCCAACACCGGTAGAGAGGTTACAAGACCTGAGGTGCTCCTCCCATTTGGTTTGTTTGTGTTCGTTAACCAGCCTTCTGATTTCCACGTTGAGATCACCGATCTGTCGGTCAGATGGATCGATGTTGCGTATGAGGTCACGTTCGTTGGCCAAGGCTGCGGCCTCAGCTGGGAAGTTAGGCCTAATATCTTTTATCCTACCAGCTGGTATGAAACGGGCTGTAGCCTTTTTAATGACCTCACGTATGTTACGCTCGCCAACGTGTACGTCAGTGGGAATGGGAAGATCACCAAAGGAGCTCTCCGTGAATTCCAAAAAGCCGACCCAATTGGCCTTTTTGAAATTCACGTAAGTTCGTTTCTCCGACGTGATAAAATCCGTGGCACGATCGACAGACAGGATGATAGGCAGGTGGTCGGATGACAGGGCCACCATAGGTTGCCAGTTGATGCTGTTAATTAACCCCGGGCTAACAATAGTTAGGTCCGGGGAGCTACTGCAATTAACAGCCATCCTAGTTGAGGAGTCTCCGTTCACAGTACAGAAAGAGGAGTTATCAATTTGCTCGGCTAATTCCCGTCCTCTGCCGTCCACCGAAAGGTGTGAATGCCACATATCATGATGGGCGTTAAAATCGCCCATGATGATACGGTTATCGCCACAAAGAAACGCCCTAAGGTCAGGACGATAACTTCTGGGGCAGCAGGTGACGGGAGGAATGTATATATTGATTAGCTCGAGATCAACGCCACCAGCTTGTATAACTATACCTTGACACTCTAAAGGTAAGTCACTTTGGTCAGTGTTGATATCAAATTCCCTATACTGCACCGTATGGTGTACAAGGAACGCGAGACCACCTCCGCCGTCTGTACGATCATGCCGGAGTACGTGGTAGCCTCCACTCGCTCGGAGATTCGAGTGGGGGCCAAGTTTTGTCTCCTGGATTGCAGCAACTTTGATTTTATGTAGCTGCATAAATGTGGTTATCTCCGCTATCTTGCCGGTCAAGCCGTTGCAGTTAAATTGCAACAATTTAAATTGCGAAGGAGAGACAATGGCCACTCTGGGAGTTAAAGACTGATGTGTTCGCCTAGATGGTGGTAGGTTATGTCGCGATATTGATCTCCGTTGCAGTCCTGAAGCCGGCGGAATTCGTTCACTATTAGATGAGTGTACATCCGTCGGCGTTGAGGGCTGCACAACTCGACAGCAAGGCGCGACAAACCCATCAGTCCAGAGATTTCTGTTTGCGAGCCCAGAACATATGCGTAGGTGACACAGGCCTAGGCAGGAGTTGCACTTGACCGATGCCACAGACGCATATATCCTGTGCCGACATACAGTGCACGAAGAGTGAGGGACCAGAAGTTGATGGACTTGACTTTCATTCGTGCTAGTGCCGGAAGAAGTTATTAAAGAGTTTAGAGACGGGGGCTGAAGCTCAGTAGTGCTACAAGCATCAACTGATGTGCTACGAAGAAAGTAGCCATGAGTGGGTGCTTGTGCTGTTGATGCACTAGGAAGTAAGCTACAGCCGGGAACACATATATTCTGCTGGGCAATATAATTATTGCAGGTCGTGGAGACTTGATTATTATTAGAGGGCGATAAAGCAACATATGAGCGTCGCTTGCCTCGGGACGTCCTACGACGTGAACAGCAGGGCGCCACAAAATTTTTATAGAAACTAATGGGCCGATGTGTTTTTGGATCTAGTCCGGAGCAACTAGATTTGTGCAACCAACCTTTGCATGATGCACACTGTACTGAGTGTGATCGTCTTGTATATATTTTCTTCCGACAAACGCAGCAGAACCATTCTCTTGGGCCAGGATTTGGCTCAATGCCAGCCCGGTCAAGAGAATAAGGAGCAGCCGTGCTGCAAGGGGCTGTTCCGGGGATGACAATAGGTGAGGGAATCGTGACGCGTTAGACAGGGTCACTTCGAAATGTATTGCTCTTGGCCGAGTCATTATAAAAAAAAAACAGCCCGGGTCGTTTCGGTACGAAGGGTATTGTACAGGTACAAATACCGTTCTCGCAGAACCGGCAATACGTGAAACGGACATGTTTATCAAGAGATAAAAATACGAATTTCTCATGGACTTCAGTCCTGATCTTTACCTACAAACACCTCAACATTTCGTTTTGTTATTTTCATACTAAGGGTCTCTGCTGATGGATCTCCTAAACCAATATAATTTTTTTTTTTTTTTTTTTTAAGTAAATTTTTGTATCATTTTTGGAACTTTTTTCAAGCACCCATTACATAGTCTTAAAGTTAAAGCGTACAACTTTCCAACAAAAAAAAAACCGCGTGCAATTATCATAACTCTTGAACTAGTTACAAAAATTTGAAAATAACTTATATAAATTTTGTACTATTTCAAGGAACAGATTCATATAATGCCGCAATTAATTATTAAATATATAAAAAATAGTTTAGTAGTTATGATAATTGCACGCGGTTTTTTTTTGTTGAAAAGTTAGAAGCTTCAGCTTTCAGACTATGTAAAAGTTGCTTGAAAAAAGTCTCAAAAATTATACGAAAATTTACTTTGAAAAAAAATTATATTGGTTTAGGAGATCCATCAGCAGAGACCCTTAATATGAAAATAACAAAACGAAATGTTGAGGTGTTTGAAGGTAAAGATCACGACTGAAGTCCATGAGAAATTCGTATTTTTATCTCTTGATAAACATGTCCGTTTTCGAGCCTGAAAACAATGATTTTTGAAAATTTACAAATTTCGAGATAATAATTTATCTATAAGGAGTGGAGTTTTTTGGCCGATGGATGGGTTAATTTCTTCTAGGAAATGTACCCTTAATTTCTGAGAAATATTGAGTGGCTACTTAAAACAGTAAAGATGCCAGAGCCGGCTAAAGTTGACGAAAATCGATACAACAAGTAAGGAAGTCTAAGTTCGGGTGAAACCGAACATTACATACCCAGCTGTGCACATAAAGTGAGCGTGATCGTTCACCGATTTTTCTTATTTTCTGTGGTAGTACTCTACATAAACATAACATGCCTGGTACCTAGTTTCGTAAATCTATCTCACACCGTTCTGAAGTTGTTAGCAGTCGAATTTAAAAATTGCTTGACTCATAAGTGGGCGGTGCCACGCCCACTTTCCAAAATTTTGATAAAATTATGTAAAGAATATGAAAGTTGATGTATGTACCAAATTATATTATTATAGCGAAATCAGTTAATTAGATATGGACTTTTCAATATTTCCACCTCCTTTCAATATAACTTTTATGAAAAAGTGGGCGTGGTCGCGAAGCGATTTCGTTTATTTTCTATAGCTGAATTTACCACAACAATAGTATGTCCTCTACGAAATTTCGTTATACTAGCATAAACTGTTCTGAAGTTATTAAGAGTCAAAATTTGAAAATTTCTTCAAATATACGTGGGCGGTACCACGCCCCCTTTTCAAAATTTTTTATAAAATCGGCCTTAGAACATCTAAATCAATACATTATCATTGTAGCTGCTTCTAATATTGAATTAACCCATTTTATACGTTTTTTCGAAATTTTCGATATCGAAAAAGGGGCGTGGTTATGGTCCGATTTTACCCATTTTCAATAGCAATCTATTCTGAACCCAAATAAGTACGCATGCCAAATTTGGTGAAGATATCTCATTATTTGCTCAAGTTATCGTGTTAACGGACAGACGGACGGACGGACGGACGGACAGACGGACGGACATGGCTCAATCAAATTTTTTTGCGATCCTGATCATATTGATATATGGAAGTCTATATCTATCTCGATTCCTTTATACCTGTACAACCAACCGTTATCCTAACAAAGTTATAATACCCTGTGTACAAGTACAGCTGGGTATAAAAATACGTATTTTCAGTACCGGGTGTTTAATACCAGGTACTCGCTATATGATTTAATATTTATATTTAAACAAACTACTATCTTTTCCCTTTAAAACGCTATATCGAATGTAAAGATATCTCTAATGGAAACATTTTTACAGCTAAAATAGGGTAGGCCTGAAAATGACGTTTTTCAAACTTTGAAACTAAACCAGTCCGAAACCAGTGGTTATAAAAAATAAATGTGTGTCAATATGTTCCTTTAGGGCCCTAAAGAAGTGTCCCTCAAAGTTTGAGCGAAATCCGAGACTAGCCAGCTTTTTGAATTAGACATTTTCATATGGATTGTCCCAATAAAAAATTGGTTTGATTTAATTTTTTTTTATTTTTTTCATACAAAAATATAGAGTTAGTCTTGTAAATATGTATTTTAGTAAAAGTCCGTATGAAGACCCCATTTTTGAAATATATTGATTGTGTAGAGAATTTAATAAGGAATCGAATGCTGGTATTTAGAACTAAAAATGTTGTGGGTAACACTGTGCAGTTGCAATGTTAAAAATGCAATTGTTATAATAAAAATAAAAAAAATTGCAAAATGCAAAAAAATTATTAAGGAACGCAAAGCCTGATTCAGTAACTTTCAAAAGAGCTCAAGTTGAATTTTGTAGCATTAGCACAAGCCGAGATATGACAGATTGAGTAGGTACATGTTTTCATTAGTTTAAGAAAAATTCCAAACTTTGACAGATCATATCTCCGAAGAATATCGAAAAATTGGCAACACAAAAAATACGTATCAAATCAATTTATAGTCCCTACGTGTAAGCCGAATTTGAATAAAATCCGTAGCATGATGGTTTATTTTTTACAAAATTTGGATCACTTGAAAAAGAAACGCTCATATGGGTGTTTCCGAAAATGTGTCAACCAAAGAGAAAAATTTGAAAATGCCCATAGGCCAAGCTTGTTAATAACATTACAGCTAACAAGAGGAGTCCTAATCTTGGCTTGCGTTATTTTTTGACGCTTAACCGCTTAGGCGATTGTTTGGATTCGTCTGGTTTGCCGTCCTGATGGAGGAATCGGATGGAGAAGCTTAAGTGCCAATCGAGGTGATTACACCAAGATTTGGATAGGTATTAGAGCTGATGATACCCGGACGGCCCGGGTAAACGGGTATTACCCGAATGCCCGGGTACCCGGGCACGCTATTACGCGGGCATTACCCGGGCCCGCTATTACCCGGGTAATACCCGGGCATCATATGGCAAACTTCTACCGTAAGCATACTTGGTTTCTTTCAAATATTCAATTCAGTGTACCAGGCGCACAGAATTTAAATGTAAGCAAATAAAAAAAGCTGAAATGAAAATTCAGTTTATACAGTTTTAGGCAAAATATAAGAATCATGAACGGAAATTTATGAAAATTTCTTTCATATGAATTTGTGATGTGAACTTCTAAAGCTGTTAACAACAGTATAATAGCTTCCTTTCTTTCCTGCTAATTATGAATAATTATGAATAATTATTCCTGAAAAGCGTTTCTTGAACAAAAATAGCAGCGAATTCAGCAGCTTTTTGACATTTAATTGAGAGAGAGAGCGACAATTCGCTGCAAGTTATTGCTGGAGATTTTTCGTCTAGCAGCAACTAGCAAGCACGTATATCGTGGTGATGCTCAGCGCGCTGCCTTCTCGGCTGCTCCGGGGGAACCGGAAAACGAATTACCAGAAGAGGAAGCGGAGGATTCCGATGCGGAAAGCATGTTATCCGCCTCGTCCCTTGGCGATAGTGCTGTGAACAACTCGGAGATGGAGGACAGCCTACAGGACGAGGAAGCCCTCGACGTCACGGTGGTAGCAGCCAACGCTGAGCGATTAACATCTAACGCTGCAGACAGCAAGACTCCTGCAACGCCATATCGGGCAGTTAATCGGAACAACTCGTCGTTGATAGGCAACCTCCGGGATGGGGCAAACCTCGACGATATGGGGACGGCAGGGAAGTCTGTGCGCTCTCATGTTGGTGGTGCTTCAGATTAATCTGCACAAATCTAAAGTAGCTTCGGCTGCTTTAAGTAGTCGTCTTTCTAAAGGCGACGTGGATGTGGTCCTCATCCAAGAACCCTGGGTCAATAGCTCGAGAATCTGCGGATTGGGGACTAAGGGCTTCAAGCTCATTCGAGCCAGCGAGGAGAGCAAAGTCAGAACGTGTATTTTGGTCAAGTCTGAGTTGAACTCCTTTCTCCTACCTAACTACACCAATGGTGATATTACCGCTATCAGTCTAACGGTCGACAGCACCCGCCTGACGGTGGCGTCGGTCTATATGCCCTACGACGCCGAAGAACCCCCACCACAAATGGAGGTGAAAGACCTGGTGTCAAATTTCTGCACGGGTAATCTTATTATTGGAGCGGACGCTAATACTCACCATGTCCAATGGGGGAGCTCCGACATCAATGCCAGGGGCGAGTCTCTGTTTGATTACCTCTTAACAACCAACCTGGTGATTTGCAACGTGGGTAATGAGCCTACTTTTATCACTAAGACCCGCAGGGAGGTCATAGACCTCACTCTCTGTAGTGAAGGCGCTTATGAGTGGGTCAGAAAATGGCGGGTTCTGGAAGAACATTCTTTCTCCGACCACCGTTACATAGAAATGGTTTTAGACTTTATTGTAGAACAACCAATCATGAAACGCAATCCACGTAACACTGATTGGCAGTTACACAATGAAATATTAGACAGAGACCTCCCAGTACTGCCCTCACAAGCCCCCTCATCAGTAGAGGAGCTGGAGGATCTTGTTACTACATTTACATCGGCGCTCTCAAATGCTCTAGGACAGGCTTGTCCAGTGCCAAAACCACGCGGTAAACACAGGCCACATTGGTGGTCCTACGATTTGGACTCGCTCCGAATATCATGCCGGAAACAATTTAACAAGGCCAAGAGCTTCGGCCCTGAGCCTCATTGGCACGAATATAAAGCTAAACTAAGGGCCTACAAAAAAGCTCTGAGACAGGCGAAGAGAACCTCGTGGAGAAATTTCTGCACTGGCGTCGAAAAGGTCGACGACACAGCGAGACTTAGACGAGTCCTCTCGAAAAGTCAAACAACCATCAGCTATTTGCGAAAGCCTGACGGATCCTGGACCAGCACGGAAGAGGAAACCCTTGAGCTGCTCTTGAATACACATTTTCCGGGGAATCTGCATGATGCACCACTAGCACCTGCAACAAACCTGGCAGTAAATATACCCATCACTGAGGAAAGAGTAAGGTGGGCAGTTAAGAGCTTTGAACCGTATAAGGCTGCCGGGCCGGACGGGATTATCCCCGCGCAGCTTATAAACACGTTGGAGACATCAGCTAAATGGCTGGCATTTCCCTTCACAGCCTGCCTGGCTCTCAACCACATTCCGGGCTCCTGGAGAAGCGCCACGGTAGTGTTTATCCCTAAGGCTGGGAAGGCATCCCACTACGAGCCAAAAGACTACAGACCGATCAGTCTCTCGTCCTTTGTACTAAAAACCTTTGAGAGGATATTAAGCGACTACCTCTTAACGACTATTGATAGCAACCTTATCTCTAGCTATCAGCATGCATACACCAAGGGTAAATCAACAGAAACCGCTCTGCACAGCCTAGTGTCTGTCATTGAGAAATCGCTGTGTGAAAAGGATTACTGTCTCGTGGCCTTCCTAGACATTGAGGGGGCTTTCAACAATATAAGCCCGGAGGCTATCAACTCCGCTCTAACTAATCTGGGAGTAGATAGACCTCTAACTGGTTTAATTGACCAACTTTTAATGGGAAGGAAAATAGCTTCTTCACTTGGTACGGTTGAGTTATCACGCTATGTCACAAGGGGAACACCCCAGGGTGGTGTTCTTTCCCCGCTTTTATGGAACCTCACAGTGAACTCGTTGCTACGTGACACAAGCTGGGGGGGCGGGAAGATAGTGGCATACGCAGACGATTTAGCTATTGCATTCAGAGGCAAGTTCCCACAAACTCTGTGTGACCTGATGCAAGTAGCACTGCGAGAAGTTTCGACGTGGTCCTCTCGCTGCGGACTTAGTATCAACCCAGGGAAGGTGGAACTTGTCCTCTTCACCAACCGGTACAAAATACCGCCACTAAGCCTACCAGAACTAGATGGCACGCGCCTGGGCTTGTCGGATAAGGCCAAGTTTCTAGGCATAGTTCTGGACAGGAAATTGAATTGGAAGGAGAATGTTCTTCAGCGCCAGAAGAAAGCTTGCATCGCTCTTTACACCTGCAAAAGAGCCATTGGCAAAAAATGGGGGCTCAGCCCTAGAGTATGCAGTTGGATCTACACGGCCATCATTCGCCCAATCATGCTTTATGGAGTCGTCGTATGGTGGCCTGCGCTGAGCAAGGCAACATACCTGAATCTGTTGCGGAAAGTCCATAGATCCAATATGATCTGTATAAGCGGTGCGCTAAGGACAACGCCCAACGAAGCCCTCCAGGTCATTCTGGGCATTTTGCCACTTGATCTGGAAGGGTTTCGGTCAGCGGCGGCATCAGCTCTGCGCCTAAGAGAAACCTCCAGTTGGGCTGCGGGTACTATTGGACACTCCAGTATTCTGGAATCTTACAGCTTTCTCCCTCTAAGCACAGATCGTTGTGCGACTACTACAGTCGGGGATAGCTGTTTCAAAATAAACATTCCCAGCAGAGAAGACTGGGAGAGAACGGATTGGTGTCCCGAAACAAATGGTGGCACTTCCATATACACCGACGGCTCGAAGTTGGACGGCAGAGTTGGAGGAGGCGTTTATTCAAGGGATTTGGACCTTGAGCTCTCCTTCAGACTACCTGATCATTGTAGCGTCTTCCAGGCGGAAGTCTCGGCAATCCTGGACGCCGCGGCCTGGTTAAGCAAACGTGTTATCGGAGAAGATATCGCTATTTTCAGCGATAGCCAAGCGGCCATCAAATCCCTTGGCTCATACACGTTCAACTCTGAACTGACGCTCAGCTGTCGTCGATCTCTTCAGGAGATGGCCCAACAGAACCGCGTAAACCTCATATGGGTCCCGGGACATAGGGACATTGAGGGAAACTGTAAGGCAGACGAGCTTGCCAGGCAGGGCACGACCAAGCAGGTTCTTCAGGATAAAGAGCGCTTAGGTATGCCGTTTGCCACATGCAAACTAATGCTGAAGGAGCACACACTCCGTCAAGCCAACGAAAGATGGCTGCAATCCCCAGGGTGTCGCATATCGAAACAAACCTGGCCAAAATGGGATCTTAAAAGGTCTAGACGCATTTATGCCCTAACTAGGAGGGAAATCTGCATATTGATAGGGGTATTAACCGGTCACTGCCTCATTGGTAGGCATGCAGAAAGGCTAGGTGTGCCCTACCGACGATGCTGCAGGAGTTGCAAAGATGAGGAGGAAACAGTGGATCACCTCATCTGCAACTGTCCGGCTTTAAGCGGCGCGAGAACGCGCTTTTTGGGAGTTCCGTTCCTGGATAGCCTAAGCCAGATCGCGGAACTGGACATAAAGGACTTGATGGGCTTCATAAAGTCATCTAAGTGGTTCGAGGAGGAGTAACGGTGTCGGTTTAGGAGTGTCATTCCCGGGATTCTGCTATGTGGAAAATCCCAACAACTCAGGGATTTTCCATATGGCTGGGTCCCGGGACTGACTTTCCTTGTGTTGGTGGTATCACAACGGGCCTTTCAAAACTGGCCTAAGTGTGCCTCTGCGGCAGCCACTTGAACCTAACCTAACCTAACTAGCAAGCAGGAACAGCTGATCGGTGACATAGCAAAACAACAACAAAAAATGTAAATTCAAATTGTTAGCCAATCAGAAACGTAACCGCTGTTTTGTCTGCAAGTTTCTATTGATTCCTGTTCGACGAAAAATGAGCAGAAATGAGATTTTGACAGCTTTTTACAAGACTCTTCTGCTGACAGTTGTTTGCTGGATTTTTCAAGAAACATACCTAATAGTAAGAGCATAAAAATGGCATTTTGAAAATATCTCAAAAGTTTTGCGTTTTATTTAAAAGAGATACTCGCTGTTATTTTTTCAACCCTTTTGTATATTGAATGGTATCTACATGAAACTTGGGTTCTATCTGCTGTTCTTTGTCGTTACCTCTAAACATAATTCCACATTTTAGTCCCTATAAAGGTTTTAGTCAAAATCATCAGGAAAACTAAATCCCGAAAATCCTATGCATATTTTACTGAAGCAAAGGATGAATGCTTTCACCCCAACAAGTAAAAACTTTCAAGGCGAGGTAAAAGAGCCAACCTTAATTTTAAAATTGTTCCATCATTTTTGGATTTAAAGCTAACATAAAAATAAACATATATAGCAGAATATTTATATTCGGTCTTATTGTTTTACACATTGCTGTAGTATTAAAATTTGAAACAGGTTGCTGGCGTATTTGTCAGTGCAGCTGATACTTTTTCGAAACAAATTTTTGTTCAAGTTTTGTATCAGGCGCGCAAAATTTACATGAAATAATAATAGGTTCAATTGAAATAAAAATTTCTGCCTCAAACTGGTGTGTACAGAAGGGGTCGTAAGTGGGGCTACTGCCCCTATCCACTCAACTTACTATTACATTGCATCGGTATTTTTGGTGTACTATTATTTTTAGTGTTAAAAATAAAGTTTTTCCCACAGTCATGTAACAGCTACCATATGGTAGGGTAGGTCGAGTATAATGCCACATAAAAATACTTTAGAAACTTTCGTTGAGAAGCATAGTGGACTTCGGCTGTGGTCATGAAATTCGCGAAGTGTGTATCGGTCAGGTTATCTTACGATAACACATTTTAGTTATGGGGTTTGGCGGCTGTTGCAGCAACCACATGATGGGTAAGTTTTGGAACAGTCTTCCGATGTAGGGTAATCTTCCACTCTTTCTTCGACGTAAACCATATGTTCGCTATAATAATGTTTTTATAAATTTTTAAGAGAAAACCATAAACATTTTATATAGTTTTAAAAATGAGTACCAGCTTTTTTCAATCCTACAATCCTCAACGGGAATTTTTTATAAAAAATTTTAACTTTTTTATTTGGGACGCCACGGAAATAATTTTTTCATTTTTGAGAAAAGGCTACTAGATATTTTTTCAATCCTACAATGTTTGGTGACGAAATTAATCACATACATATACACATCGCAATTTTTTTTTTTTTTTAATCCAATATTTTTTTATGTGACGCTACTGGAATAATTTTTTCAATTTTTGGGAAATGGCAACTAGATTTTTTTTTTGTTTTCAATTATAAAATCAAACGAAATTGATCTCATACATACATATACACACCACGAACTAATTATAAGACCAACATGTTTCATGTACAATAAACTGAAGTTCAAGTTGTTTGTTGAAATCGATGATTGTGCTAAATATTTTGATGTTCTTTGTAAAACGAAAACCTTTTAGTTTGTTCGCCATTAACCAAAAGTGAATAATAACTAACTAGTTTGGTTCGTGTTGCAAAAGTAATATGACAAGGTAAACAGACATGTAGTACATATTTTAGTATGACCCGGAAACTACACTGATGTGTATCAGTCGTTTTCTAACTGGAGTACCATACTACAATACCGTGCTAGAAGCCATTGAAATGAAAATGAATTGCAAAGGTTCCTATCAAGAAAAGTAGAGAATGTGTGAATAGAATGTTCATGTTTACTCCATTTCGGTATATTAAGTTAACCGCTTAATTTGATTAAAAGCTCATGACTTTGTGAGCTTTCATTCAAATATGATTCTTCTTATTAGAAACACCCAAAATTTTAACTTGATTTTGTTATATATAAACTTTTCTTGTCTTATAATTATTTTGTGGAGTGTATATAGTGTATGTCTTCCTTGACACAATAAAACCAAGTAAGTTGCTCTCCCGTGACAAATGCAAAACCAAGAAAGTAGTTGGGAAAATAACTGAGATTTACTTGGTTTTGCATTTGTCACGGGAGAACTACTTACTTGATTTTGTTGTATCTCGGAAGATGTAGTGTTTTGCCTATAAATTCTATTAATAAACCCTGTAAGGAATTCAGTTAATTTCAAGTCAATTAATAGGGTCTTCTTCCGTTTCATCGCTGCGCCATTTTAATAAAAACGTTTTGAAACCAGAACAATGTTGACATCTTGAAAATTTGCAATTAAATCAAAGCTAGCACGAAAAGACATAATTAATTTAATAGACAAATATTTTTTATTCGAGTCAAGATTTTAAAGAAAATTGTTAATTTGAACAATGAGTTGATTAGAAAGTTTAAATATGAAAATTTTTTATGTTGCGCCAAGCAATAGCAGTCAAACGTCAGTCAAGCAGTCAAACCTCAGATAGGGCGAAAATAAGCTGTAAACAGCATCGTGCTTTCCAATCAAAAATCTACTATGACAACAATTTATATCACATTACAAGGTATTTTATCTTTCAATTAGTGCCTCGTGTACATATATCCTTCTTCAAAAATTATTTACACTCTTTTACCAACATTGGATACCTCTCATTATAAATGTATTTTTTTAAATATTTTCATTTATCAATATATACGTTAAAAACGATACTAGCCTGTTTTAAATTAAAAAAAAACCTAATGGCGGCGATATACCTACAGGTTATCATAACCTCTATCGAGATTTTTAGCCGAGCTTCTCTTTCCAACTTGCTTTTGAGTTTGAGGAGTAGTCGTAACGGTGGAAACGAAGAAAAAACTATAGGGAAATCTTTTTGGTTTTAAGAAGAAATTCTTATTAAAAAAACTATACATTTAGTACAAAGGTGTAGTTAGACGCTGGCAATTATTAGTATACGATGGCCGGATGGTTAGCAGCTGGGTTTAGCATTCGAAAAATTGTAAGTTCGATTCTCTCTCTTTTTTTCCTAATTAGAAATGTTATAAAGAAATCTTCTCAATTATATTTATGAGATTTTCCTTTGAAACATTAACAACTATACACATTAAGGTGGAGTGAAAACATATGGAGATTTTTTTTTTGTTTTTTTTTTTTAACGTAATAGCAAAAAAAACCTGCCTTTATACGAGTTAATGAACTCCTCAAAATTTTATGGCGATAGGATGACGTTTTGATTTGCCCCCAGCCGGTCAAAGTTGAGACCAATAAGCACGATCTAGTGCAAATATGAAATTTTGAAAATTGTAAAATCAAAAAACGAAGTATGAAGATTGATAAACATGGTTGAGCTGAGTATTACTGTGAATTTTTTTTTTTTTTGAAACAACAACATCAAAAGTTATTAAAGGTTAAAGTTCATATAATGCATTTTTTAAATTGCAATTACTTAAAAACTACTGAACCGATTTCGGAATTTTTTTTACCATTCGATAGGTATTTTGATTCCCTTTAATTTGATATACATTTTATGTATGAAAAGTAAGGGGGGTAAAAGGGGGTTTGACCCCCGAAGGGGGGGAGTTATGAAACCCACTGGAAAATTGTGTAGCTATAAAAAAAGCTTGGTTTTCAACAGTACAATCCCAATTTTTTCTTTTTTTTTTTCTTTTTGAGTTGGCGGTACTCGCATTTGTTTCCTCAGCTGATTTTAAACTTCATATATCAACGATATGCCTAATTATCGTACTTGTAACTTGTTTTATTATATATAATAGAAAAATTACGTATAATAATTAAAGATAACAAATTTAATTTGATGTTTTACAGTTTTTGTGTAAAGATAGTCTATTTCTAATTATGTGAATAAGTAAAAGCTTTACAAGCGCAGAAAGTTAAAACTAAACTTTAAATTGATTTTTTGTATGAAAGGAAGGCATCCTTTGTCGGGATAATAATCGTGCTCTTATGAAACCATCACGTGCATTTTCTCCACAAACTTTAGTGGACGCTTCTGTTACCAGCTGAATGCATCGCTCTACGGCTTGGGTATGGCAAGGAAATTCTTCTATAAGCTCTTGTAAGATGAGCTCACCTTCAACAATTTTTTTAAGGGTTTCATTTGAAATATTTAAAGTCAAAGGTGGTTCAGTTATTTGACAGGAACTGTAAACTTACGTAACCCCGGCCTTTCCTCTGACCTTGCTTTTAAAATACGTTGATATGCTAGATTACGTATAGCTTTTCTCTCATCTGCAAGCATGGCGATAAGAAGATTTTCTGGATGACAGAAATATCCATTACGTTGAAGCACAGGATAAATAACTTTCTTTAAGCTGCTATTTAAGTAATGACACAAACTTATTGTTTTCCACAAATGTTTTGCTCCGTTTGTACAAGATGAATTAAATTTAATGGTAAACCACATTTGACCATAAACTTTCATAACAAAAGTAGCCAGTATTTGCAAGTTTTCTTCGGGATCACTTTTGGTAGCATACAACCTTAAAATTCTAATTGCTGTGGTTAACCATCTTGAATGGTTGAGAGGTCCAGGTTTCGTGTTTGCTAAATCTGTAGAAAAGTCACCCGTACTGATGGCGGTCATTATTTCAAAGAGATATTTTTGGTCAGTACTTAAGTCACTTTTGTCAACTTTAGGCAGTGTCGTAGAAATAAGTGGAAATTTAGCGATCTGCATAGTTTCTCACGATTTTAATTGAACTCCAATCGGTCCTGAAAAATACCTGGGTCCTGCAGTTTCTCCATCCAAATATAACAACAAATGTCGCAGTGGAAGCTCATTTGAATGCAACTGGCAAACAAACCAATGTAATGGTTTATCTAGCTCTTCTTCCATGAGACGAATAACACCACCTTTGTAACCGGTATTGACTACTGTCCCATCACACCCAATAACAGCTATAGCATTTAAATCTACTGATTTACTCCTCAAGTGAGTTATTATAACAGCTATAGCATTTAAATCTACTGATTTACTCCTCAAGTGAGTTATTATAACAGCTATAGCATTTAAATCTACTGATTTACTCCTCAAGTGAGTTATTATAGAATTTTTTATGACTGTGGCGGTTCCCGATTCGCATGTGACATGCCCAAAATAATCACTTCCTGGCTCCGACAGAATTATGTAGTGGTCTTCAGTTTGTTGCTCTTTATAATATTTTCCTTCTTTTTTTACAAGAACTAAAGATTTGTCCTTTTTACCATCAAAGTAAAGACCACGTAGCTTTTCTTTAGGATTCATATTCTGTAAAGAAGACCTTGTCTTAACTCTTTCACGGCGCACCTTTGAGCGATCTATAACGAAACTCTGCTCGTTTGTTGAAATGATGCCTATGTCTGCTAGAACAGACGAAGCTATAATGGCTGCAGATCTATCAGAAACGCCAGTGCGATAGCATGCAAGGGCTAGAGACGGTAGGGCAAACCGTGTTTTCTTTAGAGGTGCCTCAGCGTCTGTATTTGGATCTTTTAATGGCATATAGATTCTATCGCAATTAAGACTGGAAGTCTCGGAGGAATCGGTGTCTTCTACAAGCTCACAATCGGTGTCTTCTTCAAGCTCACAATCGGTGTCTTCTTCAAGCTCACTCTCATACAAAGAATGAGAGGAACATGGCTTCTCAAAGTCTTCTTTCTGTCGATATGCAACCAAATCAACGCTACCAATCATCATTTCTCTCGTGGTCCTTTGATCAAGTAAAAAACTAATTACCTCCTCAGGTACCCGACAGTTTTCTTCACATTTACAGTTAGTCATAATTTTACATTTACAACTACTGATATCAAATAATGCATGGGACTCGGATCTAAATTTTTGAATCTTACCTTGGTAATTTTTATTAGTTTTGCGACGTTTATATGGTTTCATTATGTTTCTATACTTTTCATAATAAGAACGAATAAGTTTTTGAACCCTTTGAAAGCTTACACTTTTCAACTACACTTTATGCCAAATTTGTAAAACTCGGGAAGCAACTTTTACGGATACGTCGTGAACAGTCGGTTTGTTTCTTATTTTCTTTGGTTTCTTTGGTTTCAGTTCACGCTTAACGTAGAAATAATATTTCAAAACGTTACAATATGAGGGTAATTGTGATAGAGGTAACTCTTCCGGAAAACCAAATATAGGACAGCTGGTCATTCGTCGCGTTGTTACTTGAGACATTTTAACTCCGAAAAAGTGGTTTAAACTATCAGAATATTAGTTAGTCAGCTTCAATTACAATATACATACAGAATATAAAAGATTAGTAAAATTTACTTACGAATTTTCTTTATAAAAACTCGTTAAATCCAAACCGCAATAAATAAAAATTCATAAAAACTAGCACTAGTTGCAAAGGCTGCTTTCTGCAGGTAGGGCAAAAATTAATTTCAATGTAAACTTCAAAGTAAATACAAGAATATTATGAAATGCAAGATAATGAGAAATAAAATCAGCTGAGGAAACAAATGCGAGTACCGCCAACTCAAAAAGAAAAAAAAAAGAAAAAATTGGGATTGTACTGTTGAAAACCAAGCTTTTTTTATAGCTACACAATTTTCCAGTGGGTTACATAACTCCCCCCTTCGGGGGTCAAACCCCCTTTTACCCCCCTTACTTTTGTATATCAAATTAAAGGGAATAAAAATACCTATCGAATGGTAAAAAAATTTCCGAAATCGGTTCAGTAGTTTTTAAGTAATTGCAATTTCAAAAATGCATTATATGAACTTCCACCTTTAATAACTTTTGCTGTTGTTGTTTCCAAAAAAAAAAAATTCACAGTAATACTCAGCTCAACCAGGTTTATCAATCCCCATACTTCGTTTTTTGATTTTACAATTTTCTAAATTTCACATTTGTACTAAATCGTGCTATTTTTTTCAACTTTGACCGGCTGGGGGCAAATCGAAACATGTGAGTAGGTCAATAAAAATTTTGCAGGCTTATATATGGGGTAGAAAGCTACCGTTCTGGGGGTCAGGCCAATTGAATTTCAAAAAAAAAAATTTCACTCCACCCTAATACACATATCAGTAATTAGACGCTGGCAATCAAAAGTGAGCGATAGCCTGATGGATAACAGCTGGGTTTATCATTCCGAAAATTGTAAGTTCGATTCTCGGTGAGGGCGATATCATTTTATTTTTCATTTAAAATATTAAAAAGAAAATCTTCTTAATAACATTAAAAAGACTGTCTCTACAATAATAAGAAGCACATCTTCTTGAAGAAAATCTATAGAGATATCTTATGACTTTTGTTCTATTTTATTAGGCATTGTTGGCTCTGTGTTGTAGTCGGCCACAGTATTCCCTACAGGGAACATTGTTGAACTGAAATGTAAAAAAAATATGTATGTTGTCAAAAATGTAAAACATAATTCCAGCAGCCTCCGTAGCAGGGCTGTTAATTGAATGAATCAAAACAGTTATAATTCAGGAGTTATTCATTTCTTCAAGTGTTTTTCGTTGAATTTAATTTGAAATTCCATGTAGATACGATTTGACATGTTGAATTCATATTTTCCATTCAAAGAATTAAAGAATGCGAGAAAGTAATTCAGTTTGAACTGAATTACATCGAAATAACTCTCATTCAATAACTCTCTCATTTGAATGCAAACTTTGGCGAATCAATTCAATTTTTCAATTCAGTACTCTCGAAATTTAACTTTCAGAGGTGATATTTGCGTACTTTCAGTCTTAAACATGCCTGGGATTGATTCGAAGCTGTCAAAATAGTAATAAAACACGAGACTGCCATGTATCATTGTAAAATTTGTTCATAACTCTAAAATTTTAAATGTGATGGATTATGTTTCAAGTCTGTTGATTTTAATGTAAATAGGCCAAATTTTTATTGGAACCATTCAGAAACTGAAAGTTACATTTATATATTTGTTCAAAACTTATTTCGGCTATGATATTGTCTTCGAAAAATTGTTTTAAAACTATAAGCCCGAAAATTTGGTTCCGATTTCTTTAGCTACGGCAACTCTTACTCAATGTTTTCATATATTTACATACATACATAAAATCTTGCTGTTTTTAGCTGATTTCTCGAAGATTACGGCAAATTTTTCAAGAAGGTAAGTAGAAAATAATCGTCACATAAAAAAGGAACAACATGAAGTGCAGTTCCATCATTTTATTACAGGGAAAGTGGAGAAAAACGCGTTTGAAAATTCGAAGCGGTAGACGTCAAAATGCAGCGCACAGTGTTAAAATTTAGATAAAAATGCAAACAAAATTCCGTGTTTTATCTACAGACCCGGAGTTGATGGACTCGTAAAGAATATAGCTTAAGGCTGCGAGGTTCTTGTTTAATGTATTTATTTTATCTTGTCATAATATAAACATAGGAATAAATTTATTGAAACATTTGATTTAATTTAATTTTCACTTTTAATATTATTTCCCTCTGGAATATTTTAATACATAGAAATTAAAATTACTGTCTACCGCCGCGGTATGATGACTGTGCGCTGACTTGCCATATTGAAGTACTTGGTGCAAGTACCGAAACAGGTCATACCAAAAATTCTTTGAATAAGTTTTTCAAAACGATTCCACCTTCGGCAGTGTTCGGCAACGCTCCGGGGGTTTTTCAGCCAAAATGAAAATGCCTTGCCAGATACTGTGTAAAGTTGGGCCAAAGAAATTTTAGGTCTCGCCAATGTGTACTAAAACTTAAACCACAAATTCGAAGGCAGGCTGGACCTTATCCTCTTAGAAGGTATTTGTATTATTATAATTATGAGTATTCCACGATGTTTGGAATTTGATGGTGCTACGAATGATCTATAGATAGCAACTATTATGATTTACATAGGATAACTATGGACTCATACAATTCAACTCGAAGGTGAAATATGTACATTATTTTTTGATGTGATTAAATTACATATTTGGAGAGGTTTTATCAGTCCGCAAATATTATAATAAACGAAACCACAGATATGTCAGTAATCCCATATGTCTGAAGTAAATGCGCAAAATTCAACACATAGATGTTTCAAGTGAAACTATGGACGTGAGGTAACTTCTTTTTTTTTAGGACAATTAAAACTCGAAATGTCGGCAAGGCAAATTCGAAAGCGAGGACCATATATGTATGTCATACATTTTACTTAGCTGATAAATCTTTCAAAAAATCCCACCGATTCTGAGATAAATGAGAAAAGAAAAAATTTGGATTTGTCGAAATTGCTACACTGTGAAGAACGGCCATGTTTTTTTTCGGTTTATAAACAAAACAAAAATTTGAAATATGAAAAGTTAAAATTTTTTATAATTGACAAGACCTCAATGCAGAACCATGCCCAGCGGGAAATATATTATAATTAACATGTCGTTGCATCTTTGCCTCTGATCTAAAAAAAAAAATAAAAATGTATTATTCTTTACCTAAAAGCTCATCTTAAGTCATGAATATTTCATGTATATACATAGTATTTATCATACAAAAATATAAACAAAGCGAAAAACACGTTCGTAAAAGCAAAAATGGCATATCAAGGAAAAGTCCATCGTTTGGAAAAATTGTAACATGTTCCGATGTTGCTAAACATTTAGGTGACAGAACAGGATAGGAAGAGGGTTTTGAAGCATCGAAGCGAATAACGTTCTAAGTTACAAAATCAGAATTTGTCAGGAGAGCAAAAAAACGCTAAAGTCATATATTTTAAATCTATTTTTCTCATCTGTCTCCCTTAACTTATTCTTTTATATCTTTCATATTATGAGTTTTACACCTTTTTCATGATCTTCCAGTGCCGTTACGAATCACTTTCGACGCTTCAATGCAAAATAATGTATGTCACTTTAAATTACCCTACTATTTTTAAATGCATTTTTACAGTTTTGGTGTCAAATTTTAGAAAATTGGTTATCTGGAGAGCAATACAAAATGTTTTATGCAATGAAACTGGTTTTGAAAAAAATTACACTTAGAACGTTATTCGCGATGATGCTTCAGCTGACAAGCACTGTATGATTGTTTAGTTCTTTTCCAGCATTTGGTTTACAACACTAATCACATGTCAAAAGCCATTAAAACTTTTCTGTGTATGTACTAATTAAAATTAGAAAAAAAAAAGAATATAGCTTAAGGCTGCGAGGTTCTTGTTTAATGTATTTATTTTATCTTGTCATAATATAAACGTAGGAATAAATTTATTGAAACATTTGATTTAATTTAATTTTCATATTATTTCCCTCTGGAATATTTTAAGACATAGAAATTAAAATTACCGCGGTATGATGACTGTGCGCTGACTTGCCATATTGAAAGTACCTGGTGCAAGTACCGAAACAGGTCACACCAAAAATTCTTTGAATAAGTTTTTCAAAACGAGGCCACCTTCGGCAGTGTTCGGCAACAGTCCGGGGGTTTTTCAGCCAAAATGAAAATGCCTTGCCAGATACTGTGTAAAGTTGGGCCAAAGAAATTGTAGGTCTCGCCAATGTGTACTAAAACTTAAACCACAAATTGGAAGACAGGCTGGACCTTATCCTCTTAGAAGGTATTTGTATTATTATTATTATGAGTATTCCACGATGTTTGGAATTTGATGGTGCTACGAATGATCTACAGAAAGCAGCTATTTAGATTTACATAGGCTAACTATAGACTCATACAATTCAACTCGAAGGTGAAATATGTACATTATTTTTTTATGTGATTCATCATCATCATTTATTGGCGCTTAACCGCCTAAGCGATTTTGGCCGTCGCCTATCAAAGCACGCCAGTCATTCCTTTTTAGCGATAACTGACGCCAATTGGAAACCCCAAGGGAGTTCAAGTCATCCTCCACCTGTTGTTTCCATCTCAGTCGAGGCCTCCCCCTTACTCTGCTGCCGAATTCGGGTGACGATTGGAAAACCTTCTGGGCTGGAGCTTCTTTGTCCATTCGCATGACGTGACCCAGCCAGCGGAGCCTTTGGGCTTTAATTCGCTGGACTATGGTCAGATCTGCGTAAAGCTCGTACAGCTCATCGTTAAATCTCCTTCGATACTCGCCGTCGGCATCACGGGAAGGACCATAAATCTTCCGGAGAACTTTTCTCTCAAATACTCCAAGGGCCATCTCATCTTCTCTTGACATTGTCCATGAATCTGAGCCATACATCAGGACAGGTATGATGAGAGACTTATAGAGCGTGATCTTTGTTCTTCGAGAGAGGACTTTACTTCTCAATTGCCTACTCAGTCCAAAGTAGCACTTGTTCGCAGGAGTGATTCTCCGTTGGATTTCTAGACTGATATTATTTTCGGTGTTAATGCTGGTTCCCAAATAGACGAAGTCCCTCACAGTTTCAAATTTGTAACTATCAACAGTGACGTGGCTGCCAAGGCGCAGGTGCGCCGATTCTTTCTTTGATGACAGCAAATACTTCGTCTTGTCCTCGTTGACCGCAAGACCCACTTTTTTCGCTTCTTTATCCAGTCCAGAGAAGGCAGCGCTTACGGCGCGGTTGTTAAAGCCAATGATATCAATATCATCGGCATACGCCAGCAATTGCACGCTCTTGTAATAGATTGTACCATTGCGGTTTAGCTCTGCTGCTCGAATTATCTTCTCCAGCATCAGGTTGAAGAAATCGCACGAAAGGGAGTCGCCCTGTCTGAAGCCTCGTTTGGTTTCAAATGGCTCAGAGAGGTCCTTCCCGACTCTGACGGAGCTGTTAGTATTGCTCAACGTCATTTGGCAAAGCCGTATAAGCTTTGCAGAGAAGTCAAATTCAGACATGGCGGCATACAGGCAACTCCTTTTTGCGCTGTCAAAAGCGGCTTTGAAATCGACAAAGAGATGGTGTGTGTCGATTCTTTTATCATGGGTCTTCTCCAGGATTTGGCGTATCGTGAAAATCTGATCGATGGTAGACTTACCAGGTCTAAAGCCACACTGATAAGGTCCAATCAGCTTGTCTACGGTGGGCTTCAGTCTTTCACACAATACGCTAAAAAGAACCTTATATGCGATATTAAGAAGGCTGATTCCGCGGTAGTTGGTGCGGTTAGCGGGATCGCCTTTCTTGTGGATTGGGCAGAGTACACTTAAATTCCAATCTGGAGGCATGCACTCGTCTGACCATATTCTGCATAAGAGCTGATGCATGCTTTTTACCAGCTCTTCGCCTCCGTGTTTGAACAGCTCGGCGGGTAGTCCGTCTTTTCCAGGCGCTTTGTTGTTTTTGAGCCGGGATATAACTATCCTCACTTCATCATAGTCAGGTGGTGGGACGACTTTTCCATCGTCAGGGATTGGGGTATCGGGTTCGACGTCTCCCTCGCAATTTAGCAGTGAGGAGAAGTGCTCCCTCCATAATTTAAGTACACTCTGTACGTCGGTTACCAGGTCGCCATTATTGTCCTTACAGGAACTTGCCCCGGTCTTAAAACCTTCCGTCATCCGCCGGATCTTTTCATAGAATCTTCGGGCATCATTCCTGTTAGCCAGCATCTCAAGCTCCTCACACTCACGCCTTTCGGCCTCACGTTTCTTTTTTCTGAAAAGGCGTCTCTCTTCCTTCTTTGCCTCACGATAGCGTTGCCATACACTGCGGGTTGCGCCCGTTCGCAACGTCTCCCTGTAGGCAGCGTCCTTTTTGTCCGAGGCAGTGCTGCATTCCTCATCGTACCAGTTGTTTTTGCGGGCTCGCTGGAACCCTATAGAGATATGCTTCCATTGCTCGGTTGCATCGTTAGGTCGAGGATTGCTCTCCGATAGCAGGTGTGAGAGTCGAGTGGAGAAATTGTCAGCTGTCTGTGTCGTGCGCAGCTTCTCGACGTCAAACTTTCCTTCCGTTACTGTGCGCACTTTCTTTGCTACACAGAGGCGTGTGCGTATCTTGGCTGCAACAAGATAATGGTCCGAGTCGATATTGGGACCACGAAGGGTACGCACGTCCAGAACGGTGGAGCTATGTCTGCCGTCGATCATGACATGATCAATCTGGTTTCTTGTTCTTTGATCAGGAGACAGCCATGTGGCTTGGTGTATTCGTTTATGCTGGAACCTGGTACTACTGATGACCATATTGCGAGCAGCGGCGAAATCAATCAACCTAGTGCCGTTGGGGGATGTTATATCATGGAGACTAAATTTTCCAACTGTTGGACCAAAGACTCCTTCCTTGCCCACCTTCGCATTAAAGTCGCCGAGCACGATTTTGATATCATGTTGGGGGCAGCGATCATAAGTCTGTTCAAGTTTATCGTAGAAGGAGTCCTTCTCTGCGTCGTCCGTCTCCTCAGTCGGCGCATAGGCGCAGATAAATGTTATGTTGAAAAATTTCGCTTTGATGCGGATCGCAGCGAGACGCTCGTCCACGGGGGTGAACGCTAGTACTTGGCGGCGAAGTCTCTTTCCCACCACGAATCCTACACCACGCGCTTTGCCGCGTGTCTGGCCACTGTAGTATACGTCACAAGGTCCGATGGTCGTCTTTCCTTGTCCCGTCCATCGCATTTCCTGCAGGGCGGTGATGTCAGCCTTTGCGTTAACGAGGACATCAACCAGTCGGGCAGCGGTACCATCCCTTGAAAGGGTCCGGACATTCCAGGTACATGCCCTAATATCCTTCTCATTATCCTGTGTTCGTTTTGCCGGGTCGTCAACATTAAAGGGGGTTCTCATCAGAGGCTTGATTTTTGTTCTTTTCATTGGAATTGGTTTTTACGTGGCGGGTCCCAAACCCAGCGCACAACCCGTTTTCGGGGTTTTGGAAAAGATTTACACATTTATATAGCGAGCCGCTTGCTCCAAGACAGACGCCCGCTTACAGCCGCACCTCATGGTGTACAGACGCTGCGAAAAAGACCTCGGTGAGCCCTTAAACCAAGTATGTCAGAGTGGCCCCACCGGGGCTCCCTCTCTTTCTGCCGCGAGCCTAGGTAGCTCACGTTGCCCAGAGTGCACGAACGAGGACGCAAGAGTCGGGATTGAGCAAGGTCACTCAGCAACCACACTCCATTACACTCCGTGATTAAATTACATATTTGGGGAGGTTTTATCAGTCCGCAAATATTATAATATAACGAAACCACAGATATGTCAGTAATCCCATCTGACTGAAGTAAATGCGCAAAATTCAACACATAGATGTTTCAAGTCAAACTATGGACGTGAGGTAACTTCTTTTTTTTTCAGGACAATTAAAACTCGAAATGTCGGTAAGGCAAATTCGAAAGCGAGGACCATATATGTATGTCATACATTTTACTTAGCTGCTAAATCTTTCAAAAAATCCCGCCGATTCTGAGATAAATGAGAAAATAAAAAATTTGGATTTGTCGAAATTGCTACACTGTGAAGAGCGGCCATGTTTTTTTCGGTTTATAAACAAAGCAAAAATTTGAAATATGAAAAGTAAAATTTTTTTATAATTGACAAGACCTCAATGCAGAACCATGCCCAGCGGGAAATATATTATAATTAACATGTCGTTGCATCTTTGCCTCTGATCTTAAAAAAAAATAAAAATGTATTATTCTTTTCCTAAAAGCTCATCTTAAGTCATGAATATTTCATGTATATACATAGTAATTATCATACAAAAATATAAACAAAGCGAAAAACACGTTCGTAAAAGCAAAAATGGCATATCAAGGAAAAGTCCATCGTTTGGAAAAATTATAACATATTCCGATGTTGCTAAACATTTAGGTGACAGAGCAGGATAGGAAGAGGGTTTTGAAGCATCGAAGCGAATAACGTTCTAAGTTACAAAATCAGAAAAAACGCTGAAGTCATATATTTTAAATCTATTTTTCTCATCTGTCTCCCTTAACTTTTTCTTTTATACCTTTCATATTATGAGTTTTACACCTTTTTCATGATCTTCCAGTGCCGTTACGAATCACTTTCGACGCTTCAATGCAAAATAATGTATGTCACTTTAAATTACCCTACTATTTTTAAATGCATTTTTACAGTTTTGGTGCCAAATTTTAGAAAATTGGTTATCTGAGAGCAATACAAAATGTTTTATGGAATGAAACTGGTTTTGAAAAAAATCAGCTTCAGCTGACAAGCACTGTATGATTGTTTAGTTCTTTTCCAGCATTTGGTTTACAACACTAATCACATGTCAAAAGCCATTAAAACTTTTCTGTGTATGTACTAATTAAAATTAGAAAAAATCAAAATTAGGTAATTCAAAATTTAAGACTGTCATATTTTCTTTGTTGTCATTTCTTATATAAAATTTGAATAGCACAATAAAAATTAAGCAACCCAATGCGCAGGTGTGCTATTTTGCCTTTCCTTGTTTTTTCGTTTTCTCTAGTTTCAAAAGTAAAAGAGCCACGAACACAAAAATTCAATATTTTCTGGCAAATTTGTATGAAAATTTAATTTAATGTATTCAGACACAACTTTCAACTCATATAGTGCTCTCAAGTGTTGTGTTGTTGAAATTGTACATAAAACTATAAAAGACCTTGTGAATTTCCTTAATAATAAACACTTAAGCTGTAGATGCAACACCGCAACTGTCTTCAGTTTGTTTGTTAAAATGTATAAAATATCTAAATAATACATATTCGGGATCTCGAAACTTTTGGGCTCACAAAACTAAAATAGCTGCCATCCCTACTGTGCCTTTAAGGTGCTGTAATTTTTATTAACCCGTTTCTTATCCGTGATAAAAAATGTCCTGAATTCGACACTATCACCGACCAGAACTCCTGTCACCCATTGAAGACTTGTAAAAAGGCGGGATACTACCAAACAGCCACGTCGATTGTAAAATCGCGGATTTATTGCTTTTATGAGCTTTTTTCAGGCACTTCAGTAATATGTACAGTTAGACACAAAATTAAGGATGTGTTTAAGAATTTGGACAAAGTTCAGGGGAGCTTAGCAAAATGGCCATTCAAATTTTCAACGATTTTGGCAGATTTTTTTTAGTTTTGTAGGACAATCAATTTCAGTGGTATGATGTGAAAGTTAGAACTAATTTAAATATTTTCCTGATTTTTAAGATTTTTTTTCGATGAGGGAGAAATAATATCTTTCATGCAACGCATGCACAAAATTTAATTTCGCATAAAAAAATTACTCAACACCATCGACGAAAATCGTTCTTGAAAATCAGGAAAATATTTCAGCTAGTTCTAACTTGCATATAATTATACTGTTTGGTCTACCAAACTGAGTCCTCAGAAATTTCATACAAAATCTGCCGAAGAAGTTGAAAGTTTAGATGACCGTTTTACTCTCCTGAGCTTTGTGAAAATTTTAAAAGACATTTCAAATGGTTTCTGTTATACAATTAAATGGAAATTAATTCCACTACTAGTTATTGTTGACTAAAAAATCGAAATAAAATACTCATATATGGAAAGAATTTCCATATTTCAAAGTATAAATCCAAAAAAAAAGATTTGATTTTTTTTCATTTTTCAAAACTGACGTATGTATATGACTAATAAAACCATGAAAGAGCTCCGAATTTTTTTATATTCATAAAAGGCATCAGTTTCAGCTGAACGTAATATTGTGTATTGCCTGAACAACTTGTAGATATGAGAGCAACGCAAATTCATATATGGTAATAGCAGGGCGAATTCGGCAATATTCGCTGTGCGTTGAAGATCTTTAAAAATACTGAAGCACTTTCGAAGTTGCCAAATTTTCCAAAACTAAATATGCCAGCAAAAAATTCATTTGCTTTGCAAGTGCCGTTCGGAGTCGGCAAGAAACTGTAGGTCCCGCCAACCTGTAGGAAAACTCAAAAGCAACACACCACAAGTTGGAAAGAGAAGCTCGGCTAAAAATCTCGTTAGAGGTTATGATAATAAAATAATTACACATACATATTTATTTTTTATTTATGTGACAAAAGCTTATTTAATTAAATTCAATAATGTGTTCAGAGGGTTAATAAAATATGCCCGAAAAGCTTCATAACTAACTCATCAGCAACACTAATAATGCAGTTTATGTGAAGACCAGGCATGTTATACCTTTCAAAATCATACTTTTTTATATTTTAACTTGAATTTTCCCAAATTCTCATATTTCTTACACGCGGATAAGCTTTTTCCACTCATTTTATGTATTAAATTACAATAATATTTAATGTAAATTTTTTTTTCAAATTCTTTTAGCGTGAAAGGATCTTGAAAACTTTTAGTACTGTTTTAGGGAGTAAATTAGCATTTTTTCAGTAACTGATTCGTACTGAATGCGCTGAATTAACTCTCTAAAAGAATCAAATCAACTGAATGGCCATTCTGAATTAAAGAGCTTTTCTTCGTAATTCTATTTTGAATTCTTGTTGAATTGACACTTGGTGGATTTATAAATCATGATTTCTGTAAAGAATTGCTGAATGCGTAAATTGAAGGTAAATTTTTCAACGATGAAAAGAATTTCAAATACTGAATGAAGAAAAACTATGATTTCGAACAGCAAAAGATTTAATTCTTTAACAGCTCTGCTCCGTAGAAAGAAGGGAGATTTTCTTTACAATTTTTAATTAAAACTAACGTATGGTTTTCGCCGAAGGGCGAGTAAAGATTTAACCTATATCTGTAGCTTGATCCAAAAATCACCCATGTGTTCGCTGTTGTAGCCACCGAAACTCTTCATGAAAGTTTTGGTTGCCTTAAGAAGGGCCTATGCTCCAATAGAAGTTAAGAAAAATGATAGGGTCCCGTACGATATGTCGAAAAAAAAAAATGTCGAATTTCCAAGACCGAATTTAAAAATTTTTTAAAATACCGAAGAGATTTTTGACCGAAAAAAAAAATGTCGAAAAAATGCAAATGACCGAAAAAGGTCGAAATTTGGATGCTTAATGTAAAAATTCGGAAATTTGGGTTTAACAACGTGTTTTATGACAGTATACAATTATTTATCACTTCCTTACCTCTTATCAAGAACTTTTCAACCATTTTCCAATACAAAGCCTATTCAAGAAATATTTTCAGGGCTACAAACTGCAGAAATATTCTCAGGGCTACAAACTGCACATGTAAAAAATACGATTGAGAATGACTTATGATTTGTTCTTATTAAAAGCATAACACTAATCATTTGGTAATGATCATTTCGAGAAAGTTACCGTTATCTTATTGAGCTAAACTATGCTGGAGTCACCTATGGCAAAAATAAATCGATGTGTCTTTGATACGAAGTCTATGTACATTTGTT
This sequence comes from Campiglossa producta, assembly GCA_964058755.1. NCBI lineage: Eukaryota > Metazoa > Arthropoda > Insecta > Diptera > Tephritidae > Campiglossa > Campiglossa producta. Next base: position 50,703,217 of record CAXKVI010000004.1, read on the forward strand.
TCGCTATATATGTACATCGATGCTTAGACTTGGCTAGTTTTCTAATATGTGTATATTTTTCTAATTACGTGCATATTTTTGAACAAGGAAAAGATGTTGGTCCAATTTACTTTTGTTTTTGGACAAGTGAGAAACCGAAAACGTCAAAATTTCACAATTTTTATAGAAACATCGATGTTCCATACATTTAATATTTACGTGACTATAAAAGTCGCCAAAAATCGAAATTTTTCTGACATCTTTAAACCGGAGATTCGTTTCTGAGAGGTTGTTGTTAATTATATTGCGAAGAGCTTAAGAGTTTGTGCTTGTAACTGTACCGTCAGGTTTTATATTTGCTTGCAAGAGCTATTGCAAAACACTAGAAAAATAATACTCAACATTAATATATAAGATGTAGAAACAATGTAATGAATGATGTGTAAAATTCGCGCGAATTATTATATTTTTTTTTTCGACATTTTTTCATTCGACATTTTTTTTCGAGACATTTTTTTTTTCGACCTTTTGTGTTTTCGGCAAATTTTTTTTCGACATTTTTAGTTTCGACTTCTTTTTTTTCGACATATCGTACCAGACCCAAAATGATAACGATGATGACGATACATTTTGTTGTCGATTCCGGGGTCAACCTACTGGTCAGTTTTCTGTTTTCTGCGAAGATTTTCATAACAAAAAAAATACACTTCCCGGACACTGTGACCCCAGGCGAGACTTTAAACATATTTTACTATGGAAAAACTGCGTTATAGATGCCACTTTTCAAATGCAATGTAATAGTAACTTGAGTGGATAGGGGCAGTAGCCCCACCTACGCCCCCTTCTGTACACACCAGTTTGCAGCAGAAATTTTATTTCCAATTGAGTTTTTATTTTTGTAGCAACCTATTATTATTTCATGTAAATTTTGTGCGCCTGATACAAAACTTGAACAAAATTTGTTTCGAAAAATTATCAGCTGCACTGACAAATACGCCAGCCTTTTTTAAAGTTTTGATACTACAGCAATGTGTAAAACATTGGGACCGTATATAAAAATTCTAGCTATTTTAACTTCCAGGTATAGCTTTAAATCCAAAAAGGATGGAAAAATGTTAAGATATAGGTTGGCTCTTTTACCTTACTTAGAAAGCTTGTACTTTTTGGGGTGAAAGCAATCATCCTTTGCTACAGAGCAAAAAACTGGTTACCGGCTATCCCGGGACATATTTTACCACTTTTTTGTTTGGAAGATCTTCTGTCAATTATGTCTCTATGATCTGTGACATTAATTTTTTATTTTTTTGGCTGACTTGGTCGTTTTAATGATTTGGTCCTTTTTTCAGCGTATATATACATATATATCTGCTTTAAAAAAAAAAAAAAAAAAAAAAAAAACTAATGGCGGCGATATACCAACAGGTCATCATAACCTCTAACGAGATTTTTAGCCGAGCTTCTCTTTCCAACTTGTGGTGTGTTGCTTTTGAGTTTTTCCTACAAGTTGGCGGGACCTACAGTTTATTTATTTATTTATTTATTTAAAACTGTTTGTACAAGTAAGACTAAGTCTTTTAGGTAGTACATCAATCTGATAAGTTATTACAAAGAAAATCTTACAAAATATATATGAATAACAGGAACAGAAAAGTTAAAATAGGTAGATAGATAAGCATTTACAAAATGAATTATACATATGTACATATATAACCGGTCCTTCAGTTGATATAAAATTTACACAATTTTAATACCGGCCATTAACAGAGAAATTGCGACTAATGGATATTTTTAATATGTTTATAATAGTTAACAAAAGTTAAAATACAATTTAAGGTAAGTTAGGAATTAAGAAAAGATATTGCTGCTAGTTTGAAACACCTTGCTTTCTGAATAGCTTTTGTCTTGGATGGAAGTGAGTTCCAAAGACGGATTGTGCTGACAAAGAACAATCTGGAGGATGTCATGTATCTAGAATTTGGGACCAATATATTCAGAGTTCGAGTAGACTGACATAAATTTAACTTTTCAAATAAGTAAGGGGGATATTGAGAGTGGAGTAGCTTATGCAAAAATCAAAGATTTCTGATCTTTAAAAAATGTTTAACGTCACTCCCGAGGATTTGCGTAGAATATAAAGAGATATGGTCAAATTTTCTTTTAGAATAAACAAACCGAGCAGCATTGTTTAAGGCAAGTTGCAGTTTATTGAGCGACGACGAATCAAGGTTACCGTATACAAGTTCACCATAAGAAATTTGAGGGATTATCAGAGTTTTGACTAGCCTCAACTTAGTATCACATGGCAGTAAATAGGCTGTTCGGTACAAGTTTCGAAGGGTGTTATATATTTTACCGACCACAATATTGATATGGTCAACACATGTTAACTTAGAGTTGAGTCTAAAACCTAAATTGGTGACCACATCTTTTAAAAATATTTTATCCCCATTAAGTATAATATCAGGAAGGCAACTCAGGTCATAATCTGCGTTCGATATTGCTATCGCCTTTGACTTCCTTGCATTAAGAGATAATTTATTTACATAAGCCCAATCTCCAATACGCGCAAGGTCTTCATTCAGCCTAGCAAACAAGTCTTCGGTAAGCCCAATTGTTCGGGACAGATATATTTGTGTATCGTCTGCATACAGATGTATCGAGGCATTGTGACAGCAGCCAACAATGTCGTTAATAAAAATTGTAAACAATATTGGACCTAAGATAGATCCCTGTGGGACACCAGCTGTTATGCGCTTTAAGTTTGAGACTTTATCACCACATTGAACCTGCTGAGATCGACCGACAAGATAGTTTTGCATTAGTTTAATAGCATAAGAGCTGAAGTTATAGCATGTTTCGAGTTTATGGAGAAGTATTGTGAAATCAACCATGTCGAAAGCTCTTGAGAAATCTAAAAGTACAAGTACTGTGAGATCATTGCAGTCATATGCCGGACGTATATCTTCAAAGATCTTTAGCATGGCAGTTGCACAACTATGCCCTCTTCTAAATCCCGACTGGATCCCTGATAACAAGTTGTTATTATGAACAAAATTTACAATCTGCCTTGCTAGTAGCTTCTCAAACACCTTAGACAATGCAGACAATATGCTTATTGGTCTAAACTCTTTGCAAGAACAGGGGGACTTCGTTTTGGGAACGGGGATAACATTAGCTATTTTCCATTTACTAGGAAACCCACCGGACATAATTGAGAACCCAAATATATGTGTTAGCGGAGATATGACAAAAGGAAGAATAAGTTTGACAAATCTTAAACTAATGCCATCGATACCTACAGCGCTAGACTTAATGTCAAATATAGCACTCAACACATCATCTTCAGTTACCACTGAAAAATCAAAACTATTAACATTCGGTCTATTATCTATACTAGTTGCAGCCATCATTTCATACTGTCCGTAATTTGCGTTATGGTCATCAACACCACTTGTACAATTATCATTTGTATTGCCACTCAAAAAATATGAGTTCATCACATGGGGGCCAATGTTGCATTTAGTATTATCCTTTTTAGATACTCCAAGATTCCTAAGATTCTTCCAGAGCATTTTAGGAGGCAAGTTAGAATTGAATTTACTTTTTAAATATGCTACCTTAGCATTGCGGATGTATACGGTAACTTGATTACGCAAACGCCGATAGGCATCCCAGTGCTCTTCATTGGGAAATCGCTTCCATTCCCTATAGGCTCTCTCACGTTTTCTTATGAGGCTCAAAATATTTTTAGTAAACCACGGTTTTTTATGACCCTGAATTTTAATGGTTTTTAGCGGAACAAACTTATTAAAAAGGTAATTGACAAGATTATTAAAATACTCCAACTTTTCGTCTACACTAGGGAAGGAGAGACATCCATTCCATTCAAGCCTAGACGCCTCATTACGTAGCTCATCTAAGTTTATGCCATTGTAGTTCCTGTAGGTCACTTCAAAGTCGGGCTCTTCGGAGTTAAATTTCAAATCATACGACATAAATAACATTTCATGGTCAGAAATACCATCCATGGGGAATTGATCAATATGATTTATGTTATTGGCATTGTTGACACAAATTAAATCTAGTAAACTAGGGTTACTATTGGAGGAAAAACGGGTCGCGAAATTATTTATAATACTTAAATCATATGCCTGAAAGTTACTTGTAAGATCTTTACAGCGGGAATCATTATTAAGCATATCAATATTGAAGTCTCCACAGATGATGATGTGCTCGTAATTTACTGTGAATTCCGACAATTTATGAAAAAGATAAGTTAAGTCATTCGACCTGTGAGGATTATACACGCAAGCCACAAAACACTTTGTTCGAGTATCACCTACTTCGATAAATATACTTTCAACCTCACTGCCATGATCTGAACGGTAAATTATTTTTGGATTCAAAACTTTTTTGCAGTATATAGCAACTCCACCACCACGAACGTTATCTCCCCTATCATTCCTTAGTAGTACATAATTTCCTAATGCGTACGAGTGATCATCAATGCCGGTTTTAAACCATGTTTCGGTAATACAGATTAAGTCGACATTTTGATCATCAAATACATAGGCAAGGTAGTCTAATTTATGAGCAGACTACGGGTATTCAAATGACACATATTAAATGTAGGATTTTTTTTACAAATTTGACGTAAAATACACCTCACGAGCCCACTGTCAGCACAATCATTGTCCAAGCTATACATAACCAAAATAAACAAGCAAGAGCATATCAACAGAGCAGCAAAAGAAAGATGAAGAGAAGAAGAGTATAGGGTGGGCGATGAAAAGGGAAAAAGGAACAATAATAATAAGAGAGAAAATATTAAAAATCATAACTAAATAAAGCATGTTAGCATGTTGCTGAAGTACTGCTTCCATCTCTTGATATGTTGTTTACTGCAATTCTGTCAGCACTCTCTTTATCAGTTATCTTCACAGCATCAACTCCCTGATTAGTACGCACATACACATATCCACGCAACGAGAAAACAGAAGTAAGCCGCCTCTGTTTTTTTAGCTGTAGTGCATGCTGTAACACCTCGCGGTTACTTCTTGTTAGGCACTCATGCACAAAAATTTTGCCATTACCAGCGTGAGCAATATCACTAAGAGTCAATGTTCTTTTGTTGGTTTTGCAAAACTTTGCGATTGCTCTCATAAGCACAGAACGGTCAGTGGGCGAATTCAACTTAATGATTGGAGAGCTACCGTTTTTACTCTTTCGTATACGGAAGGCAGAGCGTATTGACGGAGCACTTACATTGGCTGTGCGACATATTTTGTTGAAAACATCAACTAGATCTTCATTTGGTTTTTGAGGGACCCCACTTACCAATACATCACCTAGTATGTCATTGTTTTGACATTCACCAAGTTGAGTCGTTAAGCTTTTGACATCAGATCGAAGCCGGCTGCATTCACTCTCTGCCACCTCTACCCTCTTCTCCATAGCTTTGTAGTTGGCTTTTAAGTTTGCGATCTCTGCCGCTAACTCACCGACTCTCTGCAAAACTCTCTGCTCCGACTCTTTTATGCATTCCATCATTTCCTCTTTCCACAAAATTAATTTTGCTTCAAGGCGCGAAATATCACTTGTGGCTGGCGGTGGGCTCTCTATACTCGAAGCCTTGGCAAAACTTGGGGTAAGATGTGGAGAGGCAACAGCAGTTTGGCGTGTTTCTTGCTGGTCTTGGCGGGGGAACCATATTTAGCGGCAGAATGAGTTTTGTTGTTGCTTTTGTTTTGTGTATTCTAGGATGCCAAAACCTTGGTGTTATTAATATTGCACAAATTATTGGTGAAAAACAAGTTTTCGTTGCCGGGTAGCGCACACAGGTTGAAAATAGATTAAGACAAAGAAACTGCACGAAGTTAAACAATTTATTGTTACGTTTAACACTTAGTTAATTTAAATTTATTGCAGCGAAACTAAAACGCGTCTACTCTCTTTGCATATTCTTCTTATTACTTCTAAACTAGAAAAAACGCAGAACTGTCGGGAATGGACCGTGCTAAATAAGTATGAAATAAAAATGTTTAAGAAAAAAATAGTTATCTGCTTTTGCAGACGCAGCGACGATATGTACATAAGATTTTCGGGAAAAATGTTCATGTAAAATCAACACTTTTCCGGTTATTTTTTTCAACACTATCTGCCTCATTATCTCATGCAAATTTAACAGGAACTTTCTTTCATTTTCATTTTTTCATTTTATTAGTAATTTGATCAGTTAACAAATTACAATAGTAGTCTAGTACAAAAATATACTTACAGACTACGTAGATATAATAGTAATAATAATAATAATACAATATAATTATGCTTGAGCAATTACAGATCTAAAAGTAGGTTTAGATACTGAGAAGTCGATTTCTAAAGAATTTGAACGAAGATTAAATTCAGGTAAAGTTCGGAAAATGGGAGCGTTAGAAACATATAGGGTCCGAATAAACCCCGTATAAAACAAGTTGCTATTTCTAAGCGGCCTGTTTGGTACATGGAATTGAATACCCTCGAGGAGAGCTGGCGCATCGACTGAACCGTTGATAATATCGTAGACAAAACTCATAGACAGCAAAGTTCTTCTGGATTCTAGAGACTGAAGGCTGATGAGAGCACATCTGGCTTCGTAGGAAGGAATCGGGTCGGAAAAATTCAAAGAACGCAGTGCAAACCGAACAAAGATCTTTTGCACACGTTCCAGCCTCTTGATATGACACTCATGATAGGGTCGCCAAATGAAACAGGCATATTCCAACTTTGAGCGAACGAGTGAGGTGAACAGTATCTTAAGCGTATAAGGATCCGTAAAGTCTGAGCTAAAACGCCGGATAAAACCAAGAAGAGAATAAGCCTTAGCAATTGTAGAGTTCAAATGTGTAGAGAACGAAAATTTTGAATCGAAAACTACACCTAAATCTTTCAATTCCGTAAGAGTCGACAGGCGAGAACCGCCAATAAAATAAGAAGTGGTTCATGTTCAAAAAAATCATTCTGTGTGTATAAACTACTTAATATTCTCTTCATTTGTATCCTCTTAGTATTACACTTATATAAGCTTTATAAGATTACATCACAAATTGATATGAAAGAAATTGTATAAATTTCCGTTTACGGTTCTTATGTTTTGCGCAAAACTGTATTAACTGAATTTTCATTTCAGCTTTTTTTATTTGCTTACATTTAAATTCTGTGCGCCTGGTACACTGAATTGAATATTTGAAAGAAACCAAGCATGCTTACAGTAGAAGTGTGCCATATGATGACCGGGTATTACCCGGGTAATCGGGCATTACCCGAACGGCCCGGGTAGTCGGGTATTACCCGGGTACCCGGGTAGAATAATCAGCCCTAATAGGTATGGTAAAGTACGTCTAGGCAGTAGCACCAAGACGGATAGATCGAAAATAAAGGCACTTGGAACCTAATTTTCATGGATAAATGAGTTATAGACATCTCAGTGTTGTTCATGCATTTCTCCAATCTTTATTTCTAAGTTTTTGGTTTATATGTTAATTGGATCTTAAATTTACGCTGACTAGTGCAATGGTCTTGACTTTGGCAATACTAGGTCACTAGGCAGCAGTCTATCGTTCTAGGTCGCTAGTAAGTAAAGTTGCTGACTACCGTAATAGGTCGCCAGCTGTTGCAACTGCTGACACCAGCGATCGCAATGCTGACGCCGGCGATGGCACACTTACTAAGGGCCGTGAACGCACTATGGCGCCTTTTAAGTTTTTGCTTTGCAAAAATCATAACTTTTGAACCGATGAAGATATTTTAACAATTTAAAATGCAAATGAAAGATAATTGTTTGAAGTTATATTATGTGAAAGCACAGAAGGCCACAGTTACAGGGTGCTTCAAAATAATTCGTCAATGCAAAAGCGACATTTTTTTAGTAAAAAATACAGCAAAACAATGAGATTTGTTTTATAAAGATGCATTTAAGCATAAAAGCAGATAAACTAATGATAATAGACAGTGCTTCTGAAAGATGAGTCGTGGGCATAGCTCTTTTGGTATCAGACAGCTTCCTTTTCCTTGTGTAGGTAGAACACTCTTCTATGGGTTTTGATGGTCTCCCTCTACTTTGATTCGTTGACGTGCTAGGCGTTTCTTCAACCAAAAAAGTTTTGTCAGCTAGCCAGCTTTCATGCTTACTTATAAATTTTGAATTGGTACGTTTGACTTTCCGCCAGTTTCTTTCTATTTTATAGTATAGTGAACGAATTTTTTCTTCCAGGCCTTCGTTTTTTTAATGCATGTTTCACTCGCTAATTCTGCCATAATAGCCTCAACGAAGTCCCGACTTGACTTTGTAGATTTAAACACCGCAAATAGTTTCGAGTTTTCTAGATGCATATTAGAATTGGAGTATATCTGACTAAATAATGTGAGCTGTATTTAAAAATACTATTCACTTTATTTAAGTGAACAGAGTACTTAGTTCCTCAATCTCCAAAAGAGGAATGATAATGTACATTGTATGATAGCTTTATATACCTACTCAAATTATTAAAATGAATGTCAGGTATACAATTCGTAACTAAACAAATTTATGTTGTTAACAAATTCCAATAAAAAACCGCCCTTACGACCGTGCTCAGGCGCGCATTTATGCCCAAGGTTGTTAAACTTTATTTGATGTAAAAAGTGAAGTGGCAGCTAGACTTTATGAATTGAAGTAACTGAATACTTGACAAATGATTGATTTTTTTCTCCATCAAAGTTTTAAAAGGGCCCAAAAATAGGCATTTCGAAAAACAGGTAGATCCGCAATTTTTTAGAAAAAAATAAATTTGTTTTTTGTTTAAATCTTAAACTATATTATCTTTAATTTCCATACAAGAAAACGGTAACCTTATTTACTGACCAAACCATTTTAAATACAACGAAAAAGAACTAAAAAATTTCAAATTTTTACCAATTTAAAAAATTTCAAATTTTTACCAATTTAAAAAATTGGTCAACTTTGAGCGTCTCTACCTGGTAAACTATAATTTTCTGTTGCATATTCTTGATCCCTGGAAAATTCGCTATTAGAGACATGTATTAGATTTAACGAACGCTTTCATGATTTTTTTGATTTTTGCCATGCTTTGACGGCAGAGGCGCCATAGTGTGAAATGACGCAATCACTACTCAGCGCTTTTAGGTTAGGTTAGGTTCAAGTGGCTGCCGCAGAGGCACACTTAGGCCAGTTTTGAAAGGCCCGTTGTGATACCACCAACACAAGGAAAGTCAGTCCCGGGACCCAGCCAAATGGAAAATCCCTGAGTTGTTGGGATTTTCCACATAGCAGAATCCCGGGACTGACACTCCTAAACCGACACCGTTACTCCTCCTCGAACCACTTAGATGACTTTATGAAGGCCATCAAGTCCTTTATGTCCAGTTCCGCGATCTGGCTTAGGCTATCCAGGAACGGAACTCCCAAAAAGCGCGTTCTCGCGCCGCTTAAAGCCGGACAGTTGCAGATGAGGTGTTCCACTGTTTCCTCCTCCTCATCATCTTTGCAACTCCGGCAGCATCGTCGGTAGGGCACACTTAGCCTTTCTGCATGCCTACCAATGAGGCAGTGACCGGTTAATACCCCTATCAATATGCAGATTTCCCTCCTAGTTAGGGCATAAATGCCTCTAGACCTTTTAAGATCTCATTTGGCCAGGTTTGTTTCGATATCCGACACCCTGGGGATTGCAGCCATCTTTCGTTGGCTTGACGGATTGTGTGCTCCTTCAGCATTAGTTTGCATGTGGCAAACGGCATACCTAAGCGCTCTTTATCCTGAAGAACCTGCTTGGTCGTGCCCTGCCTGGCAAGCTCGTCTGCCTTACAGTTTCCCTCAATGTCCCTATGTCCCGGGACCCATATGAGGTTTACGCGGTTCTGTTGGGCCATCTCCTGAAGAGATCGACGACAGCTGAGCGTCAGTTCAGAGTTGAACGTGTATGATCCAAGGGATTTGATGGCCGCTTGGCTATCGCTGAAAATAGCGATATCTTCTCCGATAACACGTTTGCTTAACCAGGCCGCGGCGTCTAGGATTGCCGAGACTTCCGCCTGAAAGACGCTACAATGATCAGGTAGTCTGAAGGAGAGCTCAAGGTCCAAATCCCTTGAATAAACCCCTCCTCCAACTCTGCCGTCCAACTTCGAGCCGTCGGTGTATATGGAAGTGCCACTATTTGTTCGGGACACCAATCCGTCCTCTCCCAGTCTTCTCTGCTGGGAATGTTTATTTTGAAACAGCTATCACCGACTGTAGTGGTCGCACAACGATCTGTGCTTAGAGGGAGAAAGCTGTAAGATTCCAGAATACTGGAGTGTCCAATAGTACCCGCCCCCCAACTGGAGGTTTCTCTTAGGCGCAGAGCTGATGCCGCTGCTGACCGAAACCCTTCCAGATCAAGTGGCAAAATGCCCAGAATGACCTGGAGGGCTTCGTTGGGCGTTGTCCTTAGCGCACCGCTTATACAGATCATATTGGATCTATGGACTTTCCGCAACAGATTCAGGTATGTTGCCTTGCTCAGCGCAGGCCACCATACGACGACTCCATATAGCATGATTGGACGAATGATGGCCGTGTAGATCCAACTGCATACTCTAGGGCTGAGCCCCCATTTTTTGCCAATGGCTCTTTTGCATGTGTAAAGAGCGATGCAAGCTTTCTTCTGGCGCTGAAGAACATTCTCCTTCCAATTCAGTTTCCTGTCCAGAACTATGCCTAGAAACTTGGCCTTATCCGACAAGCCCAGGCGCGTGCCATTTAGTTCTGGTAGGCTTAGTGGCGGTATTTTGTACCGGTTGGTGAAGAGGACAAGTTCCACTTTCCCCGGGTTGATACTAAGTCCGCAGCGAGAGGACCACGTCGAAACTTCTCGCAGTGCTACTTGCATCAGGTCACACAGAGTTTGTGGGAACTTGCCTCTGAATGCAATAGCTAAATCGTCTGCGTATGCCACTATCTTCCCGCCCCCCCAACTTGTGTCACGTAGCAACGAGTTGACTGTGAGGTTCCATAAAAGCGGGGAAAGAGCACCACCCTGGGGGGTTCCCCTTGTGACATAGCGTGATAACTCAACCGTACCAAGTGAAGAAGCTATTTTCCTTCCCCTTAAAAGTTGGTCAATTAAACCAGTTAGAGGTCTATATACGCCCAGATTAGTTAGAGCGGAGTTGATAGCCTCCGGGCTTATATTGTTGAAAGCCCCCTCAATGTCTAGGAAGGCCACGAGACAGTAGTCCTTTTCACACAGCGATTTCACAATGACCGATACTAGGCTGTGCAGAGCGGTTTCTGTTGATTTACCCTTGGTGTATGCATGCTGATAGCTAGAAATAAGGTTGCTATCAATAGTCGTTGAGAGGTAGTCGCTTTGTATCCTCTCAAAAGTTTTGAGTACAAAGGACGAGAGACTGATCGGTCTGTAGTCTTTTGGCTCGTAGTGGGATGCCTTCCCAGCCTTAGGGATAAACACTACCGTGGCGCTTCTCCAGGAGCCCGGAATGTGGTTGAGAGCCAGGCAGGCTGTGAAGAGAAATTCCAGCCATTTAGCTGATGTCTCCAACGTGTTTATAAGTTGCGCGGGGATAATCCCGTCCGCCCGGCAGCCTTATACGGTTCAAAGCTCTTAACTGCCCACCTTACCCTTTCCTCAGTGATGGGTATTTTTACTGCCAGGTTTGTTGCAGGTACTAGTGGTGCGTCATGCAGATTCCCCGGAAAATGTGTATTCAAGAGCAGCTCAAGGGTTTCCTCTTCCGTGCTGGTCCAGGATCCGTCAGTTTTTCGCAAATAGCTGATGGCTGTTTGATTTTTCGAGAGGACTCGTCTAAGTCTCGCTGTGTCGTCGACCTTTTCGACGCCAGTGCAGAAATTTCTCCACGAAGTTCTCTTCTCCTGTCTCAGAGCTTTTTTGTAGGCCCTAAGTTTAGCTTTATATTCGTGCCAATGAGGCTCAGAGCCGAGGCTCTTGGCCTTGTTAAATTGTTTCCGGCATGATTTGCCGAACGAGTCCAAATCGTAGGACCACCAATGTGGCCTGTGTTTACCGCGTGGTTTTGGCACTGGACAAGCCTGTCCTAGAGCATTTGAGAGCACCGATGTAAATGTAGTAACAAGATCCTCCAGCTCCTCTACTGATGAGGGGGCTTGTGAGGGCAGTACTGGGAGGTCTCTGCCTAATATTTCATTGTGTAACTGACAATTTGTGTTACGTGGATTGCGCTTCATGATTGGTTGTTCACAATAAAGTCTAAAACCATTTCTATGTAACGGTGGTCGGAGAATGAATGTTCTTCCAGAACCCGCCATTTTCTGACCCACCCATAAGCGCCTTCACTACAGATAGTGAGGTCTATGACCTCCCTACGGGTCTTAGTGATAAAAGTAGGCTCATTACCCACGGTGCAAATTACCAGGTTGGTTGTTAAGAGGTAATCAAACAGAGACTCGCCCCTGGCATTGATATCGGAACTCCCCCATTGGACATGGTGAGCATTAGCGTCCGCTCCAATAATAAGATTACCCGTGCAGAAATTTGACACCAGGTCTTTCACCTCCGTTTGTGGTGGGGGTTCTTCGGCGTCGTAGGGCATATAGACCGACGCAACCGTCAGGCGGGTGCTGTCGACCGTTAGACTGATAGCGGTAATATCACCATTGGTGTAGTTAGGTAGGAGAAAGGAGTTCAACTCAGACTTGACCAAAATACACGTTCGGACTTTGCTCTCCTCGCTGGCTCGAATGAGCTTGAAGTCCCCAATCCGCAGATTCTCGAGCTATTGACCCAGGTTTCTTGGATGAGGACCACATCCACGTCGCCTTTAGAAAGACGACTACTTAAAGCAGCCGAAGCCACTTTAGATTCGTGCAGATTAATCTGAAGCACCACCAACATGAGAGCGCACAGACTTCCCTGCCGTCCCCATGTCGTCGAGGTTTGCCCCATCCCGGAGGTTGCCTATCAACGACGAGTTGTTCCGATTAACTGCCCGATATGGCGTTGCAGGAGTCCTGCTGCCTGTAGCGTTAGATGTTAATCGCTCAGCGTTGGCTGCTACCACCGTGACGTCGAGGACTTCCTCGTCCTGTAGGCTGTCCTCCATCTCCGAGTTGTTCACAGCACTATCGGCAAGGGACGTGGCGGATAACATGCTTTCCGCATCGGAATCCTCCGCTTCCTCTTCTGGTAATTCGTTTTCCGGTTCCCCCGGAGCAGCCGAGAAGGTAGCGCGCTGAGCGTCACCACGATATACGTGGATAACGATCTGGCCTACGCTGTAGTGTACTAGGCCATTGCACCTTTTGAGGGGCTCGATTGACTCTTTATTCATGGTGAACACCACCTGTCTGTCGGGCCCCACCGCATCCCCGACCAGATTAACACTCCAGTCATGCGTTGGGAGAGACGGATTCATTAGCCGTAGCATCCCGAGAATTCTGTCGGGTTCGTCAGGGATGGCCGGAATCAACGTCCTTGCCCTTGGACGAGCTGGAATGTCCTTCCAGTCGACGACCTCTATCTTTGCGCCCTTGTAGACTTCACCCAGTTTAGCAGCTGCTGCCTTATACAGTGCTACGGTTTTTGCATCCTCGCATGCGAGTAATTTGATCTGACCCTGGTGCCAGCCCGCATCCGTTACTCGCGCCGAACTACCCGGAAACTCCGAAGCAACGTTGAGAAGAATGTTGCCGAGTTCATTTCGCACGTAACGCCACCGGTCCTTGGGGATGGCCAGACGGTCATTGCCTCGGTCAAGGACGCCTATAAGGATCCTGTCCTTGGTTACCTCAGCAAAGCTTAGTTTGCCCGCTCCAGAGGTATTCTGATGCCGCTTGGGAGGGGGATTTAACTCCAGTTCCGATCTCTGGCGCTTGAAAGGGTTAACTTTTAACCTCTTTGGCATGTAAGATTTTTGGAAATCCGGTATCACAGCTTTCGCTAGCTCTACCGATTTACTGGAATTCGGCGACAGCGACTCCTGCGGTACCCCTTCATACCTCTTCAGGATCTTTGCAGCCAATCTTTTCTCGTGGTATGTGAAGCGGCGGGGAGATGTCTCCCGGGAGTGCGGACCCGTAGTTGCCATCGCGGTCGCTCCCCTTGCCGAAATCTCAGTTGCAGCTTCCTTCCCCTTCGAAACTTCGAGGCCAGGTCGTGAGACCGCTGCCACAGACGTAAAGATACTGGTTTTCATATCAGAGGTTGATGGGAGTTTAGCATCCGCCGTTGTCCGCTTAGCTGCGTTGGCAACCGCACTGGTGCTAGCTCCCATCAAGTCAATCTTACTCGATAGAGGGTTGGTTGACCGACTCGTAGTTGCCATCGCTGTCGATCCCCCCCTTGATTGTGGAACGGAGGTTGTCCTCCGGCGTTGTTGTTGCTTTCTCGCCTGCTCCTCCATAGCTCTCCTTTGCTGAGGAGTGAAATTTGGCGTTGTTTGCTTTTTGGGTTTTTCGTTTTTATTTGCGTTATTTGAGTTCATCATGTTCGTACGACCCATCGCCGGACAAGGCCAGCTTAGGGTCAAGGGAAGAGTAGGGGAAAATGTGTCGTCCGCCGCGGCAGAGCCCCGTACCGCGGTAAGGCCATGCTTACTCTCTGAGGCGACCCGGTATCAGAGAGGCTCCGTTCAAATACAGCCACGATTTGCCTCCCGGCTGCAAACGTCCAATGGGCACGTGGTCGCATAACACCCTGGATTGGGAGGGGGAAGATCTTTGTCGTCGCGCCAGAGAGGCTAGGCTGCTCTCGTGATGAAGTGCTGTACGGAGCTATGATCACAAGGGCAGCGTAGCTCTGTGGCTATCGACTTAAGCCCTCGTACCGCGGCAAGGTATCCACCCTTCACGAGGCGCTTTTGCTTGTTCTAGAATTTCATGCAAACAAATATGCCGGTGTCTGCATATTTGGACAAAAATGAACAGCGATTTTGGCCGTTTCGTATCAAAGCACGTCACTCATTCCTTTTTAGCGATGACTGCCGCCAATTGGAAACCCCAAGGGAGTCCAAGTCATCCTCCACTTGTTGTTTCCATCTCAGTCGAGGCCTCCCCTTCCTCTGCTGCCGAATTCGGGTGTCGATAGGAAAACCTTCTGTGCTGGAGCTTCTTTGTCCATTCGTATAACATGACCCAGCCAGCGGAGCCTTTGGCCTTTAATGTACTGAACAAATTTTAGCCTGCGGCGCTTTTTTAAAGATATTTTAAATGCATATGATATAATTTACTTAAAAACATTAATTGAAAATTTGGAATTACAAATTTTAGGCTGCAACGCTTTTTTAAATACATTTTTTACGTATACGATTATAGTCAAACCAAAAAAATATATCTAAAGCTTTTTAGGGGCTTTTAGGAAAGGAAAACGACACTCATGGGCTTTGTTTCCTTTTGTAAGGAGAAAAAACGCCCACTTAAAAAAAGAAATAACGCCTGCGGGCTTAATTGCTTTTCCAAAAAGGAAACAGCGCCCGCGGGCGTTATTGCCTAAAAAAAAAAGAAATAACGCCCGCGGGCATTATTTCCTTTAAAAAAAGAAATAACGCCCACGGGCTTGATTTCCTCATCGAAAAAGAAATAACGCCCGCAGAAAGAAGACAATAGCGCCCACGGGCGCTATTTCTTTTTCGATAACGAAATAAAGCCCTCGGGCGTTTCTTCCATTTAAAAGGAAGTAACGCCCATTTTTAGGGGCTTTTAGTTTTGTGTGGATTATACGATTTATCTAACAAGAAGTGATAGTTGCATTCAAAATTTCTTTAAAAAAGCGCCACCGGCGAAAATTTCAATTTATGCTATAAAGTTAATTATATCATATGGGTGTTTCCAGCGTTACGGACGTTCCATGCTGGCACACTATTTTAAGTATAAAACCTATAGTAGGCTCTGGATCAGAATAGTTTTTTTTGACATATGTAGCCTTTGGTCTCATTTATCCAACGCTATCAAACTTTTTTCCTAGAGATGCCACATCACCTATGAAGAAGGGTTTAAATCTGCCGTTCGGACGTTCCTAAAACGTACCTTATATTTGAGGAGGTTTAAGATTTCATTAAAGTTCTACGAATTGGTTCGTGCTATAAAAAAATGGTGCATACACGATTAATAGAGGAATAAACAAGGACTTATACTGCGCTAACATTTTCTTTATAAAGAAGTTTTTTGTTCGGACGTTCCCGTTCGGACGTTCCATTTTTTGGTCTTAAAGAAAACAGCATCTCCTTTTACAACGAAAAAAATATTGACCGCATATTCTATTGCATTTACCTCGCTTAAGCATAAATTTACATTTCTTGCAAATTCTGAACACCAAAACGATCCACATACATTAGGATGAACAAAAAACAAAAGCAATTTTTTTTTCGGGCCGGAGCGTCTTCGTTCATTCGCACCACGTGTCCTAGCCAGCGGTATCGCTGGGTTTTAATTCGCTGAACTATGTCCACGTCTGCGTAAAGCTCATACAGCTCATCATTATATCTTCTTTGGTACCCGCCGTCGCCAACTTTTAGGGCTCCATAAATCTTTCGAAGAATTTTTCTCTCGAATACTCCCAAAGCCGCCTCATCAGATGCTGTCAGTGTCCATGCTTCTGCACCATATAGCAAGACGGGTACGATAAGTAACTTATAGAGTGTTGTTTTTGTTCGTCGAGAGAGGACTTTACTTCTAAATTGCCTACTCAGCCCAAAGTAGCATTTGTTTGCAAGAGTTATCCTTCTATGGATTTCCAGGCTTATATTGTTGTTGGTAGTAATGCTGCTTCCCAGGTATACAAAGTCCCTTACTATCTCAAAATTATGGCTGCCAACAGTGGCGTGGTTGCCAAGGCGCGTATGCGCTGACTCTTTGCTTGATGCCAGCAGGTACTTCGTTTTACCTTCGTTTACCACCAAACCCAGTTTTTCCGCTTCTTTTTCTAATTTGGAGTACGCAGAAGTTACGGCGCGGTTGTTGGGCCAATGATGTCGATGTCGTCGGCATACGCCAACAGTTGTACGCTCTTTTAATATATTGTTCCAGCGCGGTTAAGTTCTGCAGCTTGTATTATTCTCTCCAGCATCAAATTAAAGAAATCACACTATAGGGGGTCGCCCTGCCTGAAACCTCGTTTAGTTTCGAATGGCTCGGAGAGGTCCTTCCCGATTCTGACCGAGCTGGTGGTGTTGTTCAGCGTCACTTTGCACAGCCGTATAAGTTTTGCTGGTAAACCAAAATCAGACATAGCGGCATATAGGCATCTCCTTTCGTGCTGTCGAAGGCGGCTTTAAAATCAACAAAGAGATGGTGTGTGTCGATCCTTTTCTCACGGGGTTTTTCCAAGATTTGGCGTATTGTAAAAATCTGGTCGATGGTAGATTTACCAGGTCTGAAGCCACACTGATAAGGTCCAATCAGTCGGTTTACGTCAGGCTTCAGTCTTTCGCACAATACGCTTGATAGGACCTTATATGCGATATTCAAAAGGCTGATACCACGATAGTTGGCGCAGTTTGCGGGATCACCCTTCTTATGGATTGGGCAGAGAACACCATGATAAAAATACTACAGGTAAAATCGTTCTCTCTTTTGATTTTGTTTTGACGTTTTTAAGCAATATAAATTCTGTCAGTATATAAGTCAAATTAAAAAAAATATTCAAAAAATTTATAATAGGAAAAATTAAAAAAAAAATCAAAAAATATTTTCCAATTTACACTGCACGTTTAGGTGGACCCCTCGACACTGTAAAATGGCAGGAAATGAGATGGCAGATTAGCCTGCTAGAGGGGCCCATTCCTTCAGCTTTTACAGTCCTTATTTTTAAAAATTCTAGCAATAGTTCTAATCGCAAATTCAAGAAAAATGAAAAGAAATTATTTTGATTTGTAATTTATTTGATTGAAAAAACCAAACAGAAAAGTCGTGGCAAAAAATAAATGAGTATGAGAATTGCTTAAAAATGTCATTAGTGTCATTAACGGTTTTATCTGTAGTATTTATATCATGGAGAACACTTAGATTCCACGCATTCATCCGACCATATTCTGCACAAGAGCTGGTGCATGCACCTTACCAGCTCCTCGCCGCCGCATTTGAATAGCTCAGCGGTCAGGCCATCAGCACCCGCCGCTTTATTGTTTTTTAGCCGTGATATAGCTATTCGCACCTCGTTATAATCGGGTTGTGGAACTTCGATTCCATCAACTGTGTGAAAACTATTTATTTATTAAAATAGCCGAACCTAATGTTTGTAGTCTATCAACACTTAAAATATTTTCTTCCTTTATTGACTACAAAATCAGTTTGTCAAATAAAATCAGTTTGTTCAAAAATTTTTTGCTCTCACCTTACTTTCAGAATTTATTTATGATAAAGGCTTATTTAGACGGGTCGATTTCCTGGTCGATTTTTTGCCGTTCCACCGTGTAAATAGCAATTCGATCGATTCATACCTTGTACTTGAAGGTAGAATGAAAAGTCGACCAGAAAACCGAGTAGAAAATCGACCCGTATAAATAAGCCTTAACATTTATGAAATGAACTACAACATCAACTATTTCAAGAAATATTTATTGGAGTTCAAATATAGAATATCAACGCTGTAGAAAAAATTTTATAAAACAATTCGATGTGTTCTAAGTTTTGCAAATCTTTCAATAATATCTTCGGGTCTGACTTCAATGTCTTGGTGAATGTGCAGTAGTGCTAATCCTACCAATCTTTTTTGGAGCATGGTTGTCCTAAGCCATGTTTTCAGACGGCGTAAGGTAGAGAAAGACCGTTCGGCGCTTGCATTTGTTACACACATTGTACAAAAAATACGAAGCAAAGAATTGATCATTGGATAAATGTCTATGTCACAACATTTCAATGTTTCTAACGCGCTTGTTGATATAGCCGTCTTATCCGAAGAGTGATTGGCAGTTTTGAGCTTCCAATTGGTTTGCCAGTGATTAATTTCTCCCTTGAGTCGAAGATATTGAAGTTCTTTAGAGCCTTTTAAAAGGTTGCCGAATCGTTCGATCAAACACTTAGTGAGATTTGTAATTTCATTTGATTTCAAGTTTTGCATATTCTTCGGAAGCAGAGAGCTCAATTGGAAGCCATTCAAAACTTCCTCAGTGAAACGTGACTTTAAATCTTCTATTATGTAATCCAATAGAGGTATGAACATTGAAATTCTGAAATAATCTTCACAATTATCTGTATCGTAATTTTCTCGTCTAGTTTGTGTACCACAAATTCTTGGTTTTTTTATTTCTATATTCAACTTTTCCGCCATACCTTTTGCATCTGCATAAATTTATTTGAATTTTTCATTCACATTTTGCCTTTGATTAGTCAACACTTCGAATAGTAATTCTATTTTGTGCGAAGCCTTTGCCAAATCCATATCTTCTTTTTGAAGCGTTTCACTGAGTCGGTGTGTCAAAGACAAAACGTCACACAAACAGAAAAGACCAATGATAAATTCAAAAGAGCAAATAGCAGAAAGAAGAACTGTTGCTTTTCCCGCATTTTCTCTACTGTTCCAATTGCTTACTTTAATCAAAGCGTCAACAATCTTTGGCAACTCTACTGTAAAGTGCAGTACTGAATCGTGTCGTTCGACCCATCTGGTTTCACATAAATTGACAAGTTTGTGACCAAGTGATTTTTCTAATGCAGTAGCACGTTTTTGCTTCTTTTCTTATTTCGTTAACTGCTCCACATTTTTCTGAAATATTGACAGCGCAAGCATCAACCCCTATCGAAACACAGTTTTCTAATGTTAGGTTCAACTTCTTCATAGTTTGTAAAACGATTTTTCCGAGTGGACCCCAGTCAATGATAGTTCTACGTCACCTGCAGCATCTTCATCTTCTTCAACAATTTCTTTTGATAGTTCTCCAAACGCGTCAATAAAATCAACAAAGTCTTCCCTCAGTAAAGGTTCCCCAGAGGAAGAGTCTAAGTAGCGAACTATGACGCTTATCTTAGCTTTTGCAATAAAAAAAGCCTATGGTTATCAATCTATAATATACGGTAAGCAGAAACCAAAAAAATACCTGTGATTTTCCTGATAAATCTGGCGTCTCATCAAATTCAATCGAGTAAAAAAGAGCATCATTAACCCGTTCAACAATTTTCTTTTGTACCTCGACCCTGCAGCAGTCAATGAGTTGATCCTGAACAGTTTTACTGATATATGTTGCTGCTGACGATGTAGTTTTCAGATGATTTTCAAGTGTTAAATCGCTGGCATCGATTCTAAATCTTAGTAAGGCCCTGAAGTTTCCTTCATTTTGTAAAGGATCTGATACTGCTAAAAGAGGTCCATCATCCCTGTGCCCACGCAGTGGAATGTTTTGCCTCCCACAAAAAATAGTTGTTTTAACAATAGGCATGAGTCGTTTTCTGTTTTCTTGACATTGAGACAGCAAATTATCACTAATACGAATGCATTTTTGTGGTACATATGTTGGGAATGTACTTCCAAATATCCTTTTTTCCCAGCGATATTCTTGAAATTTATTAAAGGTTGAGTGACTAGAACACCTAATGGTGTACTTTTCCGATATCCACCTTCGTTGTTAAGTGTGAACCATTTACAAAAAAGTCCTTTTCTCACGTTGGAAAAAACCAGCCATTCTTTGTGATCAGCTAAATGTTTCCGTGATACATAATTCTTGATCTCTTCCCCAGAAACTATTCTACTGGAAAATGGAAATATATAATCTTCTGCTGGTACCCAAGGGTTTTCCAGAAGTTCTTGTTTTATGTGGTCGCTAATGTTCTGTCCGATATAATGACCTACGTCATTTGAGAGTTCTGGCACCACCACAGATATTTGGCTGATCGTTCCTTTTTCCGCGAAAGATGGGCCAGCGGGAAATGAGTCGATTTTTGATGCACTTGGATTTTTTTGTTGGACTGTCGAAAAATCATTTGGCGTTAGATCTTGAGATTCATTTTCTTCGTATGCAATTGATTGTTGGGGAGAATCTTCTTCAAGCTTCTTCTTCTTTACAGGAATGAAGAAATTCGAAATTGTAGGCTGTCGAGAAGACTGAAACAAAACAAAAACACATCAAAACGATAGTTGCGATCCACAAACAGTTTGGAGTTTACGTCAAATTGCTGATCATCGATTGTTTATTGACAGTTCGCTGAACGTATCGTTTACAAGACACACTCAACTGACGTTCCACATATAGGTAACGGTTTGCTCTACAATTTGCATTTGAAATGCGCCCACTGATTGAACGTTTCCACAACGCCAAACTCTCTACGAAAACTTAGATGTAAAAAGAATTCTAAACTTTGGCTTTTTACCTTAGCCAAAAATTGAGCGAGATTTGTTCAGCTTGTACGATTTCGCTATCTAGGAATTGATCACGTCTCAAACAAAGAACGCGGTCAAGGTATTTAGAAATATTCGGTGCTTTTTGAATCCCAAAAAACACTGTCTTCCTTTCTCAACTTCGCCAAACTGAAGAACACACACTTACCATTTTCCAAATTTTCACAAACGGCACGAAACACTTCAACTTCAAGCTGCACTGCACTTCAAACTTAGCAATAAAATCAAAAGATTTATTTTATTAGTTCGTTTACAGAGCAATAATTTTTGTTTACATACAATGCAGATGAAACACTTACTAGTGTTGGCAAATTTTCGTGCACCTGCGAACAGCTTCGAACAAATCCCTTCATAATTCGGGGAAATCCCTTTTTGTACATGAAATGATTTCTTTTGAAGTTTGGTTTGAAGTTCGGGGAACTCCTTTTTATACATGAACAGCTTTTTTGTGTAGTATAGCGGCGCGCAACGTGCCACAAATGCTTGACGTTACCCTAGAAACCGGTTGTTTGGCAGTACTCGTGCTCACACGTACTTGTTGCCGGCTTTGCGTGGATGAAAATAAAAAATTTTGAAATTTTTAGCCAAATAAATACTAAAATAATATTTCAAAAATAGGTGACACTACATAAGTATACATTTTTCACGGGAAAATAGGCATTTAATGAAATGAAAAAAGTTGAATAAGTCCGTACGTGCGCACAGGTAAACGATATGGTGAACAATCGTAGTTTTATTCGGATTGTGGCGAGACGCTCGTTCACGGCTGTGAAAGACACTACCTGTTTCACAAGCCTCTTTCCCACCACAAAACCGACGCCGAATCTGCGCTCATTAGTGTGGCCGCTCCAGTAGCAGGTTTGGATGGTCTTATAACCTTGTCCCATCCATCGCATTTCTTGTATAGCGGTGATGTCAGCTTTTGCCTGTGTGAGGACCCCAACTAGGCGGGCATCGTCACCTTCCCTGCTAAGGGTTCGGACATTCCAAGAACATGCCCAGATTTCCTTAATCACATTCCTAGTTCGTTTGCAGTGGTCGTTATCTAAAGAGTGAGTTATCATATCCGAGGCCTGAATATTGGATCTCATTGGAAGTTTGTTTTATGTGAAGGGTCCCAAACCCCTGCAGCGAAACCTCAAACTAGTCAGAAAAATACTAGTATAAAACTATAATTTTCTGGCAGAACTCATACTAGTCAGGAAATATCGATTTCATACTAGTATACAACTATAATTTTGTGGTGGAATTCGTACAAGTCAGGAAATATCCATTTCATACTAGTATACAACTAGAATCTTCTGGGTGAATTCATACTAGTCAGGAAATATCCATTTCATACTACACCATTTCAAGTTGGACGCTTTCTAAAATCCAATTGACGCTTTCTGAAATCCAATTGACAATTCTAAAATACACTTAACGCTCTCTGAAATCCAATTGACAATTCTAAAATCCATCTACCGCTTTCTAAAATCCAATTGACTATTCTAAAATCCAATTAACGCTTTCTAAAATCCAATTGACAATTCTAAAATTCAACTAACGCTTTCTAAACTCCAACTTGAAATGGTGTAGTATACAAATAAATTTTTCTGGATGAAATCATACCAGTTAAAAAATACAAAATTCAATCGTTTCGTTTGCTTCTTTTTTCTCTTATAATTCACAGATGCTTTTTCGTGATAGGGTAAATACAAATAGTCGCTGCTTTCTTAAGAATAAACATGAAAATAAAGGCAAATAATAAAACAAAGGGTTAGTCATGAAAATTCTGGTTGAAATCATACTAGTCCAGGTTCAATACTTTTTAGACTAGTATGGGGTTAGTACACAGAACCATTAGAGGTTCAGATCTTCCAAAATTTTTATCACATCTTCCACAGTAATCATCCATGATAAAATAGCAGGCAATAAATTAAGTGAAAAAGTGTTATTCTGGAACCCTGCACAACTAAGACAACGATTGCACGGATGGCAAGCAGTGAACACAGGCAAAAAAGAACTCGGAGGCAGTACCAAAAGCAGAGTGATTTTTAAATAGGGAAGCACTTTTTTATTAAAAATTGCACTACTTGCCACTATTTTTTTATGTAGGATGTATAAGTATTTTATAATTAGCAGTCAATAAATAAAATAGAAAGTTTTATTGTTATTGTTAGTGATTGCGCGGTCAGCAGACTGTGAACACAGATAGAATGAACACGCAAAGCAGAAAACAAATGATTAGCAAATAGGAACACACAACCAAATATTAATACAGTTGCGAAATGTTAATAATAAATTACGTGCTTTATTATTAAAAAATTGCACAACTTGTCACTATTTTTTATGTAGGACCTATAGGTTTAGCACGGCAGACACTATTGCATATAATAGTAAGGTAATTAAGGCTAACGAGAAGGCAAAAAACGAATTTTGAAAAAGTGATTAAAAGAACATGTCCGCACTCAGAGAAAGTTTATTGTTTTTTTATGGAAGATGACGCGCCTGGTCGGCTAGAAAATTAGCAATTTTCATGGTAGACGATTTGGACTGTGAACCAACGTACATATAGTGTACTAATTTCATGTCCCTTTCCTACGTACATGGCAATTTATGTACATATATATACGTATATGGCTTAAACTATGTTTAAATAATTGAGTACATATGTTGAGGACATTATATCAACCAATTATTATGACCAAATACTTGCTAAATAGGCGCAGCGGCCTTTTGAGTTTTTTGATCCGCGAAAAAACTTAAAACTCGGAACTTAATTTTTATCCTAGAACGATAAAATATCGCTCAACGAATAACGTTTCCTGTCGAGCAAAAATATAAAACTCAAGGGTAAGTTTTATTTTCTCTCAAAAAAATAAAACTCAAGAAATAAGTTTTACGTTTGATCAAAAAAATAAAACTCAAAAAGTGATCATTACGCTTAATCAAAAAAATAAAACTTGAGCCTAACGATTATTGTTGATTTTTATAGGTAGGTTCAAGTGGCTGCCGCAGAGGCACACTTAGGCCAGTTTTGAAGGCCCGTTGTGATACCACCAACACAAGGAAAGTCAGCCCCGGGACCCAGCCATATGGAAAATCCCTGAGTTGTTGGGATTTTCCACATAGCAGAATCCCGGGACTGACACTCCTAAACCGACACCGTTACTCCTCCTCGAACCACTTAGATGACTTTATGAAGCCCATCAAGTCCTTTATGTCCAGTTCCGCGATCTGGCTTAGACTATCTAGGAACGGAACTCCCAAAAAGCGCGTTCTCACGCCGCTTAAAGCCGGACAGTTGCAGATGAGGTGCTCCACCGTTTCCTCCTCCTCATCATCTTTGCAACTCCTGCAGCATCGTCGGTAGGGCACACTTAGCCTTTCTGCATGCCTACCAATGAGGCAGTGACCGGTTAATGCCCCTATCAATATGCAGATTTCCCTCCTAGTTAGGGTATAAATGCGTCTAGACCTTTTAAGATCCCATTTTGGCCAGGTTTGTTTCGATATCCGACACCCTGGGGATTGCAGCCATCTTTCGTTGGCTTGACGGAGTGTGTGCTCCTTCAGCATTAGTTTGCATGTGGCAAACGGCATACCTAAGCGCTCTTTATCCCGAAGAACCTGCTTGGTCGTGCCCTGCCTGGCAAGCTCGTCTGCCTTACAGTTTCCCTCAATGTCCCTATGTCCCGGGACCCATATGAGGTTTACGCGGTTCTGTTGGGCCATCTCCTGAAGAGATCGACGACAGCTGAGCGTCAGTTCAGAGTTGAACGTGTATGAGCCAAGGGATTTGATTGCCGCCTGGCTATCGCTGAAAATAGTGATATCTCCTCCGATAACACGTTTGCTTAACCAGGCCGCGGCGTCCCGGATTGCCGAGACTTCCGCCTGGAAGACGCTACAATGATCAGGTAGTCTGAAGGAGAGTTCAAGGTCCAAATCCCTTGAATAAACCCCTCCTCCAACTCTGCCGTCCAACTTCGAGCCGTCGGTGTATATGGAAGTGCCACCATTTGTTTCGGGACACCAATCCGTCCTCTCCCAGTCTTCTCTGCTGGGAATGTTTATTTTGAAGCAGCTATCCCCGACTGTAGTGGTCGCACAACGATCTGTGCTTAGAGGGAGAAAGCTGTAAGATTCCAGAATACTGGAGTGTCCAATAGTACCCGCACCCCAACTGGAGGTTTCTCTTAGGCGCAGAGCTGATGCCGCCGCTGACCGAAACCCTTCCAGATCAAGTGGCAAAATGCCCAGAATGGCCTGGAGGGCTTCGTTGGGCGTTGTCCTTAGCGCACCGCTTATACAGATCATATTGGATCTATGGACTTTCCGCAACAGATTCAGGTATGTTGTCTTGCTCAGTGCCGGCCACCATACGACGACTCCATACAGCATGATTGGGCGAATGATGGCCGTGTAGATCCAACTGCATACTCTAGGGCTGAGCCCCCATTTTTTGCCAATGGCTCTTTTGCATGTGTAAAGAGCGATGCAAGCTTTCTTCTGGCGCTGAAGAACATTCTCCTTCCAATTCAGTTTCCTGTCCAGAACTATGCCTAGAAACTTGGCCTTATCCGACAAGCCCAGGCGCGTGCCATCTAGTTCTGGTAGGCTTAGTGGCGGTATTTTGTACCGGTTGGTGAAGAGGACAAGTTCCACTTTCCCCGGGTTGATACTAAGTCCGCAGCGAGAGGACCACCTCGAAACCTCTCGCAGTGCTACTTGCATCAGGTCACACAGAGTTTGTGGGAACTTGCCTCTGAATGCAATAGCTAAATCGTCTGCGTATGCCACTATCTTCCCGCCCCCCCAGCTTGTGTCACGTAGCAACGAGTTGACTGTGAGGTTCCATAAAAGCGGGGAAAGAACACCACCCTGGGGCGTTCCCCTTGTGACATAGCGTGATAACTCGACCGTACCAAGTGAAGAAGCTATTTTCCTTCCTCTTAGAAGTTGGTCAATTAAACCAGTTAGAGGTCTATCTACGCCCAGATTAGTTAGAGCGGAGTTGACCGCCTCCGGGCTTATATTGTTGAAAGCCCCCTCAATATCTAAGAAGGCCACGAGACAGTAGTCCTTTTCACACAGCGATTTCTCAATGACAGATACTAGGCTGTGCAGAGCAGTTTCTGTTGATTTACTCTTGGTGTATGCATGCTGATAGCTAGAGATAAGGTTGCTATCAATAGTCGTTGAAAGGTAGTCGCTTAGTATCCTCTCAAAGGTTTTGAGTACAAAGGACGAGAGACTGATCGGTCTGTAATCTTTTGGCTCGTAGTGGGATGCCTTCCCAGCCTTAGGGATAAACACTACCGTGGCGCTTCTCCAGGAGCCCGGAATGTGGTTGAGAGCCAGGCAGGCTGTGAAGAGAAATACCAGCCATTTAGCTGATGTCTCCAACGTGTTTATAAGTTGCGCGGGGATAATCCCGTCCGGCCCGGCAGCCTTATACGGTTCAAAGCTCTTAACTGCCCACCTTACTCTTTCCTCAGTGATGGGTATATTTACTGCCAGGTTTGTTGCAGGTGCTAGTGGTGCATCATGCAGATTCCCCGGAAAATGTGTATTCAAGAGCAGCTCAAGGGTTTCCTCTTCCGTGCTGGTCCAGGATCCGTTAGGCTTTCGCAAATAGCTGATGGTTGTTTGACTTTTCGAGAGGACTCGTCTAAGTCTCGCTGTGTCGTCGACCTTTTCGACGCCAGTGCAGAAATTTCTCCACGAGGTTCTCTTCGCCTGTCTCAGAGCTTTTTTGTAGGCCCTTAGTTTAGCTTTATATTCATGCCAATGAGGCTCAGAGCCGAAGCTCTTGGCCTTGTTAAATTGTTTCCGGCATGATATTCGGAGCGAGTCCAAATCGTAGGACCACCAATGTGGCCTGTGTTTACCGCGTGGTTTTGGCACTGGACAAGCCTGTCCTAGAGCATTTGAGAGCGCCGATGTAAATGTAGTAACAAGATCCTCCAGCTCCTCTACTGATGAGGGGGCTTGTGAGGGCAGTACTGGTAGGTCTCTGTCTAATATTTCATTGTGTAACTGCCAATCAGTGTTACGTGGATTGCGCTTCATGATTGGTTGTTCTACAATAAAGTCTAAAACCATTTCTATGTAACGGTGGTCGGAGAAAGAATGTTCTTCCAGAACCCGCCATTTTCTGACCCACTCATAAGCGCCTTCACTACAGATAGTGAGGTCTATGACCTCCCTGCGGGTCTTAGTGATAAAAGTAGGCTCATTACCCACGTTGCAAATCACCAGGTTGGTTGTTAAGAGGTAATCAAACAGAGACTCGCCCCTGGCATTAATGTCGGAGCTCCCCCATTGGACATGGTGAGCATTAGCGTCCGCTCCAATAATAAGATTACCCGTGCAGAAATTTGACACCAGGTCTTTCACCTCCGTTTGTGGTGGGGGTTCTTCGGCGTCGTAGGGCATATAGACCGACGCCACTGTCAGGCGGGTGCTGTCGACCGTTAGACTGATAGCGGTAATATCACCATTGGTGTAGTTAGGTAGGAGAAAGGAGTTCAACTCAGACTTGACCAAAATACACGTTCTGACTTTGCTCTCCTCGCTGGCTCGAATGAGCTTGAAGCCCTTAGTCCCCAATCCGCAGATTCTCGAGCTATTGACCCAGGGTTCTTGGATGAGGACCACATCCACGTCGCCTTTAGAAAGACGACTACTTAAAGCAGCCGAAGCCACTTTAGATTTGTGCAAATTAATCTGAAGCACCACCAACATGAGAGCGCACAGACTTCCCTGCCGTCCCCATATCGTCGAGGTTTGCTCCATCCCGGAGGTTGCCTATCAACGACGAGTTGTTCCGATTAACTGCCCGATGTGGCGTTGCAGGAGTCCTGCTGCCTGTAGCGTTAGATGTTAGTCGCTCAGCGTTGGCTGCTACCACCGTGACGTCGAGGACTTCCTCGTCCTGTAGGCTGTCCTCCATTTCCGAGTTGTTCACAGCACTATCGCCAAGAGACGTGGCGGATAACATGCTTTCCGCATCGGAATCCTCCGCTTCCTCTTCTGGTAATAAGTTTTCCGGTTCCCCCGGAGCAGCCGAGAAGGCAGCGCGCTGAGCATCACCACGATATACGTGGATAACGATCTGGCCTACGCTGTAGTGTACTAGGCCATTGCACCTTTTGAGGGGCTCGATTGACTCTTTATTCATGGTGAACACCACCTGTCTGTCGGGCCCTACCGCATCCCCGACCAGATTGACACTCCAGTCATGCGTTGGGAGGGACGGATTCATTAGCCGTAGCATCCCGAGTATTCTCTCGGGTTCGTCAGGGATGGCCGGAATCCACGCCCTTGCCCTTGGACGAGCTGGAATGTCCTTCCAGTCGACGACCTTTTTATAGAAAAAAATCAAAAAATAATGATCAAATGTCGAGTTCTATAATTAAACTTATAACAGTTAAGGTCCATGGTTAAATCCATTTTGGCAACTAATGAATCAAGTTTACTTTGACTTACTAGAATCGGCTGATTTGAAACATATGGATTATAGAGGGTCATTATGATTATCTGGAATAAAACTCTCAAATTTCGTCGTGGATAAAATTGTGGGGCTTGGACACGGTGGCGCAGGGATGTTGTCGGAATGCGGCAATGGTGTTTGAGCGCTTTGAACTTCAACATATTTAAACGACTTCCTCTCTTCTTTCCTAATGCGGCTCCTTTCTTGGCACATCATAGCAGTTTTCTTTTTTATGAACGGGGCCAGGATGAGTCCAAATCATTGGAACTTCAAATTGCATACATTTGCGTTTTCCGTTAGTCCAATCTATAAGACGGTTATAACAATTCTTACACACTATATTTGGCACCCAACAATACTTTGAGTTAAAATACTTTTCATATGCTTCGATGAACTCGGCACTTAAAGTCCCTTTCTTTACACTTTTTGCAACATATTTACCACAGCAATAGCAAAATCTATTTATATTTGACTTGCACCCTTTAATTTTTGTAATATACTTTTTAAACTTTTGTGTAAATACTCTAAGCATACTGTTATGAAATGAAATAAATGAAGGTAGTACATCATCATCATCATTTATTGGCGCTTAACCGCCTAAGCGATTTTGGCCGTTGCATATCAAAGCACGCCAGTCATTCCTTTTTAGCGATAACTGACGCCAATTGGAAACCCCAAGGGAGTTCAAGTCATCCTCCACCTGTTGTTTCCATCTCAGTCGAGGCCTCCCCCTTCCTCTGCTGCCGAATTCAGGCGACGATAGGAAAACCTTCTGTGCTGGAGCTTCTTTGTCCATTCGCATAACATGGCCCAGCCAGCGGAGTCTTTGGGCTTTAATTCGCTGGACTATGGTCAGATCTGCGTAGAGCTCGTACAGCTCATCGTTAAATTTCCTTCGATACTCGCCGTTGGCATCACGGGAAGGACCATAAATCTTCCGGAGAACTTTTCTCTCAAATACTCCAAGGGCCATCTCATCTTCTCTTGACATTGTCCATGAATCTGAGCCATACATCAGGACAGGTATGATGAGAGACTTATATAGCGTGATCTTTGTTCTTCGAGAGAGGACTTTACTTCTCAATTGCCTACTCAGTCCAAAGTAGCACTTGTTGGCAAGAGTGATTCTCCGCTGGATTTCTAGACTGATATTATTTTCGGTGTTGATACTGGTTCCCAAATAGACGAAGTCCCTCACAGTTTCAAATTTGTAACTATCAACAGTGACATGGCTGCCAAGGCGCAAGTCCTTTATGTCCAGTTCCGCGATCTGGCTTAGACTATCTAGGAACGGAACTCCCAAAAAGCGCGTTCTCACGCCGCTTAAAGCCGGACAGTTGCAGATGAGGTGCTCCACCGTTTCCTCCTCCTCATCATCTTTGCAACTCCTGCAGCATCGTCGGTAGGGCACACTTAGCCTTTCTGCATGCCTACCAATGAGGCAGTGACCGGTTAATGCCCCTATCAATATGCAGATTTCCCTCCTAGTTAGGGTATAAATGCGTCTAGACCTTTTAAGATCCCATTTTGGCCAGGTTTGTTTCGATATCCGACACCCTGGGGATTGCAGCCATCTTTCGTTGGCTTGACGGAGTGTGTGCTCCTTCAGCATTAGTTTGCATGTGGCAAACGGCATACCTAAGCGCTCTTTATCCCGAAGAACCTGCTTGGTCGTGCCCTGCCTGGCAAGCTCGTCTGCCTTACAGTTTCCCTCAATGTCCCTATGTCCCGGGACCCATATGAGGTTTACGCGGTTCTGTTGGGCCATCTCCTGAAGAGATCGACGACAGCTGAGCGTCAGTTCAGAGTTGAACGTGTATGAGCCAAGGGATTTGATTGCCGCCTGGCTATCGCTGAAAATAGTGATATCTCCTCCGATAACACGTTTGCTTAACCAGGCCGCGGCGTCCCGGATTGCCGAGACTTCCGCCTGGAAGACGCTACAATGATCAGGTAGTCTGAAGGAGAGTTCAAGGTCCAAATCCCTTGAATAAACCCCTCCTCCAACTCTGCCGTCCAACTTCGAGCCGTCGGTGTATATGGAAGTGCCACCATTTGTTTCGGGACACCAATCCGTCCTCTCCCAGTCTTCTCTGCTGGGAATGTTTATTTTGAAGCAGCTATCCCCGACTGTAGTGGTCGCACAACGATCTGTGCTTAGAGGGAGAAAGCTGTAAGATTCCAGAATACTGGAGTGTCCAATAGTACCCGCACCCCAACTGGAGGTTTCTCTTAGGCGCAGAGCTGATGCCGCCGCTGACCGAAACCCTTCCAGATCAAGTGGCAAAATGCCCAGAATGGCCTGGAGGGCTTCGTTGGGCGTTGTCCTTAGCGCACCGCTTATACAGATCATATTGGATCTATGGACTTTCCGCAACAGATTCAGGTATGTTGTCTTGCTCAGTGCCGGCCACCATACGACGACTCCATACAGCATGATTGGGCGAATGATGGCCGTGTAGATCCAACTGCATACTCTAGGGCTGAGCCCCCATTTTTTGCCAATGGCTCTTTTGCATGTGTAAAGAGCGATGCAAGCTTTCTTCTGGCGCTGAAGAACATTCTCCTTCCAATTCAGTTTCCTGTCCAGAACTATGCCTAGAAACTTGGCCTTATCCGACAAGCCCAGGCGCGTGCCATCTAGTTCTGGTAGGCTTAGTGGCGGTATTTTGTACCGGTTGGTGAAGAGGACAAGTTCCACTTTCCCCGGGTTGATACTAAGTCCGCAGCGAGAGGACCACCTCGAAACCTCTCGCAGTGCTACTTGCATCAGGTCACACAGAGTTTGTGGGAACTTGCCTCTGAATGCAATAGCTAAATCGTCTGCGTATGCCACTATCTTCCCGCCCCCCCAGCTTGTGTCACGTAGCAACGAGTTGACTGTGAGGTTCCATAAAAGCGGGGAAAGAACACCACCCTGGGGCGTTCCCCTTGTGACATAGCGTGATAACTCGACCGTACCAAGTGAAGAAGCTATTTTCCTTCCTCTTAGAAGTTGGTCAATTAAACCAGTTAGAGGTCTATCTACGCCCAGATTAGTTAGAGCGGAGTTGACCGCCTCCGGGCTTATATTGTTGAAAGCCCCCTCAATATCTAAGAAGGCCACGAGACAGTAGTCCTTTTCACACAGCGATTTCTCAATGACAGATACTAGGCTGTGCAGAGCAGTTTCTGTTGATTTACTCTTGGTGTATGCATGCTGATAGCTAGAGATAAGGTTGCTATCAATAGTCGTTGAAAGGTAGTCGCTTAGTATCCTCTCAAAGGTTTTGAGTACAAAGGACGAGAGACTGATCGGTCTGTAATCTTTTGGCTCGTAGTGGGATGCCTTCCCAGCCTTAGGGATAAACACTACCGTGGCGCTTCTCCAGGAGCCCGGAATGTGGTTGAGAGCCAGGCAGGCTGTGAAGAGAAATACCAGCCATTTAGCTGATGTCTCCAACGTGTTTATAAGTTGCGCGGGGATAATCCCGTCCGGCCCGGCAGCCTTATACGGTTCAAAGCTCTTAACTGCCCACCTTACTCTTTCCTCAGTGATGGGTATATTTACTGCCAGGTTTGTTGCAGGTGCTAGTGGTGCATCATGCAGATTCCCCGGAAAATGTGTATTCAAGAGCAGCTCAAGGGTTTCCTCTTCCGTGCTGGTCCAGGATCCGTTAGGCTTTCGCAAATAGCTGATGGTTGTTTGACTTTTCGAGAGGACTCGTCTAAGTCTCGCTGTGTCGTCGACCTTTTCGACGCCAGTGCAGAAATTTCTCCACGAGGTTCTCTTCGCCTGTCTCAGAGCTTTTTTGTAGGCCCTTAGTTTAGCTTTATATTCATGCCAATGAGGCTCAGAGCCGAAGCTCTTGGCCTTGTTAAATTGTTTCCGGCATGATATTCGGAGCGAGTCCAAATCGTAGGACCACCAATGTGGCCTGTGTTTACCGCGTGGTTTTGGCACTGGACAAGCCTGTCCTAGAGCATTTGAGAGCGCCGATGTAAATGTAGTAACAAGATCCTCCAGCTCCTCTACTGATGAGGGGGCTTGTGAGGGCAGTACTGGTAGGTCTCTGTCTAATATTTCATTGTGTAACTGCCAATCAGTGTTACGTGGATTGCGCTTCATGATTGGTTGTTCTACAATAAAGTCTAAAACCATTTCTATGTAACGGTGGTCGGAGAAAGAATGTTCTTCCAGAACCCGCCATTTTCTGACCCACTCATAAGCGCCTTCACTACAGATAGTGAGGTCTATGACCTCCCTGCGGGTCTTAGTGATAAAAGTAGGCTCATTACCCACGTTGCAAATCACCAGGTTGGTTGTTAAGAGGTAATCAAACAGAGACTCGCCCCTGGCATTAATGTCGGAGCTCCCCCATTGGACATGGTGAGCATTAGCGTCCGCTCCAATAATAAGATTACCCGTGCAGAAATTTGACACCAGGTCTTTCACCTCCGTTTGTGGTGGGGGTTCTTCGGCGTCGTAGGGCATATAGACCGACGCCACTGTCAGGCGGGTGCTGTCGACCGTTAGACTGATAGCGGTAATATCACCATTGGTGTAGTTAGGTAGGAGAAAGGAGTTCAACTCAGACTTGACCAAAATACACGTTCTGACTTTGCTCTCCTCGCTGGCTCGAATGAGCTTGAAGCCCTTAGTCCCCAATCCGCAGATTCTCGAGCTATTGACCCAGGGTTCTTGGATGAGGACCACATCCACGTCGCCTTTAGAAAGACGACTACTTAAAGCAGCCGAAGCCACTTTAGATTTGTGCAAATTAATCTGAAGCACCACCAACATGAGAGCGCACAGACTTCCCTGCCGTCCCCATATCGTCGAGGTTTGCTCCATCCCGGAGGTTGCCTATCAACGACGAGTTGTTCCGATTAACTGCCCGATGTGGCGTTGCAGGAGTCCTGCTGCCTGTAGCGTTAGATGTTAGTCGCTCAGCGTTGGCTGCTACCACCGTGACGTCGAGGACTTCCTCGTCCTGTAGGCTGTCCTCCATTTCCGAGTTGTTCACAGCACTATCGCCAAGAGACGTGGCGGATAACATGCTTTCCGCATCGGAATCCTCCGCTTCCTCTTCTGGTAATAAGTTTTCCGGTTCCCCCGGAGCAGCCGAGAAGGCAGCGCGCTGAGCATCACCACGATATACGTGGATAACGATCTGGCCTACGCTGTAGTGTACTAGGCCATTGCACCTTTTGAGGGGCTCGATTGACTCTTTATTCATGGTGAACACCACCTGTCTGTCGGGCCCTACCGCATCCCCGACCAGATTGACACTCCAGTCATGCGTTGGGAGGGACGGATTCATTAGCCGTAGCATCCCGAGTATTCTCTCGGGTTCGTCAGGGATGGCCGGAATCCACGCCCTTGCCCTTGGACGAGCTGGAATGTCCTTCCAGTCGACGACCTTTTTATAGAAAAAAATCAAAAAATAATGATCAAATGTCGAGTTCTATAATTAAACTTATAACAGTTAAGGTCCATGGTTAAATCCATTTTGGCAACTAATGAATCAAGTTTACTTTGACTTACTAGAATCGGCTGATTTGAAACATATGGATTATAGAGGGTCATTATGATTATCTGGAATAAAACTCTCAAATTTCGTCGTGGATAAAATTGTGGGGCTTGGACACGGTGGCGCAGGGATGTTGTCGGAATGCGGCAATGGTGTTTGAGCGCTTTGAACTTCAACATATTTAAACGACTTCCTCTCTTCTTTCCTAATGCGGCTCCTTTCTTGGCACATCATAGCAGTTTTCTTTTTTATGAACGGGGCCAGGATGAGTCCAAATCATTGGAACTTCAAATTGCATACATTTGCGTTTTCCGTTAGTCCAATCTATAAGACGGTTATAACAATTCTTACACACTATATTTGGCACCCAACAATACTTTGAGTTAAAATACTTTTCATATGCTTCGATGAACTCGGCACTTAAAGTCCCTTTCTTTACACTTTTTGCAACATATTTACCACAGCAATAGCAAAATCTATTTATATTTGACTTGCACCCTTTAATTTTTGTAATATACTTTTTAAACTTTTGTGTAAATACTCTAAGCATACTGTTATGAAATGAAATAAATGAAGGTAGTACATCATCATCATCATTTATTGGCGCTTAACCGCCTAAGCGATTTTGGCCGTTGCATATCAAAGCACGCCAGTCATTCCTTTTTAGCGATAACTGACGCCAATTGGAAACCCCAAGGGAGTTCAAGTCATCCTCCACCTGTTGTTTCCATCTCAGTCGAGGCCTCCCCCTTCCTCTGCTGCCGAATTCAGGCGACGATAGGAAAACCTTCTGTGCTGGAGCTTCTTTGTCCATTCGCATAACATGGCCCAGCCAGCGGAGTCTTTGGGCTTTAATTCGCTGGACTATGGTCAGATCTGCGTAGAGCTCGTACAGCTCATCGTTAAATTTCCTTCGATACTCGCCGTTGGCATCACGGGAAGGACCATAAATCTTCCGGAGAACTTTTCTCTCAAATACTCCAAGGGCCATCTCATCTTCTCTTGACATTGTCCATGAATCTGAGCCATACATCAGGACAGGTATGATGAGAGACTTATATAGCGTGATCTTTGTTCTTCGAGAGAGGACTTTACTTCTCAATTGCCTACTCAGTCCAAAGTAGCACTTGTTGGCAAGAGTGATTCTCCGCTGGATTTCTAGACTGATATTATTTTCGGTGTTGATACTGGTTCCCAAATAGACGAAGTCCCTCACAGTTTCAAATTTGTAACTATCAACAGTGACATGGCTGCCAAGGCGCAAGTGCGCCGATTCTTTCTTTGATGACAGCAAATACTTCGTCTTGTCCTCGTTCACGGCAAGACCCACTTTTTTCGCTTCCTTATCCAGTCCAGAGAAGGCAGCGCTTACGGCGCGGTTGTTAAGGCCAATGATATCAATATCATCGGCATACGCCAGCAATTGCACGCTCTTGTAAAAGATTGTACCATTGCGGTTTAGCTCTGCTGCTCGAATTATCTTCTCCAGCATCAGATTGAAGAAATCGCACGAAAGGGAGTCGCCCTGTCTGAAGCCTCGTTTGGTTTCAAATGGCTCAGAGAGGTCCTTCCCGATTCTGACGGAGCTGTTGGTATTGCTCAACGTCATTTGGCAAAACCGTATAAGCTTTGCAGGGATTTCAAATTCAGACATGGCGGCATACAGGCAACTCCTTTTTGCGCTGTCAAAAGCGGCTTTGAAATCGACAAAGAGATGGTGTGTGTCGATTCTTTTATCATGGGTCTTCTCCAGGATTTGGCGTATCGTGAAAACCTGGTCGATGGTAGACTTACCAGGTCTAAAGCCACACTGATAAGGTCCAATCAGTTTGTCTACGATGGGCTTCAGCCTTTCACACAACACGCTAGAAAGAACCTTATATGCAATATTAAGAAGACTTATTCCGCGGTAGTTGGTGCGGTTAGCGGGATCGCCTTTCTTGTGGATTGGGCAAAGCACACTTAAATTCCAATCCGGAGGCATGCATTCGTCTGACCATATTCTGCATAAGAGCTGATGCATGCTTTTTACCAGCTCTTCGCCTCCGTGTTTGAACAGCTCGGCGGGTAGTCCGTCTTTTCCAGGCGCTTTGTTGTTTTTGAGCCGGGATATAGCTATCCTCACTTCATCATAGTCAGGTGGTGGGACGACTTTTCCATCGTCAGGGATTGGGGTATCGGGTTCGACGTCTCCCTCGCAATTTAGCAGTGAGGAGAAGTGCTCCCTCCATAATTTAAGTACACTTTGTACGTCGGTTACCAGGTCGCCATTATTGTCCTTACAGGAGCTTGCCCCGGTCTTAAAACCTTCCGTCATCCGCCGGATCTTTTCATGGAATTTTCGGGCATCACTCCTGCCAGCCAGCATCTCAAGCTCCTCACACTCACGCCTTTCGGCCTCACTTTTCTTTTTTCGGAAAAGGCGTCTCTCTTCCTTCTTTGCCTCACGATATTGTTGCCATACACTGCGGGTTGCGCCCGTTCGCAACGTCTCCTTGTAGGCAGCGTCCTTTTTTTTCGAGGCAGTTTTGCATTCCTCATCGTACCAGTTGTTCTTGCGGGCTCGCTGGAACCCTATAGTGGCCTCAGCGGCGGTACGCAATGAGTGAGAGATATGCTTCCATTGCTCGGTTACATCGTTAGGTCGAGGATTGCCCTCTGCTAGCAGGTGTGAGAGTCGAGTTGTGAAATTATCAGCTGTCTGTGTCATGCGCAGCTTCTCGACGTCAAACTTTCCTTCCGTTACTGTGCGCACTTTCTTCGTTGCACAGAGGCGTGTGCGTATCTTGGCTGCGACAAGATAATGGTCAGAGTCAATATTGGGACCACGCAGTGTACGCACGTCCAGAACGGTGGAGCTATGTCTGCCGTCAATCAAGACATGATCAATCTGGTTTCTAGTTCTTTGATCAGGGGACAGCCATGTGGCTTGGTGTATTCGCTTATGCTGGAACCTGGTACTACTGATGACCATATTGCGAGCAGCGGCGAAGTCAATCAACCTAGTGCCGTTGGGGGATGTTATATCGTGGAGACTGAATTTTCCAACTGTGGGACCAAAGACTCCTTCCTTTCCCACCTTGGCATTAAAGTCGCCGAGCACGATTTTGATATCATGCTGTGGGCAGCGATCATAAGTCTGTTCAAGTTTATCGTAGAAGGAGTCCTTCTCTGCGTCGTCCGTCTCCTCAGTCGGCGCATAGGCGCAGATAAATGTTATGTTGAAAAACCTCGCCTTGATGCGGATCGCAGCGAGACGCTCGTTCACAGGAGTGAACGCTAATACTTGGCGGCGAAGTCTCTTTCCCACCACGAATCCTACACCACGCGCTTTGCCGCGTGTCTGGCCACTGTAGTATACGTCACAAGGACCGATGGTCGTCTTTCCTTGCCCCGTCCATCGCATTTCCTGCAGGGCGGTGATGTCAGCTTTTGCGCCTACGAGGACATCAACCAGTCGGGCAGCGGTACCGTCCCTTGAAAGGGTCCGGACATTCCCGGTACATGCCCTAATATCCAAATCGTTATGCCTTATTCGTTTTGCCGGGTCGTCAACATTAAAGGGGGTTCTCATCCGAGGCTTTGTATATTTTTTCATTGGAATTAAGTTTTTTACGTGGCGGGTCCCAAACCCAGCGCACAACCCGTTTCGGGGTTTTGGAAAATATTTACACATTTATATAGCGAGCCGCTTGCTTCAAGACAGACGCCCGCTTGCAGCCGCACCTCATGGTGAACAGACGCTACGCAAAAACCTCGGTGAGCCCTTAAACCAAGTATGTCAGAGTGGCCCCACCGGGGCTCCCTCTCTTTCTGCCGCGAGCCTAGGTAGCTCCCGTTGCCCAGAGTGCACGAACGAGGACGCAAGAGTCGGGATTGAGCAAGGTCACTTAGTAACCACACTCCATTACACTCCAGGTAGTACATAGGGACTTTAAATTACAAGTATATTCTTGTTTTCAATTGCTAAAAAGAAATTGTAAGCATGTGGATATTTTTTGATTGGCTTACCTTCAAAATGAGCCAAAACCCATGTTTGTTCGAGATGTCAACGCTTGTGAATTAAAGTAAAATTTCAAAATCGTTGAATATTTTAAGGGGTATTTTTTTCTTTCCTAGGGGCTCTACAATCTTTTTTATAAAGATTTGGTCTGAGAAGGCGCCCGTGAAATTTCCCGCTGAAGAACTTCCCAGAACAGTTTAACCCTCTCACGACCTCACAAGTAATATTTTTGTCGGAATTTTAGAAAAAAGGGTCGAAAAGACCCCTTTATGAGAGCCATTAAAATATTCCACAAAATGAATCTTCGACACTTTGATCCGATATGAATTTTAACCCTTTTTCCACTTCTTCTAAAATCACTTTTAAAAAAAAATTCAAATTAAAGTGACCATAACAAAAAAAAATTGGACCTGAGAATGCAAAAAATTTTGGGGATTTACTATATGGCCTAAGACCTTTCATTCTGAGTTAGAATCATTCCGGCCCCAGAACTGCCGTTTCACTGTGTAATTTAACGTTTTGATGAAATAAAAAATGGGGTAGTGAAATAACGCCCGTAGGCGTTATTTCCTTTTCAAAAGGAAACAGTGCCCGCGGGCGTTATTTCCTTTTCAAAAAAGAAATAAAGCCCGCGGGCGCTATTTCTTTTTGATAACGGGCGTTATTTCCTTTTGAAAGAGAAATAACGCCCGCGGCCACTATTTCTTGATTTACACGGGTCGATTTGCAGGTCGCATTTGGTCTTTCCATCTGGTAAATAACAATTCTATCATCGACATCCGCTGCTGATTAGCAGGGTAGGCTGTCGATCTAACGAAATAGATGTGCTGAATCTGCAGTTTCATAAGATTTTAATCAGTGTTGCCGATGGGGACCCTAAGGGTCAATTTTACCCTTTTTTACAGCCAGGACCCCGGACCCTACAACAACAACAACCCTACTTTTTCAAAAAATTACAATTTTTGACCCTTTTTTAAAATTCGGGACCCTTTTTCACTTTCAAACTGCAATGAAATGCTTTTTTGTCGTTTATGTCGGGAACTCTTGCCGATTTCTAAATGTCTTGCTTAACTGAAGTCTTACTACTGGCAACGCTGTATCATGTTTTTTTTTTTTTTTTTTTTTTTTTCAGTGAAGAAAGCATCAAAAGCCTTAAAGGCAGTGTGGGACTTCAACCTAACACTAAAACTCCAACCGTCATGTACCGATCCCCCGGTACTACCGTTAAGTATTCCCTCGGGAGGTGGTTTGAGCACTAGTCTCAACGTCTGTTGGTCGGCGTAACCGTCCATTTCAGTTCTTGA
Source organism: Campiglossa producta (assembly GCA_964058755.1). Lineage (NCBI taxonomy): Eukaryota > Metazoa > Arthropoda > Insecta > Diptera > Tephritidae > Campiglossa > Campiglossa producta. Next base: position 50,742,840 of record CAXKVI010000004.1, read on the forward strand.
CTGGGGATCTTTTTACTAGATTTTACTTATTTTTATTCTACTATTCAGAATTCGTCTTGAGAAGGTCATTCTTGTCCACCAAATCAAATACATGAATAAATACAGCTACATACCCTTATATACGTAAGCATAAAAATGTAAGATATTAAAGCTTGGCCCTGATTTATTCACACTTACAATTACCACTTGAGCGTCTTCGACGTGGTTCCAATCCGCCTCTATGACAATGACGCATGTTTACAATCACATTTTACCTGTTTACTATCAAAGACATACACTTGCTCACCCAATTAAACCCTTACGCATTGAGCCAAGACAGTTGGACGGGGCGTGGGTCCAAAACTGTCCTCAGTAGGCAGTATTCGTCGTTGTTGATAAGGTCACCTTGGCCTGGCGGTTGGAAGGGCTGTGGTTCCAAACCGCTTGAAGTCTACTCACCTACGTTTCAAGTGAAACACGCAATCTTAAACCGGCTGTCGTTGTGAGCCAAGACAGTTGGACAGGCCGTGGGTCCAAAACTGTTCTCGGTGTGCAGTATTCGCCGTTATTGATCAGGTCTCTTGGACCAGTCGGTTGGAGGGGCCGTGGTTCCAATCCGCTTTACACCTACTTACCTATGTTTGTGACCCAAGACAGCTGGACTGGCCGTGGGCCCATAACTGTCCTCAGTCGGCAGTATTCGCAGTATGGTGTTTTACCTTTTATTTGGGGTTTTCTACTAGCTGGTTTGCAATTTGGACGGTTGAAGAGTCGTTGTCCCTAATCCATCTGACAATCTTCCAGCCTCGCTCCTAGGTCTCCCTGCTGCGCCGCAGCTTTTTCTGGCTTCTTTGCCACTTCATGGTTTCCGCAATTACGTCACACGCTGCAGTCCATTTTAGTTCGCTTTGTAGCATGTGCTCCATTAGTGTTTCCGGGGTGTAATCCTCACCGATGATGCTGCGTAGCCTTGTTCTGAAGCTAATCGATCTAGGGCATTCGAAGAATACGTGATAGACGTCCTCAACCGTTTCCGCTCCACAGTGGTCGCAGAGGTTGTTTTGCTCATGTTTGAATCGGTGAATATATTCTTTGAAGCATCCGTGGCCGCTTAGGAACTGGGTCAAGTAGAAACCCACTTCCCCGTGTGCTCTCCTTACCCAATTTTTAATATTTGGGATACAGCGGTGCGTCCACCGCCCTTTTGTGGATGTAATCCATCTATGCTGCCACTTTAGCAAGCTATTCTCTTTCGCATCGGTCCTAGAGTTTCTGTCCTCAGAAATCATAGCTGCTTCCTCTGCCAAAATGTCGATTGGGCACATTCCTGCGATTACCAGCGCAGCATCATCTGAGACCGTTCTAAAGGCACTACAGACTCTGAGCGCGCACAGGCGATACGTCGACTTCACCCCGCGGAAGTACGACTGATACTCCGTCGCGTGATGCCAAACTGGTGCCCCGTAGAGTAGTTGGCTCTTTACGACTCCTGCAAGTAGCTGGCGGCGCCCTTGCTTTAGTCCCCGTGCATTAAGCATTATCCTCGCTAACGATGCCACTGTTCTGGATGCCTTCTGATTAGCATATTGTAAGTGCGTTTTGAACGATAGCCTCCTGTCTATCATAATCCCCAGGTACTTGACTGGTGGCAGAGTGGCGATGTCATGGCTGCCGATTCGTATTGTGACTTGGTGTACCTTCTTCCTGCTTGATACAAGTACGGCCTCTGTTTTGTGTTCCGCCAGTTGTAATCCGTGTTGTATTAGCCATGATTGAACACTGGCTATGCTTGTATTAGCTTTGTCGCATATGTCACTAAGGTGTTTGGTACTTTGAGCTGCAATACCCCATCATACATAATGTTCCACAGAAGTGGGCCGAGCACGGACCCTTGAGGAACGCCGCCTGTAACGTGGAGCTTTACCGTTCCATTTGACGTTTCATAATCAAGCAGTCCGCCGTCGAAATAGCTGCGTATGATCCTTCTCAGGTAATAGGACACACCTTTTCGATCCAGTATGTACAGAATGTTTGCCCAGTTAGCGGTGTTAAATGCGTTTTTTACGTCTAAGGTCACGATAAGGCAGTATTCCTTAGCTCCTGCGAGCCAACGAGTGCCGCTTATTGCCGCTTGAGCCGCCTTTTTTGCCATGTTCACTGCGTGGATGGTGGATCTTCCTTTCCTGAACCCGAACTGGGTTTCTGATATGCCCCCTACCTCTTCTATTTCTTTTTCTAGGCGATTGTAGATTACTCGCTCAAAAATTTTACCAGCAGAGTCAAGAAGACATATTGGCCTGTAGCTGGATGGTTCCGCCGGGTTTTTACCAGGCTTTGGCAACAGCACCAGAGTCTGACGTTTCCAGCTTGAAGGGAATGTCCCCTCGGCTAGACATGAATTGAACAGGCTCGCGAATGTTGACGTTTTATACGTAACTGCCACTTTCAGCACTTTGTTAGGTACGCAGTCTGGCCCCGGAGACTTGTTGTCCTCGAGCCGGTTAACCGCTTGAGTAACTTCGTCCAGGGTCACTTCATCAAATGCGTAGTTTGGAACGTTTGATATGGCAGACACCAAGTGCCGTTGCGTGGGAAAAAGTGTATCGACCACATTTTTAAGGAATGCCGGACATGTCGGCATGGCTTGCCGTTGTTTCAAGTCTTTCAAGACAACTTTGTAAGCTGTACCCCAGGGGTCATTCTCCGCTTCATCACAAAGGTTAAGGAAGCATTGTCGCTCGCTGTTCGATATTGCAACTTTTAATGCATGGCGCGCAGCTTTGAAGGTAGTCCTGCATTCTTGAAAATCCGGCCTTCCTCTTGCTCGTTGAAATCAACTCCTGGCGCGAATGCATTCTCGCCTTAGGGATTGTATGCTGTCGTTCCACCTGTAGGTGGAGTTGTGTTGTTTACCTGTGGACTTTCTGGCCATCGATGCGTCGCAAGCTGCTTCGATGTCCGCCATTACTTTAGTGGCTATATCATTTGCACTTCCTGTGTACTCAGATGTTGGCAGCATTTCCTTAAAAACATCCGGGTCAAATGTACTTAGTTTCCACCCGCGACCCTTAGGTAACATTTCTTTGGATGGCCTCCTTCCCCCGTCTATTTTGAAGTCCACGATGAGCGCTGAGTGATCGCTTTGCGTATAGCACTCGCTGATCTTCCACTCACACAGCCTGTAAATGTTGGCACTTACGAACGTTATGTCGATAATGGACCCGAAGCCATTTCTAGAAAATGTGTGTCGCCCGCCTGTATTAAGTAGCGCTATGTCCCACTCGACTGCCCATGCGTTGACACATCTTAGCGATGTGCCCATTGCTTCCGCATTTAAAGCACGCGTCCTTTACATCAATTTCGCTTTTGCAATTCCTGGATATATGCCCGAAGTCCAGGCATTTATAGCATCGCTTTGGCTGTGATTTAACACGTATGCGGCATATGACCCATCCTATTCGGACTTTGTCGGCGGATAACAGCTTCCTGGCAGCTTCGGTGGGCATGGAAATCGTCGCCGTTTGAGTTCCGCCGTACGCTTTCCGAATGGATGTGATACAAGGCGGACTTACTTTGTAGTCCGGGAACTGGGAGTTCAGTTCTTCGCAGATTTCTGTTGCAGTGGTCACTTCATCCATGTCCGAGATTGCGAAAATGGTTTCCTCGGTGAGCGACTTGACTTCAGCTTTACCTGATAACGCCTGTTCCACGGCTGTTTGCAGCCTCGCGGTGTTTGTGTCTGAGTGCTTGGTGAGCTGAAACAACAAGTCACCTTTCGCAGTCTTACGGATCTTCCGAACCATTGTGTTCATTTCTCTTAAAGCCTCCTCACCTTTTACCGTCTTTAAGATGTCCGCATACGACCACTCTCCCGTTTTTTATGATAATGGCGTCTGGTCGATCCGCCTTCTTTCTTGGCCGCTTCTGTTTTTGGGCCGTCTTCCATGTCCCTCATTGGTCCTTTGATTCGCGTTCCTGACTCACTGCTGAGTCGGATGCATTGTCCGTCGTTTCTTGGGCATCCTTATTTTTCTTTGCCTCTTTTTCGGAGAAGGCGTGCTACCGGGCTCACTGCATGCGCTTGGCGCGTTGCTCTTGTGGCGCTTTACTCAGTGAAAAAGGCACTTGTAGGTCGCTCAAGTGCGCTTCAGCTATGAGAACACTTACCAGGCAAGTTAAATGGTTAAACCATGAATTACTACCTTTGTGGTTTGTTGTTCTACACTTAAAATAATTTTTTATTTACGAGCTGATTTTCATTTGACTTCACCCGCGCACTTTCCATTGCCTTTCCATTGGCTGTATCATGTGACAGCTCCGGCATATGTATGTATGTATAGATTGGGGTGATTCAATAAAAAGTTTTAAGTTTTTTTGGGTCTGACCCCTTCAAAGTTAGTAAATGATGAGAAAATAAGCCTGCAACTTACTCCTTACCTACTTAAAATAGCCTTTAACCGCCTAGGCAATTTTGGCCGTCCCTTAGGGGTCGCTTTTTCGCCCTTTCCCATAATTTTTTTACGGAAAAAATGGAATTCTTTTAAAAGTGAGTTTTCTTATAATTATAATCCTTTTTGAAATTTTTCAGCGGCAACACTGATTTTAATCGATCACTACAACCGTGCAAAGCTGCCCGTCGTACCAACACACCGAAAAAATTTTATTTAAACCACTACAAAGACAATTTCGAATGCATTGGAGTAAGTGGTTCCCTCCTTTAAATTGAAGGCGATTTTGATCTTCCAACAAAGCCGGCCATTCGTTTCTAGATACACAGGGAATGGAAAATCGGTCTCCACTCTCTCTCTTTCCGTTTTCACCTGCGGGTGCCAAGAAGAATACCTTCTAAAGGGTAACATAGCTGAAATAAGCTAAGCACTTACACTCCACCTAACTGATATCGGTCCTGCAAAAAAGTACCATTTTAGGGAAACCGGTACCAAAGTACCATCAGTAAAAAAAAGTACCACTTTTGGTACTAAAGTACCAACTTCGGCAACCGTGTTTTTGACCTTAAAGCCAAGTTTAAGGGGTGTGACAATTTTTTTGAAGGGTTTTTTGAACAATCTCCACTAGGTCGCTTCAAAAGTGTATTCACTTTTTTTGTAGCACTGTGTTATTTGTTTTATCTAAAAAATACTTTAAAATTGTAGAAATATTAAAAGCAGAATTACCTCAGATAGCTAGGACGTCATATTAAAACAAAAAACGCAATCAAGAACAAAGCAAATTGGTATTAAAGCACTTATTCAACCACTCATTTCAAAAGAGAAAAAAGACGTATAAGCCTTTGCTGCTCACTAAAAATGTAAACAAACGAACACATGGCACTTACGACGAAATTACTTTTGCTCTAAATTCGTACCGGTACTTTTTATGGCGATACAACTTTGAGGGATGATGCGTTTGATAATAAACTATCGATTTGCATAAAAAAGCGGGAATCGAAAATCAAGTCTTTTCATTACCCTGTGTTTCACACGTACATATACTTACGTGTGTGTATAAGTACCGACCGAAATGAAACGAATACTTTTAAAGGGAAAAAAGCCGAAGCCAAAAAAACCCTTTTTATTAAATAAATAATGCACACTGCCCTAGCACACCATACATGTCTGTATTTACAAATCACAACGATGCTTATTTAATTATTATATTCTACATATTCGCACTCGCACACTTTTACTTTTCTCTGGCACCGCGTCTTGCCCACAACTAACTCACTCGCTCAACTCCAACATTATTCTTTTCTCTATTTATGAACTCATTCAATCGAGGCAAGCCATGACAAGCTACACTCAATAACGTATTTTCAAACGGTAAATTTATTCGGGCAGACGCATTGCCCTGCGCGACCATTAAGGCGCGCAATGGCAAATGCCCCTGTACGAAACAGTGCCAGCGAAAACCTATGGTTTTCTAACCAAACTAAATACAAATAAATACAAATGTAATGATGTTATTCTCTAGCCCCGAAGACTTTATCTTCACTGCTGCTCCGTCATGTCTGCTTCCACGGGTAATACGCAAACCTCTTGTACAGGTCGTCTTAGTTTGCTTGTTTTTGTCTGCACCACAACAGATGGAACTAGTTTGTCATTACTATGGACCAGCTCGACTATTCGCCTCAATGGCCACTGGGCTGGTGGAAAGTTTTCTGCTTTGATTATAACCATTTGCCCCACTTTAAGATTCTCTCGCACCCTGCGCCATATCTTTCGTTCTTGCAAACGGTTCAAGTAGTCAACTTGCCATCGGTTCCAAAAATGCTGTATCATATAGCCTCAATCTCTACCAAAAGCGTTGCTAGCTGGTCTTGTGCCAGCGTTTTCTGGCCCACAAAATGGAATTTCATGGATTTCACAGCTGCCTCATGGATCACACCTTGATATGGTGCAGCTGGAATCAATCATTGCCAAATGCTCCAATGTATCTTGCCCCCTCAGTGATAAACTGCTCTCTTCATCATTTCACTAGCCCCAACAAATGTCGTCGCTTTATCGCTAAAAAGCTTTGCACATCGCCCGCGTCTTCCTAAAAATCTTCCATAGCATGCAATAAACGAAAGTCAATGTGTACAGCTCGAGTTTTTAAGCATACAAACACAACGAAATAAAATTTTGTTCTATCAATATAATCGTCTCGCACCCTAACACGCACTCCTAATGGTCCTGCACAATCTAGCCCACAATGCAGGAATGGCTTGCCCACATGCACCCTCTCAGTTGGTAAATCCGCCATCAATTGCTGTTCAAGCTTGTAGTTGTATCGCACACATACTATACATTTATGCAGACATTTTCTAAGCTCATCTCTTAATCGTGGAATCCAATATTTCTGCCTGATGTAATTAGTCATTACTTGCACCACCCCATGCTTAGTCTGTCTATGACCATAGTCAGCTATCAAATAAGCTAACATGGAACCTTTAACGACAATCGCTTGGTGTCTTGCCTCATATTCTAGCCCCGCTCCAGCCAGTCGCCCTCCAACTCTCAAAATACCATTCTTATCTAATATCAGATGTAATGATTCTATATTACTATGCTCCGGGAGTCTGCTCTCCTTATTTAGCAGTGTAATCTCCCTAAAGAAGTGATTTTGCTGTGAATCTTTTAATAAGTATTCCATTGCCCACAATTTTTCATGCTCCGTTGGCAAGTCTGGTCTTGCCCTCATGCCCCTTAGTCTACGCCTCTTGCACTGCCTTTTGCTCCTATCACGCGTTGTCCGTCTTTCCTTCATCGTATCAATGAATCGCTTCACATACCCTAATACATTCAATATGCCCTCCAAGTTATTCTTGTATTGGTTAAGAGGTATCAGCTCACCCCTTCCCCCCATTTTTGGCACAAAAATCTCTAGCTCCGCCCGATAGGTGTTTATGATATTTACTTTCAGTTCCACTTGTGTATCTTTGTAATCTCTTATTTTAGCTTGTTGGAACTTATCTGCTGTCGCCTAGGAAGAGATAGCCACTCTGGGCCATTCAACCAAAGCCCACTGCCCACTAGCTCACCAGGCCTTAAGCCTCTACTTAATAAGTCGGCAGGATTATCTTCTGACCTTACATGTTACCAGTTTTTCGCTGTGGTGTTATCCTGAATGGTTGAAACTCGATTAGCTACAAAGTTTTAAAATTTCTTGGTATATTTTCCAACCAATACAGTGCAACCAGCGAATCTGTCAACAAGGTATAATAGATCTCGCCCCAGTTCGTCGCCCTCTTAACTTCCAGCAGTAATCTGGACAAAAACTCACAAGTTACTATTAATCTGCACCCAACCTTTCCTTTATCTTGCACCGTTCGAGCATATATAACTGCCCCATGCTGATTCGGACGCATCAGCGAAATCGCGTAGCTCTACTTGCCCCAAAGAATGTGTACCAAGCCATATCGGTATCCTGAAATCTTCAAGCTTTCTCATCTCGCTCCAATAATCTTTGAATCTCGCTTCTAGCTCCGATGGTAATTTTTCATCCCACTCTAACTTTAAGCGTCATAAGTCCTGTATCAGGATTTTTCCTATTACAATTACTAGAGAAATGTAGCCATTTGGATCAAATAGTTGATCCACACAGCTCACCACAACCCGTTTTGTTATAACATTTGGAAGCTCTGGTGTCTTTACGACAAATGCATACTGGTCTGGTGATACCAACCCTAGCACCCTTGTTTGGTCTTCGAATTATAAAGGTCTTGCTACTACAATCTAGCGCCCTCATAAGCTCCTTACTATTCGACCTCCACTTGCGGAGGCTGAAACCAGCACCCTTTAAGATGCGATCCATCTGCTGTGCCAGCATGATCGCATCTAGCTCACCATTTGCCCCAGTCACGCAATCATCCATGTACATGTCATTCATGATAGCCTCTGCCATGGATGGTCGTCTTGCGCGTCTCTAGCATACTGTATAACTGATCTCACAGCATTGTATGCTGATGATGTCATACCATATGTCACTACTGTTAGCCAATATTCCCTCAATGGTTCTTCTCTCCTCTCGCGCCAGAAAATTCTCTGCATGTCCCTTTGATCTCTCGCAATCCCAATCTGGCGAAACATCATCTTGATATCTGCGCTAAATGCGATTCTATGCCTTCTGAATCGCATTACTATATCGCTCAAATCTTTCTGCAACTTGCCCCCTAGTAATTGCACCTCATTTAAAGAAATCCCTTTGTTAGTACGGCAGCTTGCGTCAAAAATAAAACGAAACTTTTTCACCACACAGTGATGTGGGATATAATATGCCAACTCACTCTGCCCCTAATGTTTATCCACTATCTTCATATGCCCCAGTTCTTCATTCTCTCTCTTAAATCCTATATATTTCGCCCTCAGCTCTCGCTCCCTTTCCAAGCGTTTCTCTAAATATAGAAATATTCGCAACGCAATTTCTTTCGAACTCCCTATATCCCTGAATTTTTTCAGGGGTATAGTGACTACGAATCTACCATCGCTATATCTGAAGTAAGTATTCAAGAAGATTTTCTCTACCAACTCCTCTTCTATTGGTCGCCCCGAGCACGCTTTCACTTGCTCCATTTCCCAGAACCTTGTGAGTAACTTGTCTAGCTCTGAATTAACGTTGTAACTTACTGTTGATACTAGCTCACCTGGCAGCTCACTTAAACCTTGCGCACATTCACCAAAAACTACTACGCCCTATGCTGTCCCCATCAAGACTATGCCATTCAAGCCATCTCGCACCACTTCAATGACAATTCTTGCCACTAAGCTAGCCCCAAGTAACATATGCACGCTTCCCGGTTCCCAGTATTTCGGGTCAGCTAACTCACCATTTAGACCACTATGTATAGGACCTACCATCGCACCTGGTGAAGGAAGCACCGGAGACACTGGCTCTCTTTGGGAAGAACCCAAAACTCGTCTTTGATCTGCACACTCGATGGATACCAAGAACTTAGCACCAGCGTAGCCCTCTTGCTCACTTGCAGTGGATTGCCCTCAATGCCGACCATCTTTCTTCCGATCGGTTCTGTAATTATACCATACCTTCGCTGTAAAGTAAAAGTTATCATATTAGTCAGTGCCCCAGTATCTAGCAGTACTCTAACAGGCCCCAATTCGTATCCATTAATAACAATTTTAACCATTGCCGTTTGCAACGAAGCTCCCGCTTGCTCTTGCCTCTCATTAAAATTCACTAAATACTTTTCAAAAGTAAGATCAATTCTAACATTTTTAGTTAAATTGTCAGCCCTCTTTACTCTTTGTTTTTACGGTTGTCAGCTGTATTTTGCTACTGCCAATGCTTGCTTGTCCAAAAGGACAGCATGTCATCTACCTTAGGCATGTCGCTTTTGCTCTCTAGCTCCCATTGCCTTGGTGTTTCGGTATCTAGCCGCTCATGAAGCAAGAGCCCGTGTGCCTGTAACTGACGACGCACCTCGTGCGTTAGACATGCGCTCCAAATCATTTTCTTGCACCTAACCCTACAATTCCGGCAGCTGAATAAAATTCTTCAAATGCTCTCTCCTAACCAAATAGCTTTGGTTATACATCTGGTTTAATCTTTCCCATGTGTGCCCGTAGTTCTTAGCAGAAATTTGCCATTGCCCCAAAAATTTACTTGCACACCCAACCAGGGAAATAGTCAAGTACAAGAACTTGAGTGATGATCTATTTTATCATTGTCACTCGCCCCAGGTATTCGTCAGATCGTTTTGCTGGACCGGCCTTTGCACCTGCACAATAATGGCTGGATCGCGTTGTGTGGCACCTCAAGCTGGTTTTCTTTCTCCAGCTTTGCTTGCGTCTTAGCACGCGCCAAAAATTAGATTATCTCTACTGCTCCTAAATTCGCCCACATGTTCAATCACTTCTACGTAATATTCATTGTACGACTGCCAAACTAGTCTTAGGTTTGTTAGTCGCACCTTTGTCTCGCCCCCTGACGCCTGGTCAAAAGTAGCACCTTTGCGCACGTTGAATGGTGGCTGCGTAGGATATTAATTTCTTCTGCAATGAAATAAAACAAACCCAACAAATTATCCCATATATGCACACAGAGCCCGAAATCTAGCACTATTTTCTTTGCTCCAATAAAATTCTGTGACACTCACTGCCCACTGACAATCAACACAGAAATTTATTTATATATCTCGCACCAGTATGTACTCTAGCCCTCTTTTCTTTGCTCCTTGTAAAATTATATAAACAAGTTCACAGCTAAGCAGCATGAAAACTTTGTCTATGTTTCTCGCACCAGCATATGTACGAGTATACTCAGCCCTCTTTACTTTGCTCCAATAAAAATTTTGAGAAAAGGCTCACTGCAAATCAATGCAAAATTTATTTATATATCTCGCACCAGTATATATTCTAGCCCTCTTTTCTTTGCTCCACCATAAATAAGATCACTGCTAATCAACATGAAAACCTTGTTTATCTTTCTTGCACCAGCATATGTATACTCTGCCCTCTTTACTTTGCTCTAATAATATTCTGAAAACAAGCTCACTGCCCATACCTATTTTTCATATTTCTCCCACCCGTATACATATGTTTTTGGCTTGCATGTATATTCGGTCTCTGGCCCACTTCAACCGTGCCCCTCAAAACTAGCACACAATCAACCATGCCATTGCCAAAATAAGCACCAACACCTGCACGTTTTTATTTATTAATCCCTAGCGATAAAAACAAGCCCACTCTTTTTAAACACATTAGCCCACTTTTCGCTCACATTTTTTCATTGCACCATTCTTTGTCCTCCTTTTTTTACTATGTACCAAACTACCCTTAAGCGTTCAGCAGAATCAGTCCGTCAGTACGTCGAAATAACTGACAGCAAAGTAGACTGCGGGTGTTTGTATGAGTAACGCCAGATACGACGGATACGTCAAAATAGAATTTGCTCTAAAATTGACGTACGGCACGCAACTGACGTATTGGCGGACCGATTCTGTTTCCCGCTTTAATTTTCCATATCTAATTCTGGCAAATTTCTTTTGTATACCGACTGGCACTCTTCTATATGTACATATTTAAATATATACACACGCATGCCCACTTGCCAGACATATATGGATATGTATTCATGCATTGCACAGAGATTTTCGCGATGCGTAAAATCTACTAGCGCACTTATATAAAAAACCAAACCAGGTATGCCCGCACAAGCGCCATAAACATATATATATGTATGTATGTACTGTAAGTGTATACTTTATTTTGCACGCAGCGCATAATTATGTACATATAGCACCAACCACTATCTACCTTTGCATAAAAACCAAAAATATGACATGCCCACACAATCGCCTTGCCACATATATATTTATACCTTTTTTTTCTTCACGCACCACATAACTATGTACCTATGTACATACCAGAGCTGTTAAAGAATTAAATCTTTTGCTGTTCGAAATCATAGTTTTTCTTCATTCAGTATTTGAAATTCTTTTCATCGTTGAAAAATTTACCTTCAATTTAGGCATTCAGCAATTCTTTACAGAAATCATGATTTATAAATCCACCAAGTGTCAATTCAACAAGAATTCAAAATAGAATTACGAAGAAAAGCTCTTTAATTCAGAATGGCCATTCAGTTGATTTGATTCTTTTAGAGAGTTAATTCAGCGCATTCAGTACGAATCAGTTACTGAAAAAATGCTAATTTACTCCCTAAAACAGTACTAAAAGTTTTCAAGTTCCTTTCACGCTAGAAGAATTTGAAAAAAAATTTACATTAAATATTATTGTAATCTAATACATAAAATGAGTGGAAAAAGCTTATGCGCGTGTAAGAAATATGAGAATTTGGGAAAATTCAAGTTAAAATATAAAAAGGTATGATTTTGAAAGGTATAACATGCCTGGTCTTCACATAAACTGCCTTATTAGTGTTGCTGATGTGTTAGTTATGAAGCTTTTCGGGCATATTTTATTAACCCTCTGAACACATTATTGAATTTAATTAAATAAGCTTTTGTCACATAAATAAAAAATAAATATGTATGTGTAATTATTTTATTATCATAACCTCTAACGAGATTTTTAGCCGAGCTTCTCTTTCCAACTTGAGGTGTGTTGCTTTTGAGTTTTCCTACAAGTTGGCGGGACCTACAGTTTTTTGCCGACTCCGAACGGCACTTGCAAAGCAAATGAATTTTTTGCTGGCATATTTAGTTTTGGAAAATTTGACAGTGTCAAGTTTAAATTTAACAACTTCGAAAGTGCTTCAGTATTTTTAAAAACTTCAACGCACAGCGAATATTGCCGAATTCGCCCTGCTATTACCATATATGAATTTGCGTTGCTCTCATATCTACAAGTTGTACAGGCAATACACAATATTACGTTCAGCTGAAACTCATGCCTTTTATGAATATAAAAAAATTCGGAGCTCTTTCATGGTTTTATTAGTCATATACATACGTCAGTTTTGAAAAATGAAAAAAAAAAAATCAAATCTTTTTTTTTGGATTTATACTTTGAAATATGGAAATTCTTTCCAAATATGAGTATTTTATTTCGATTTTTTAGTCAACAATAACTAGTAGTGGAATTAATTTCCATTTAATTGTATAACAGAAACCATTTGAAATGTCTTTTAAAATTTTCACAAAGCTCAGGAGAGTAAAACGGTCATCTAAACTTTCAACTTCTTCGGCAGATTTTGTATGAAATTTCTGAGGACTCAGTTTGGTAGACCAAACAGTATAATTATATGCAAGTTAGAACTAGCTGAAATATTTTCCTGATTTTCAAGAACGATTTTCGTCGATGGTGTTGAGTAATTTTTTATGCGAAATTAAATTTTGTTCATGCGTTGCATGAAAGATATTACTTAACACCCTCATCGAAAAAAATTCTTAAAAATCAGGAAAATATTTAAATTAGTTCTAACTTTCACATCATACCACTGAAATTGATTGTCCTACAAAACTAAAAAAAATCTGACAAAAACGTTGAAAATTTGGATGGCCATTTTGCTAAGCTCCCCTGAACTTTGTCCAAAATCTTAAAGACATCTTTAATTTTGTGTCTAACTGTACATATTACTGAAGTGCCTGAAAAAAGCTCATAAAAGCAATAAATCCGCGATTTTACAATCGACGTGGCTGTTTGGTAGTATCCCGCCTTTTTACAAGTCTTCAATGGGTGACCGGAGTTCTGGTCGGTGATAGTGTCGAATTCAGGACATTTTTTATCACGGATAAGAAACGGGTTAATAAAAATTACAGCGCCTTAAAGGCACAGTAGGGATGGCAGCTATTTTAGTTTTGTGAGCCCAAAAGTTTCGAGATCCCGAATATGTATTATTTAGATATTTTATACATTTTAACAAACAAATTGAAGACAGTACATCAATATTATTTTCATTACCAACAAGATGCTTAAACAGATATAAAAAATATGTAAGTAGAGTTTAAATATATCCGATAACTTTTTCTTTACATATTTTTATGTTAGTACAAGACCGGGAATAACCAAACATCTTCTTACGGTTTCTCCTAGCTGCTTTGGAAGTTAATGCCAATCAACAAGCGAAAAAAGTTAGGGATTTTATAAAATTTCTCTCCATTCATAAGTGGGCTGTAATATTAGGTGTTAATTTTTATACCCTGCTTTTATGATTATATATAAAACCAAAAGCTCAAAAAACTGCCTTAATCCAACTTAATGTCATATTATTCGTAAAAAACTAGCTATTTTAAACATTCGGGATTATTTAACTGCTTTTCGAGATTTCGGGACTTATAAAAAACAATCCCGGGATTGACTTCAAATGTCAAAGAAAAAATATATAATGACAATATTTCATGATACAATAAGCGCACCAGTAGGAAATTGTAACAGTGAGGTACGTTTCTGATATCTTACATAAGTATTAGGACTTATCACAATATATCTACGTTGCGGTGTTGCATCTACAGCTTAAGTGTTTATTATTAAGGAAATTCACAAGGTCTTTTATAGTTTTATGTACAATTTCAACAACACAACACTTGAGAGCACTATATGAGTTGAATGTTGTGCCTGAATACATTAAATTAAATTTTCATACAAATTTGTCAGAAAATATTGAATTTTTGTGTTCGTGGCTCTTTTACTTTTGAAACTAGAGAAAACGAAAAAACAAGGAAAAGCAAAATAGCACACCTGCGCATTGGGTTGCTTAATTTTATTGTGCTATTCAAATTTTATATAAGAAATGACAACAAAGAAAAAATGACAGTCTTAAATTTTGAATTGCCTAATTTTGATTTTTTCTAATTTTAATTAGTACATACACAGAAAATTTTTAATGCCTTTTTTTCAAAACCAGTTTCATTGCATAAAACATTTTGTATTGTGCTCTCCATATAACCAATTTTCTAAAATTTGACACCAAAACTGTAAAAATGCATTTAAAAATAGTAGGGTAATTTAAAGTGACATACATTATTTTTCATTGAAGCGTCGAAAGTGATTCGTAACGGCACTGGAAGATCATGAAAAAGGTGTAAAACCCATAATATGGAAGATATAAATGAAAAAGTTAAGAGTGACAGATGAGAAAATTAGATTTAAAATATATGACTTTAGCGTTTTTTTGCTCTCCTGACAAATTCTGATTTTGTAACTTAGAACGTTATTCGCTTCGATGCTTCAAAACCCTCTTCCTATCCTGCTCTGTCACCTAAATGTTTAGCAACATCGGAATATGTTACAATTTTTCCAAACGATGGACTTTTCCTTGATATGCCATTTTTGCTTTTACGAACGTGTTTTTCGCTTTGTTTATATTTTTGTATGATAATTACTATGTATATACATGAAATATTCATGACTTAAGATGAGATTTTAGGTAAAGAATAATACATTTTTATTTTTTCTTAAGATCAGAGGCAAAGATGCAACGACATGTTAATTATAATATATTTCCCGCTCGGCATGGTTCTGCATTGAGGTCGTGTCAATTATAAAAAATTTTTACTTTTCATATTTCACATTTTTGTTTTGTTTATAAACCGAAAAAAACATGGCCGCTCTTCACAGTGTAGCAATTTCGACAAATCCAAATTTTTTATTTTCTCATTTATCTCAGAATCGGCGGGATTTTTTGAAAGATTTAGCAGCTAAGTAAAATGTATGACATACATATATGGTCCTCGCTTTCGAATTTGCCTTACCGACATTTCGAGTTTTAATTGTCCTGAAAAAAAAAGAAGTTACCTCACGTCCATGGTTTGACTTGAAACATCTATGTGTTGAATTTTGCGCATTTACTTCAGTCAGATGGGATTACTGACATATCTGTGGTTTCGTTATATTATAATATTTGCGGACTGATAAAACCTCCCCAAATATGTAATTTAATCACATCAAAAAATAATGTACATATTTCACCTTCGAGTTGAATTGTATGAGTCTATAGTTAGGCTATGTAAATCTTAATAGCTGCTTTCTGTAGATCATTCGTAGCACCTTCAAATTCCAAACATCGTGGAATACTCATAATAATAATAATACAAATACCTTCTAAGAGGATAAGGTCCAGCCTGTCTTCCAATTTGTGGTTTAAGTTTTAGTACACATTGGCGAGACCTACAATTTCTTTGGCCCAACTTTACACAGTATCTGGCAAGGCATTTTCATTTTGGCTGAAAAACCCCCGGAGCGTTGCCGAACACTGCCGAAGGTGGCCTCGTTTTGAAAAACTTATTCAAAGAATTTTTGGTGTGACCTGTTTCGGTACTTGCACCAGGTACTTTCAATATGGCATGTCAGCGCACAGTCATCATACCGCGGCGGTAGACAGTAATTTTAATTTCTATGTCTTAAAATATTCCAGAGGGAAATAATATTAAAAGTGAAAATTAAATTAAATCAAATGTTTCAATAAATGACAAGATAAAATAAATACATTAAACAAGAACCTCGCAGCCTTAAGCTATATTCTTTACGAGTCCATCAACTCCGGGTCTGTAGATAAAATACGGAATTTTGTTTGCATTTTTATCTAAGTTTTAACACTGTGCGCTGCATTTTGACGTCTACCGCTTCGAATTTTCAAACGCGTTTTTTTCCACTTTCCCTGTAATAAAACGATGGAACTGCACTTCATGTTGTTCCTTTTTTATGTGACGATTATTTTCTACTTACCTTCTTGAAAAATTTGCCGTAATCTTCGAGAAATCAGCTAAAAACAGCAAGATTTTATGTATGTATGTAAATATATGAAAGCATTGAATAAGAGTTGCCGTAGCTAAAGAAAACGGAACCAAATTTTCGGGCTTATAGTTTCAAAACAATTTTCCGAAGACAATATCATAGCCGAAATAAGTTCTGACCAAATATATAAATATAACTTTCAGTTTCTGAATGGTTCCAATAAAAATTTGGCCTATTTACATTAAAATCAACAGACTTGAAACATAATCCATCACATTTAAAATTTTAGAGTTATGACCAAATTTTACAATGATACATGGCAGTCTCGTGTTTTATTACTATTTTGACAGCTTCAAATCAATCCCAGGCATGTTTAAGACTGAAAGTACGCAAATATCACCTCTGAAAGTTAAATTTCGAGAGTACTGAATTGAAAAATTGAATTGATTCGCCAAAGTTTGCATTCATTGAGAGAGTTATTGAATGAGAGTTATTTCGATGTAATTCAGTTCAAACTGAATTACTTTCTCGCATTCTTTAATTCTTTGAAAGGAAAATATGAATTCATCATGTCAAATCGTATCTACATGGAATTTCAAATTAAATTCAACCAAAAACACTTGAAAAAATGAATAACTCCTGAATTATAACTGTTTTGATTCATTCAATTAACAGCCCTGGTACATACATATATAGCCCAAACACTATTCCCTTGCCCACCAAAAAACCAAACAAGACATGCCTGCACAAAAGCCCCTGTATACAGCAATACATATATATATATATATATGTTTCCTTCTACACGCACCACTATGTATAATGTACATTAGGGTGGATCGAAAAAAAAAGTTTGTCCAGTCCACCCCTAGGATTAAAGATATTTTGAAGGCGATCCCAAAAAATTTTTTTTTTTTTTGCCACGCCCCCCCGATGGGCTATTTACTTTTTTTGACACTACGTCGCCATTTTAAGTCCGATTTTAATGAGCCGTATATCGTTGTTCATGGCTTGCCAGCCGCCACATTTCTTACCTTGATCATTTTTTACTCCGAGTTCAAATTCTAGTAGTGACTGTCGGTATCTCGTTTCACATCATACCTAAATTCCAATTTTTTTTTAGTCTGTCGAAAAGGCCTTTAAATTCTGTGAAACTTTACTTTAACAGTAACTACTTTTGTTCATAACTAAAAAAGTTATAAAGGTTTCAAAAATCCAAATATAACTCTGTGTTAAATTTGGCTTTGCAAATATGTATCCCATGCGCTTTTCATCTGTTACTTTATCAGCAGATTCACTTACAACACGCACAAAACGTTCCGTATTTTGGGAATGGCATGGAAATTCTATAAAATGAATAATAATTTTTTATTTATTATGTATGTGTTTAAGCTTTTAAGGATTACTACCTGGTATTTCAATGATTTCATGATCCGATAATGTTCCAATATCTCGTCTGTATAAAAATGGAGACATGGTGGCTCGGTTATTTGTATATTGTCCCACTTTAGTATGTTTGTATATACATCAGCATCGAAATTAATTTGATGTTTTGGAACGCGGAACTCTCTAATCTTTGCGGGTGGTTTACTCCTAGCAGTCCAAACGGCAATTTGTTATTTTTTTTTAACTTATTTTTGCTTTTGATTTTACTTCACTTCACTTTTGTTTCTTTATTTGTCTTTAAAAGACCACAATTTAATCTACGTTGTTTACTTTGCGAAAGCTGAAAACCGATTGATTAATTGCAGATCAAAGCTTTAAAAAAATGCACTCAAATGCACGCAACTATAATTTTTACATATATATAGGAAAAAGAAAGAATTTGTCATAGAGAAGACAACAAAAGAAGCATGCAAATATCAGGTGATAACAGTGTTGTCATATAACAGATTGATTAAGCATAAACAAAAAACATTTAATTAAAAGTAATAGTAACCAGTGTTGCCAATTTTATTTAAAAAAAAATTTGGCATAGTTGCCAAATTTAACACAGAGCTATATTTGGATTTTTGAAACCTTTATAACTTTTTTAGTTACTGTTAAAGAAAAAGTTTCACAGAATTTAAAGGCCTTTTCGACAGACTAAAAAAAAATGGAATTTAGGTATGATGTGAAACGAGATTTATCCTTGGCTTTGCCCCTTTGTCTTGCTCACCTCTTATTTAGTTCAACTTTATTTAGCTTAATCCTTATTTTCTTTAATTTTCCTTTTTTCTTTTCCGATTTTAAATACCGCGCACGCACTTGTTGACATTTTAACACTCTGTTTTTTTCTAATTCAACGACGCACTCAAGCCAAGGATTTGATTAGTTCTATTTTTTTTTTTTTCAACCGATCGCCATCTGGCTCGACATGGACCATAATGTTTCACACATACATATACTTACGTGTGTGTATAAGTACCGACCGAAATGAAACGAACACTTTTAAAGGGAAAAAAGCCGAAGCCAAAAAAAACCCTTTTTATTAAATAAATAATGCACACTGCCCTAGCACCCATACATGTCTGTATTTACAAATCACAACGATGCTTATTAAATTATTATATTCTACATATTCGCACTCGCACACTTTTACTTTTCTATGGCACCGCGTCTTGCCCACAACTAACTCACTCCAACATTATTCTTTTCTCTATTTATGAACTCATTCAATCGAGGCAAGCCATGACAAGCTGCACTCAATAACGTATTTTCAAACGGTAAATTTATTCGGGCAGACGGATTGCCCTGCGCGACCATTAAGACGCGCAATGGCAAATGCCCCTGTACGAAAGACCCTGCCAACCACGGCTACCCAGCAATCGATTTTTTTTTAATCAAAATTTCAACACCATCTCTATTTTTTCGATAAGAACACTAACACCAACGCATACTTTTGAGACTCCTATGAGTGTGATTGAAACAGCATGATTTTGATTTACTGAAACAAAAACAGTACAAAGTGAAATTAAACAGCTGTTTTCATAAATTAAATTTTCTGTCAAGTAAAAAAGAAAACATTTGAAAATTTTCTTTAAATTTTCTTTAATTTTGTTTGAATTCATTTTGTTTCATTTTATTTTTATTTTTTTTTTCATTTCACTTCACCTCCTTTTTCTTTATTTCATTTTCATTTAATTTCATTTCATTTAATTTGGCTTCATTTTACTTTATTTCTTTATTTCATTTCCTTTCAATTCTCTTTGGCGGCCGCCGTGGTGTAGCGGTTAAGTGTTCGGCCTTCTACACCAAGTCGTGGCGGTTCGATGCCCGGCAAAAGTAACATCAAAAATTATTTAGAAAAAGAATTTTTCCCCCTCGCCAGTAGTTTGTATTTCTGCCATGAGAGGCTTCTCAGCAAAAAATTCATTTGCTTTGCAAGTGCCGTTCGGAGTCGGCAAAAAAACTGTAGGTCCCGCCAACTTGTAGGAAAAACTCAAAAGCAACACACCACAAGTTGGAAAGAGAAGCTCGGCTAAAAATCTCGTTAGAGGTTATGATAACCTGTTGGTATATCGCCGTTTTTTTTTTTTTTTTTTTTTTCCATTCTCTTTATTTCATTTCACTCAATTTCATTTTATTCTGTTTAATTTCATTTCTTTTTCACTTTTTATAGTATATACCTCTAGCCTTAATTTCATAAGTTTATATTTGTTCAATTATTAAATGCATTTTGAATAAAAAAATTTAAGAGAAAATATTTTGGAAATTTATTGGAAATATTTTGGGTATTTTAAAATTTGTATGCAGGTGGGTACGGCGGCAGCCCTAGCAGCGCCTAGAAGTATGCAACCATTGCCGGTATGCCAGTTTTTTTTGGGAAAATTTTTAGTTAGAGGAGCGCAGCTATGTTTTTTCCTTACGGGTTTTCTAAATGAGTGCGAGTGAGCAGCGCAATCACATGTACACGAAATAATCGATAAAAAGTGGGTCCAATCTGCACGCCGCCCATACAAAACTATCCATTTATTTATCCTCGATTTAGAGTAGCGCGACTTAGGAATTATCCAGGATTTTCCTTGGGTTTGGTTAGCTGGGTAGTTTTATGAAGAAAACAGCTTTTAAGCTACATTTTGAGCGGTCAATAAACAATCTCCAGTCTTCTGCTTTGTAATTAATAATATTCATTGCATCCATAAATTTTTCCACATCCGGGCAATATTGACGACGAATAAACTTTGCATTGTTGCTTGCCGACTTCATTAGACTGTTACTCTAACATCTTCCGCCAAAAGATTTTGCGATCTTAAAAACGATGCTAATTCTTCTGACTTTCGCTGTGTTAAATCCATCTTCGCAACTAGTGAATCAAGTTTACTTTGACTTACTAGAATCGGCTGATTTGAAACACATGGATTATATTAAGTTTCATTATTATCATGATTATCTAGAATAAAACTCTCAAATTTCGTCGTGGATAAAATAGTGGGGCTTTGACACGGTGACGCAGGGATGTTGTCGGAATGCGGTAATGGTGTTTGAGCGCATTGAACTTCAACATATTTAAACGACTTCCTCTCTTCTCTCGTAATGCGGCTCCTTTGTTGGAACATGCATAGCAGTTTTGCTTTTTTATGAACGGGGCCAGGATGAGCCCAAATCATTGGAACACCAAATTACATACATTTGCGTTTTCCGTTAGTCCAATCTATAAGACGGTTATAACAATTCTTACACACTACCCTGCAGGAAAAGTATCTAGCGTAAAAGTAACTTTAAGTTGCTTACCAATCAAATAGTGCTGTATATTTACTGTAAATTTTCATATACTCGGACTAACTATTTTTGTTCGACGATGGCCGGAATCCGGTCAGTTATGGTTACCTCTGCATGAGATGGCAACCAATTACTAACTAACTACTTTTCAACCAAAAATTTCCAAAAGATAAATTCATTTTTTTTTTATAATTTTTATTTATTTACTTTAAATTTTATTTTACCTTTTCCATTCCTTTTTTAATTCCCCCATTTTACTCTATGTGTATCAAATTTATTCTTTAGAAACCAGCTACTACTTGTATTTACCCAATACCGAAAAAGCACCTGGAAATTACAAGCTAAAAGACGGAAGCAAACGAAAAATTAAACATATTTTCGGACTCCTCTGCATGACCTCTGCATGACTTGTGGCGTAGTTAGACGTTAGTTATTCCTCAGTGTGCTTAAAATGCACTATTTCCTACAATTGCCACAAAATAGTTATTTATAAGCTAGATGTTTTTTTGCAATTGACATTTTTTTACTGCAGGATGTATTTGGCACCCAACACTTTTGCAATACTACGCGTTGGTTAAAATACTTTTCATATGCTTAGATGAACTTGGCACTGAAAGTCCCTTTCTTTACACTTTTTGCAACATATTTACCACAGCAATAGCAAAATCTATTTATATTTGACTTGTACCCTTTCATTTTTGTAATATACTTTTTAAACTTTTGTGTAAATACTCTAAGGGACTTTAAATTACAAGTATATTCTTGTTTTCAATTGCTAAAAAGGAATTGTAAGCATGTGGATATTTGTTGATTGGCTTACCTTCAAAATGAGCCAAAAGCCATGTTTGTTCGAGATGTCAAAGGTTATGAATTAAAGTAAAATTTCAAAATCGTTGAATATTTTAAGGGGTATTTTTTTCTTTCCTATGGGCTCCACAATCTTTTTTATAAAGATTTGGTCTGAGAAGGCCCCAGTGAAATATCCCGCTGAAGAACTTCCCTCTCACGACCTCACAAGTAATATTTTAGTCGGAATTTTAGAAAAAAGGGTCGAAAAGACCCCTTTATGAGAGCCATTAAAATATTCCACAAAATGATTCTTCGTTTAATTTTACTATATGAACCCGAACCACACATTTTGATCCGATATGAATTTTAACCCTTTTTCGACTTCTTTTAAAATCACTTTTTAAAAAAAATTTCAAATTGAGGTGACCATAACAAAAAAAATTTGACCTGAAAAATTTGGCCTAAGACCTTTCATTCTGAGTTAGAATCATCCCGGCCCCAGAACTGCTGTTGCACTGTGTAATTTTACATTTTGATGAAATAAAAAATGGGGTGTGAAATAACGCCCGCAGGCGTTATTTCCTTTTGTGGCGGGCGTTATTTCCCTTTCGAAAAAGAAATAACGACCGTGTTTGCAAAAGAAGATAACGTCGTGTGGAAATTTTAAGTTCTCGAGTAATAAAATAATATAAATTTATGCCACTCACCCGGAACATGGTTAGATTGGCATGATTAGATGGGCATTACATTAGTTTCGTACCGTGGCATATTGCCACGGTTCAGGCAACCACCCGGGCTTAGCATGGCGTAGCCCAGGGCTATTTATCATAAGCGCGGCCGAAGGCCGCCTACGCAGAAGGACTTCACCGTGGCGGTAGTTTTGGCACACACCCGGACTTGGCATGGCGTAGCCCAGGGTTATTTTTTTAAGCGCGGCCGAAGGCCGCCTACGCAGAGGGTGTACTACGCAGACGGACTTCATACCCGGACTTGGCCATAAGGGTGTACAAGATAGAAGGACTTGGCATGGTATAGCCGAGGGTTGTTTTTAAAATTCAACTGAGTAGTTTGGAAAATATATGCGATTCTAAATGTACGATTTGATTGAAATTTCCACACGGGGCTATTGCCTTTTTTTTGCGGGCGTTATTTCACTGCACCATACAAAATCCAACAGAAAATGAACACGGACGATCAGATTTAACAGACATATCTACCATGGTAAGTCTACCATCGACCAGATTTTCACGATACGCCAAATCCTGGAGAAGACCCATGATAAAAGAATCGACACACACCATCTCTTTGTCGATTTCAAAGCCACTTTTGACAACGCAAAAAGGAGTTGCCTGTATGCCGCCATGTCTGAACTTGACTTCCCTGCAAAGCTTATTCGGCTTTGCCAAATGACGTTGAGCAATACCAACAGCTCCGTAAGAATCGGGAAGGACCTCTCTGAGCCATTTGAAACCAAACGAGGCTTCAGACAGGGCGACTCCCTTTCGTGCGATTTCTTCAATCTGATGCTGGAGAAGATAATTCGAGCAGAAGAGCTAGACCGCAATGGTACAATCTTTTAGGTTAGGTTCAAGTGGCTGCCGCATAGGCACACTTAGGCCAGTTTTGAAAGGCCCGTTGTGATACCACCAACACAAGGAAAGTCAGTCCCGGGACCCAGCCAAATGGAAAATCCCTGAGTTGTTGGGATTTTCCACATAGCAGAATCCCGGGACTGACACTCCTAAACCGACACCGTTACTCCTCCTCGAACCACTTAGATGACTTTATGAAGGCCATCAAGTCCTTTATGTCCAGTTCCGCGATCTGGCTTATGCTATCCAGGAACGGAGCTCCCAAAAAGCGTGTTTTCGCGCCGCTTAAAGCCGGACAGTTGCAGATGAGGTATTCCACTGTTTCCTCCTCCTCATCATCTTTGCAACTCCTGCAGCATCGTCGGTAGGGCACACTTAGCCTTTCTGCATGCCTACCAATGAGGCAGTGACCGGTTAATACCCCTATCAATATGCAGATTTCCCTCCTAGTTAGGGCGTAAACGCGTCTAGACCTTTTAAGATCCCATTTTGGCCAGGTTTGTTTCGATATCCGACACCCTGGGGATTGCAGCCATCTTTCGTTGGCTTGACCTGCTTGGTCGTGCCCTGCCTGGCAAGCTCGTCTGCCTTACAGTTTCCCTCAATGTCCCTATGTCCCGGGACCCATATGAGGTTTACGCGGTTCTGTTGGGCCATCTCCTGAAGAGATCGACGACAGCTGAACGTCAGTTCAGAGTTGAACGTGTATGAGCCAAGGGATTTGATGGCCGCTTGGCTATCGCTGAAAATAGCGATATCTTCTCCGATAACACGTTTGCTTAACCAGGCCGCGGCGTCTAGGATTGCCGAGACTTCCGCCTGGAAGACGCTACAATGATCAGGTAGTCTGAAGGAGAGCTCAAGGTCCAAATCCCTTGAATAAACCCCTCCTCCAACTCTGCCGTCCAACTTCGAGCCGTCGGTGTATATGGAAGTGCCACTATTTGTTTCGGGACACCAATCCGTCCTCTCCCAGTCTTCTCTGCTGGGAATGTTTATTTTGAAACAGCTATCGTCGACTGTAGTGGTCGTACAACGATCTGTGCTTAGAGGGAGAAAGCTGTAAGATTCCAGAATACTGGAGTGTCCAATAGTACCCGCACCCCAACTGGAGGTTTCTCTTAGGCGCAGAGCTGATGCCGCTGCTGACCGAAACCCTTCCAGATCAAGTGGCAAAATGCCCAGAATGACCTGGAGGGCTTCGTTGGGCGTTGTCCTTAGCGCACCGCTTATACAGAACATATTGGATCTATGGACTTTCCGCAACAGATTCAGGTATATTGCCTTGCTCAGCGCAGGCCACCATACGACGACTCCATATAGCATGATTGGACGAATGATGGCCGTGTAGATCCACCTGCATACTCTAGGGCTGAGCCCCCATTTTTTGCCAATGGTTCTTTTGCATGTGTAAAGAGCGATGCAAGCTTTCTTCTAGCGCTGAAGAACATTCTCCTTCCAATTCAGTTTCCTGTCCAGAACTATGCCTAGAAACTTGGCCTTATCCGACAAGCCCAGGCTCGTGCCATCTAGTTCTGGTAGGCTTAGTGGCGGTATTTTGTACCGGTTGGTGAAGAGGACAAGTTCCACTTTCCCCGGGTTGATACTAAGTCCGCAGCGAGAGGACCACGTCGAAACTTCTCGCAGTGCTACTTGCATCAGGTCACACAGAGTTTGTGGGAACTTGCCTCTGAATGCAATAGCTAAATCGTCTGCGTATGCCACTATCTTCCCGCCCCCCCAGCTTGTGTCACGTAGCAACGAGTTGACTGTGAGGTTCCATAAAAGCGGGGAAAGAACACCACCCTGGGGTTTTCCCTTGTGACATAGCGTGATAACTCAACCGTACCAAGTGAAGAAGCTATTTTCCTTTCCATTAAAAATTGGTCAATTAAACCAGTTAGAGGTCTATCTACGCCCAGATTAGTTAGAGCGGAGTTGATAGCCTCCGGGCTTATATTGTTGAAAGCCCCCTCAATGTCTAGGAAGGCCACGAGACAGTAGTCCTTTTCACACAGCGATTTCTCAATGACAGATACTAGGCTGTGCAGAGCGGTTTCTGTTGATTTACCCTTGGTGTATGCATGCTGATAGCTAGAGATTAGGTTGCTATCAATAGTCGTTGAGAGGTAGTCGCTTAGTATCCTCTCAAAGGTTTTGAGTACAAAGGACGAGAGACTGATCGGTCTGTAGTCTTTTGGCTCGTAGTGGGATGCCTTCCCAGCCTTAGGGATAAACACTACCGTGGCGCTTCTCCAGGAGCCCGGAATGTGGTTGAGAGCCAGGCAGGCTGTGAAGAGAAATACCAGCCATTTAGCTGATGTCTCCAACGTGTTTATAAGTTGCGCGGGGATAATCCCGTCCGGCCCGGCAGCCTTATACGGTTCAAAGCTCTTAACTGCCCACCTTACCCTTTCCTCAGTGATGGGTATTTTTACTGCCAGGTTTGTTGCAGGTACTAGTGGTGCGTCATGCAGGTTCCCCGGAAAATGGTTATTCAAGAGCAGCTCAAGGGTTTCCTCTTCCGTGCTGGTCCAGGATCCGTCAGTTTTTCGCAAATAGCTGTTTGACTGGTACAATCTTTTACAAGAGCGTGCAATTGCTGGCGTATGCCGATGATATTGATATCATTTGCCTTAACAACCGCGCCGTAAGCGCTGCCTTCTCTGGACTGGATAAGGAAGCGAAAAAAGTGGGTCTTGCCGTGAACGAGGACAAGACGAAGTATTTGCTGTCATCAAAGAAAGAATCGGCGCACCTGCGCCTTGGCAGCCATGTCACTGTTGATAGTTACAAATTTGAAACTGTTAGGGACTTCGTCTATTTGGGAACCAGTATCAACACCGAAAATAATATCAGTCTAGAAATCCAGCGGAGAATCACTCTTGCCAACAAGTGCTACTTTGGACTGAGTAGGCAATTGAGAAGTAAAGTCTTCTCTCGAAGAACAAAGATCACGCTCTATAAGTCTCTCATCATACCTGTCCTGATGTATGGCTCAGATTCATGGACAATGTCAAGAGAAGATGAGATGGCCCTTGGAGTATTTGAGAGAAAAGTTCTCCGGAAGATTTATGGTCCTTCCCGCGATGCCAACGGCGAGTATCGAAGGAAATTTAACGATGAGCTGTACGAGCTCTACGCAGATCTGACCATAGTCCAGCGAATTAAAGCCCAAAGACTCCGCCATCTGGGCCATGTTATGCGAATGGACAAAGAAGCTCCAGCACAGAAGGTTTTCCTATAGTCGCCTGAATTCGGCAGCAGAGGAAGGGGGAGGCCTCGACTGAGATGGAAACATCAGGTGGAGGATGACTTGAACTCCTTTGGGGTTTCCATTTGGCGTCAGTTATCGCTAAAAAGGAATGACTGGCGTGCTTTGATATGCAACGGCCAAAATCGCTTAGGCGGTTAAGCGCCAATAAATGATGATGATGATCTACCATCAAAATATTGCAAAATAACATAAAATATCCAAAAGTTATATTTGACTGCAAATTGATTGCGAGGCCAATTGCGCAAAGAGATGGTAAACTTGTAATTGAAAAATAAATTACAAAATGTAATAACAAATACGTAATTGCGAAAATTGTAAAAAAGAATTAATAAATACCTCACTATAAAAACGTTGGAGTATCCATACTACTCCAAGAAAAATCCGATTCCATATAAAAAAGGTGCTCTAGACCATTTGTATGAAATTGGACTTCTATTGGATATTCCGGTATTGGAATACTCTACAAAGTATTGATTAGAGTACTTTGCCATTTTCGCAGGGCTATTGTAAAATGAATAATACAATTAGTTGCTTGTCAGATATTTTAACTGAAAAAAATGCTAAATGTAAAAAAATCGAAGAAAGCAATAAGGAAATTGATGAAATAAGGCAAGGTGCTATATTAGTTTCAGGGAAGCATATTATTGATAAGGAGTTGGAATATACTTCGTTGATATACATTTGAAAATCAAACAAATATTGATAACGTCACTTATGAAAATGTTGATTAAAAAATTTGGCAATATGTTAGGAATAGTAAATTGAGTAATTTTGAAGTTATTGATTACATTGAGTCAAAGGACTATAATCTAAAGTTTGATAATGTAAAGCTGATTAACTATGCAAAAAAAAAAATTAGATCACACTTTTATAATGGATTTTTTATCATTTTCATTTATTATATTTTAAGTATATATAATTTTTAAGACAATGACGGTGGGAAAAAACGTTGACGAAAAATTGCCACCGTCATGACGGCCGCTATGTTTGAATGCTTGCCGCTATATTACATTACGGCGAACTTCACCGTCTTCTTAGTTTACACCCAATTACTTTTACATGGCAGTATTTTTGACAACGTACTTCACCGCTATGTAACGAGCGCTATATGGCGTCACCGCTTTCGAGGAAACCAAGCCTTTACTCCTTCTCGAACCACTTAGATGACTTTATGAAGGCCATCAAGTCCTTTATGTCCAGTTCCATGATCAGGCGTAAGCTATCCAGGAAGGGAACTCCGAAAAAGCGCGTTCTCGCGCCGCTTAAAGCCGGGCAGTTGCAAATGAGGTGCTTCACAGTTTCCTCTTCCTCATCATCTTTGCAGCTCCTACAGCATCGTCGGTAGGGCACACCTAGCCTTTCTGCGTGCCTACCAATAAGGCAGTGTCCAGTTAAAACACCTACTAATATGGAGATTTCTCTCCTTCTTAGGGCGTGAATGTCTCTAGATCTTTTGTGATCCCATTTTTGACCTTTCGTTGGCTTGACTGAGTGTGTAATCCTTCAGCTTTTGCTTGCATATGGCAAACGGCCATACCTAAGCGCTCTTTATCCCGAATAACCTGCTTGGTCGTGCCCTGCCTGGCAAGTTCGTCTACCTTACAGTTTACCTCAATGTCCTTGTGTCCCGGTACCCATGTAAGGTTCACGCGGTTCTGTTGGGCCATCTCTTGAAGAGATCGACGACAGCTGAGCGTCAGTTCAGAGTTGAACGAATAAGAGCCAAGAGCTTTGATGGCCGCCTGGCTGTCACCAAAAATAACGATATCCTCGCCGATAGCGCCTGGAAGGCCCTGCAATGATCAGGTAGTCTGAAGTAGAGCTCAAGTTCCAGATCCCTTGAATAAACCCCTCCTCCAACTCTGCCGTCTAGCTTCGAGCCGTCAGTGTAAACAGAGATGCTGCCATTAGTAGCGGGGCAGCGATCCATCCTCTCCTATTCCTCCCTGCTGGGAATGTTCGTTCTGAAGCAGCTGTGTCCGACTGTTGTGGCCGCACCTCGATCTGTGCTCAGAGGGAGAAAACTGTAAGATCCCAGAATACTGGAGAGCTTCGTTGGGCGTTGTTCTTAGCGTGCCGCTAATACAAATCATGCCAGATCTGTGGACTTTACCTACCAGATTCAGGTTTGTGGTCGCAGGCCACCACAACACGATTCCATATAGGTTTTATATAAACACAAATCCATTTCCCACGCATCAGTAGCGATGGTGTCAAGATAGAGTAAACATTTAAGTAAGCTAATTTTAAGTTATAAATAAGAGTAAATGAAATGAATAAAGTTAGTTTTGTGTCAGCCGTGACAATGTACTGCTTTCGGCCATCGTATTTATAATATTGGATAACATAATTTTTGAATAGACTGATAAACGAAAAAGCATATCTAGACTACTTCGACTTCAAAGTGAAAGTCAACCAAAACCCATTTGACCTTTAGCCGCTTTCATGAAAATTTTTTAATGAAAAATTAAACTTAAATGAAGAGTTTTATATAAAATATCACAGCGAGATAGTCTGCCCTACTAGACTTATATCAGTCATTTGAATAGTCAAATGTCAGGTATGGATGATTGAAGTTTATTTCAGGCTGTAGTGCAAAGTTTCATTCAGGTTTTCAATAGCGACATTACAACCCTGCAAACCACTGCTAACCGCATTGCAAACACACACACACATTTTTTATTTGACAAATTTCCCAAAATTATGTATGTAGTATGGCGGCCGCCGTGGTGTAGCGGTTAAGTGTTCGGCCTTCTACACCAAGTCGTGGCGGTTCGATGCCCGACAAAAGTAACATCAAAAATTAGAATTTTTCTAAACGGGGTCGCCCCTCGGCAGTAGTTTGGCAAACTCTCCGGGTGTATTTCTGCCATGAGAAGCTTCTCAGCAAAAAATTCATTTGCTTTGCAAGTGCCGTTCGGAGTCGGCAAAAAACTGTAGGTCCCGCCAACTTGTAGGAAAAACTCAAAAAGCAACACACCACAAGCTGGAAAGAGAAGCTCGGCTAAAAATCTCGTTAGAGGTTATGATGACCTGTTGGTATTTCGCCGCCATTAGTTAGTTTTTTATGTTAACCTTAAGCAACCAAAAAAAGTTGGTCTGAATTAAATTAAAATGTGGGCCTATAAATACCAAAAGTCCGTTTTAGGGTTAATGTGCAAACGCTATGCCAAAAAGAGAAAACCTTGCTTATTTTGTACTATTCACAAAATTATGAGTGCGAAAGAAACAGCATGACCCACTGTACAAATTTCCCAAACTTTGACAAAAAGACAGCTGTCATAAATTAATTATTTGTCAAATATTTTCAGTTTAAAAAAAAAACCAAAAAAGGGTAAGCGAAAACTTTTATTTTTAATTTGAGTTTTTGATACAAAATCTATCTATGCAGGTCTGTATACAATGCTGATGCAGGATTGCAGGAGATGCGGATTCCCAGGGTGATATGATGGAAAGGACCAACAGTTTGCAAAGTACCACCACCAGACTTGCTGCGCCAATGAAATAAAAAAATATAAAATATAGTATTTTTGTTGTCTGTGCCTCCATGGAAAAAAGTGATCGTATCGCCTGCATTCAACATCGTATAAGAATCCTTTTTATTGAAAGGTGCACCGGCAGGCTTAGATGCTTTTTCGTTTGAGGTCCTTGTAGATACATATGTACAATTTTGTAATGATGTATATATGTTAATAAATAATGAAAAAAAACACATTTTTGAGCAATTATTTGGAACTGGTTTGGTAACCTATTCAATTATAAATGTTAACCAAAAGTTAGCTGGTTCGGTAACCTATTCAAGTATAAATGTTAACCGAATGCTAGCCGGTTCGCTGACTCATTCAACGAAGAAAGTTAACAGCATGTTAACCGAAACATTAACCGTTTCAACAAATACTGTTAACAACATGCTTGCCAAAACATTGACGACTTCAACAAATACTTTTAACTACATTTTAACCAAAACAGTTGCCAGTTTTTGAAAGGGAAATTTTTTATAACAGGCAGTTTTGAAGAGTACAGGTATACTTTATAGCAAATGGAAAATATCAATAAGTGCAAGGGAGAGGCAAAGTGTAGATATGGTTAAAATTTTCACACGGCCTGAACAAAATTAGCTACTTCGGTAACCGTATGAAAAATGAATGAAACCAACTATTTAACTTGGTTGCTAGCCGGTATCTGGTTTGCAGGGAATCCTGAATAAACAATTTGTATATGTGTATGGTTTTGCCTCTCTCTCTCACTAATGAAATTTAGCATAAGGCTGTCCTTATCTTTGCCTGGGCGCATTTCACTCATTCCTGACATAGATGTCAGTCATTTATGAGTAAACAAAGCTTAGAAACAACAACAAACCTACAACAACAACGGGAAACCTACAACAACAATAAGAAACCAATAAATATAAATGAAAACACACCCGATTTGTAGTTTGTATTTATTTCAAATTTATTTTGTACAATATCATATGTGTAAAAGTAATTCAAAAATTATGTTTACTAAGCTGTTCCTTAACAAAATTTTTTTTTCGAAGGCGGCATATGATAGATTTTGCTCTAAGAAGAAGCTGTGCAAAATTTCACTCGAATCGGATAACTTTTAGAACTTGCACGTTACATTTGAAAATTTTTTAAAACCATATGCATTCAAGGTGCAGCAGATTATATAAAAACATTGATAGCCGTAACTTCCTCTTATCTTATCTTGGCTTGCGCCATATATTGACGCTTAACCGCCTAAGCGATTTTGGCCGCTTCGTATCAAAGCCCGCCAGTCGTTCCTTTTTAGCGACAACTTACGCCAATTGGAAAGACCAAGGGAGTTCAAGTCATCCTCCACTTGTTGTTTCTATCTCAGTCGAGGTCTCCCCCTTCCTCTGCTGCCGAACTCGGCTGTCGATAGGAAAACCTTCTGTGCTGGAGCCTCCTTGTCCATTCGCAAAACATGACCCAGCCAGGTAAGGCTTTGTGCTTGAATTCGCTGCACTATGGTCAGGTCTGCGTAAAGCTCGTACAGCTCATCGTTAAATTTTCTTCGATACCCGCCATTGGCATAACGGGAAGGACCATAAATCTTCCAGAGATCTTTTCTTTCAAATACTCCAAGGGACATCTCATCTTCTCTTGACACTGTCCATGATTCCGAACCGTATTTCAGGACTGGTATGATGAGAGACTTATAGAGCGTGATCTTTGTTTGTCGAGAGGGGACTTTTCTTTTCAATTGCCTACTTAGCCCAAAGTAACACTTGTTGGCAAGAGTGATTCTCCGTTGGATTTCTAGACTGATTATTTTCGGTGTTAATGCTGGTTCCCAAATAGACGAAGTCCCTCACAGTTTCAAATTTGTAACTATCAACGGTGACGTGGCTGCCAAGGCGCAGATGAGCTGATTCTTTCTTTGATGACAGCAAGTACTTCGTCTTGTCCTCGTTCACCGCAAGACCCACTTTGTTCGCTTCTTTATCCAGTCCAGAGAAGGTAGCGCGTACGGCTCGGTTATTAAGGCCAATGATATCAATATCATCGGCATACTCTAACAATTGCACGCTTTTGTAAAAGATTGTACCATTGCGGTTTAGATCTGCTGCTCGAATTATCTTCTCCAGCATCATGGCGGCATATAGGCCACTTCTTTTCGCACTGTCAAAAGCGGCTTTGAAATCGACAAAGAGATGGTGCGTGTCGATTCTCTTATCATGGGCATCCAGGATTTGGCGCATCGTGAAGATCTGGTCGATGGTAGACTTACCAGGTCTAAAGCCACACTGACAAGGCCCAATCAGTTTGTCTACGGTGGGCTTCAGTCTTTCACACAATACGCTAGAAAGAACCTTATATGCGATATTAAGAAGACTGATTCCGCGGCAGTTGCTGCGGTTAGCGGGATCGCCTTTTTTGTGTATTGGGCAGAGCATACTCAAGTTCCAATCTGGAGGCATGCACTCGTCCGACCATATTCTGCTTAAGAGCTAGTGTAGCTTTTTCTCAGCTCTTCGCCTCCGTGTTTGAACAGCTCGGCGGGTAGTCCGTCTTTTCCAGGCGCTTTGTTGTTTTTGAGCCGGGATATAGCTATCCTCACTTCATTATAGTCGGGTGGTGGGGCGATTTTCCCATCGTCAGGGATTGGGATATCGGGTTCAACTTCTCCCTCGCAATTTAGCAATGAGGAGAAATGTTACCTCCTTAACTTAAGTACACTCTGTAAGTCGTAACTTGGTACATATGTATTTATTACGTGAAAAAAAGTGCAGATACCGATTCTGAAGAGAAAAATCAAAGATTCGCTATAGGTTTTGAGATTTCGCAAAGTTATTGTTTTTAAAAAAGTGAGAAAACATCATTTCTGTATTTTACGAAAAATCTCCACCTTTGTCTTTCCGCTATCACCGCATAAAAGGTCTTCGATAGCTCTATATGTCCGCCATATATAGGGTTTCAATCAGATGCCCAGTTTAAGAGCTATTAGCAGATTTAGTCGAGAAATATTACAAATTCCAGGTCACATCTTCTTTAATTGTTAAATACATCGAAAAGGAATAATTTTTTTGCCTTGATTTTTATGTCGTTTTAAAACTTAATCAATTTCAAACAAAGTATATCTTGACCATTTTCTTATCGGTTCAATAGTAGCAAAGCTATATCCAATTTAAAAATATGTTACAGCTAGATTTAACATATCGATTCTCTACAGCAAAGCAAAGTTTGACCAATATGATTTGGAATTGATTGAGCTTTTCCATCGTATCAAAATAAAATTAAACATGTTATTAGTTTTCGCTGTATATCAATACATACTGCGAGGTGAATTGAAATTGTGCTCTATTTCTCTCATAAATCTGCTAATAGCTCCTAATCTGGTCATCTGATTGAAAACCATTATATGGCGGGTTTTTAGAATTACATAAGATCTTTAAGCCGGTGAATAGGGGAGTTCGATCAGGTAAGCAAAGCTGGAAATTTTTCGTAAAATACAAAAATGGTATTTTCTAACTTTTTTTTAAAAACAATAATTTTGCGAAATCTCAAAACCTTTAGCGAATTTTTAATTTTTCTCTTGCAGAATCGGAATCTGCACGTTTTTTCACGTAATAAATGTGTACCAAGTTTACGACTATCAATGTTTTTATATAATCTGCTGCACCTTGAATGCATATGGTTTTGAAAATTTTCAAATGCAACGTGCAAGTTCTAAAAGTTATCCAATCCGAGTGAAATTTTGCACAGCTTATTTTTAGAGCGAAATCTATCATATTCCGCCCGGTGAACCGAACATTTGCAAAAAAAGTTGATATAACCCTGCAAAAATCGTTGGATTATGTGTTCCAATTTTTTTATATTGGAGTACTCCAATAGTAATCCTTTGATGAGGTATAGGACCACCTTCAGCTTTTTGAAAGCCAATCATTACTCGTGCCTTATCGACGAAAATCACGACACTATCGCTCTTACAGTATATACTCCAAGGAGTAATAACATTGGAGTAGTTTGCAAGGTGCTCTGACAGTAGATACTCCAAGGAGTAACAACATTGCAGTACTCTATGGAGTAGCAGAAACAAAGCGAAGGTTGGAGTAGGTGATCCAGTCCTAGGACATCGCAATGTTAATTGGAGCACAATTTTTATATGAAAAAGGATTACATTTGGAGTACTCTGATGCTCCAATTGGAGTACTCTTTAGATAGGAAATAGAGTACTCTCGATTTTTTCAGGGAAGGAACAGCTTAATGTTTACACTACATCCACCAAATGTAAGGCTGTCACTGCAGTTGATGTTATCTTCTTTCACTACACTATCTTTAAGGCTTTCTTTCGTGTAAGTCGTCTTCACAGCAGCAATAATGGTCAACGCCAATGTAAATTTTTGTTGTGCATTGGAGCGCAAAACACACAAATTAATTTTTTTTCTCACATTTTTGAAATAAAATTTACAAAAATTTTCAAACATATTTTTCTTCTGGCATGAAAGTCAAAGTAAACAAGTAAGGAAAGCTGTCTTCGGCTGTGCCGAAGGCTATATACCTTTCATGAATAAGCGTCACGATTTTCACTGTTCGATCCCCAGTACAGCCAGTGTGAATTTAACTTTAGCTCATACCGAAATTATCGGAACTATCGATTATATGGGGGCGATGTGTTTTATTGGTCCAATCTCATTGATTGACAGCAATTATAGCCCAAAATCCGGTTATCGGAACAATCGATTGTATGGGGGCTATGTGAAATATTTATCTCATCTCAATAATTTTCAACATCGATATTTCTCATATAAAAATAGCAATGCTTACAAAATTTCACGTTCCCAGCTTTATAATTGCAGGAGTTATAGCCCAAAATCCGTTTATCGGAACAATCGATTGTATGGGAGCTATATGAAATATTTATCCCATCTCAATGATTTTCAACATCGGTATTTCACATATAAAAACAGCAATACTTACAAAATTTCACGTTACTAGCTCTTTAATTACGGAAGTTATAGCCCGAAATCCGTTTATCGGAACAATCGATTGTATGGGAGCTATGAGTAGTTTTGGTCCGATCTTGCTGGTTCCGACGAATGATTATTCTCATATAAAATAACGCCTCCATACCAAATTTCATCGAGATATCTCTAAAATTGAGGGACTAGTGTGCGTACAAACAGAGGGACAGACGGACGGACGGACAGACGGACATGGCTAAATCGAATCAACTCATCGTCCTGATCATAACGGTATACTTATTAGTGGGTCTATATCTTCTTCTTCTCATACTTACAAACATCGGACCAAAGTTATAATACCATTTCATGTTCATGAAAGGTATAAAAAGGAATAAAAAAAAATTATTTGTCACTGTGTAGGTGTTGTCAAAAATGTTGTAAGTGTATTGGAGTTTCCTACACTATGCTTTAGCAAGGTGTTTTTCTTGACATTGGAATTTATTTTATGTTGAGGGTGTCCCCGGCCCTAAAACCTGCCAATGCGAAAAAAAATTTAAAATATGTACATTTAAACTGTGGTGCCTGTATTTACTATGTGTTAATGTTATAACTCCTTATATAATCGGTGTTTTTCAAATTTACAGAGTTGCTGCATCACAACTAGCTACCTTGGGGTGTCCAGAACTAATAGCACAGACCAAACAAGAATACGAAGATATCGCCATACGATTAGGAACTGACAGTGAATATCTTAAAACAATGAGAGCAAAAGTGTGGAAAGCTCGAGTGGAGAGTGCATTATTTGACTGCGCTCAGTATGCTAGAGGACTAGAAATGATATTTAAACGCATGTGGGATCGTTTTGTTGCCAACGAACTGCCCGATCATATATCAGCAGTAATGAATTAGTGAATATTTAAGGATATATCTATTACTTTATTTTTAGTGGCCAAGTGTTATTAGGCGATTTGCTGTTACATATTAAAAATTTCAACTCTTGGGCAATTTGTTTGTAATTGGCTTAAAGTCCAGGCGACAACGGTTTAACTCGGAAGGGTCGCGGGCCAGCAAACGGCCTCAACTAGTTCGAGTTCTGTAATTTTTCCATATTAGCAAGTGATATTGTTAACACGGCGATGTCCTACGAGATGGCACTTGTCCTCCTCTGCATCAGCACCATACCAATTGGCTGAGTAGTCAGCCTCTGCATCAGAATCATACCAGAGGGCAAATTCGTGTTTTATGAAGCGATAAAATGAAAAGAATTTTCATACAAAATTTATGAAAAGAAACTTCAATTCATACTAATTTTTTCACGTTATCATTTCATAGAATGAGATTTAAGTTGTATTTTTTAAGTTGTATGCCTAGGCGCTCATAAAAACAAGCAAGCAATAGTCTCATTCTCGTTGTTATATCACTATTTGAAGAAGCAATATTTTGGCCTACCAAGCGAATATAGAAATTAGGCAGCGAACGACATTTTGCTCATTTTCCAGAACAAACATTTCCCCAAAAAATGGCAATCCTGTCCTGAAAGACGGTATAGGAGGAACCACCCCCCATTTTTCGTTATCCCCAGTTTTTTTGGAGGTGGCAGGGATTGATCTTATACAACTCCTCACAAAATTTCAGTGGTCTAACCTAAATACTTCCAGAGATATGGACTATGAAGTATTTCATTCGTATGGGAGGTGCCACGCCCCCTTTTTCGTTAACTCGAGTTTTTTGGGAGGTGTTAGGGATCGATCACATATAAACCCTCACCAAATTTCAGTGGTCTAACATAAATACTTGCAGGGATATGGACTACGAAATGTTTCCTTCGTATGGGAGGTGCCACGCCCCCTTTTTCTTTATCTCCAGTTTTTTGGAGATAATAGGGATTATTCTTATTTAACTCCTCATGAAATTTCAGTGGTCTAACCCAAATACTTCCCGAGATATGGACTTGAAGTATTTCATTCGTATGGGAGGTGCCACGCCGTCTTTTTCGTTACCCCAGTTTTTTTTGGAGGTGGTAGGGATCGATCTCATATAACCTCTTACCAAATTTCAGTGGTCTAACCTAAATACTTCCAGAGATATGGACTATGAAGTATTTCATTCGTATGGGAGGTGCCACGCCCCCTTTTTCGTTATCCCCAGTTTTTGGGAGGTGGTAGGGATCGATCTCATATAACCCCTTACCAAATTTCAGTGGTCTAACATGAATACTTCCAGGGATATCGACTATGAAGTATTTCATTTGTATGGGAGGTGCCACGCGCCCTTTTCCGTTATCCCCAGTTTTTTTTAGGTGGTCTAACCTAAATTCTTCCAGAGATATGGACTATGAAGTATTTCATTCGTATGGGAGGTGCCAAGCCGCCTTTTTGGTTAACCCCCAGTTTTATGGGTGAGAATGGTGTTGTTATCCTATAGCTCTGTACCAATTTCCAGGTCCCTACCTTAAACCTTTTTAGAAATATTCACTTTAAAGAAAAAAGTTTGTATGGGGGGTGCCACGCCCCCTACTATTTTGTTCTGATTTTATAACATGACCTGCGCGTGGTAATAACAAACAAACGCCCCAAAGGTAGTATATGATTTCGTTCAGCCGTTTTCGAGTTTTAGCGTGACGACTGAACATCATTTCATTTTTATATATATAGACTAGCTGACCCGGCAGACGTTGTCCTGCCCAAACATTAACTTGTTTTAATTTATTAAATGTGACTCGCCCTTCTCATTTCAGCCCCACAACCTTTTCCCGTCCACTCCTCCATCCTTTTCCGATGTTTTTCTCTTTTCATTTTGGTTTTCTAATTGTCATCTATACCCCTATCCCTTTTCCAATCCCACTCCCAAAATGAATTAATATGGCTCTCCTCTAATACTCTCATCTTTAATTTAGACCCATTTTTTACAAAATCCGTCTAGCTCCACTTCTGGTTCACGTGTTGATCAATATCTAAAAACTTTGGACTTATATGGGAAAAATACTAAAACATCTTAAATCACTTGTCACCACCTTTCATTTAATACTCATATCGCACTGAGGCACCCTCCTGGTTGACATTTTAATTAATATCTCGAAAACGGGGTCTCATATTGGACTAAAAAGTACACATTTTTAAAACCGTATCAATACCTTTCATTTCATGCCCATATTGAACGAACACTTAATAAGGTTACCCTGGTCCACATTGTGAGCGATATCTCCAAAACCTTTTCAAATGCCTTTATTTTTCTTATTGTATAACCATCTCGAGCTGATACAAAATCTCGCTTCCAAATTTAATTGTATTATGTCCAGCCGTTATCAAAATAAATCCTAGCATAAAGTCCAAAAGAAGCCTGTGGCCTTACCCTTTCGTTTGATACCAATTTTGTGACAATATTCGAAAGTTTACGCGCAACCCCATTTCGACCGATAATTCTGTTATCGATAAATATGTCGAAATGAAGCAGATACCAAATGAAAGCTGTGGTCTTCCCCTATCGTTAGATACCAATTTTGTGCGAGTATTTCAAAGTTTACCCGAAACCACATTTTGACCGATACCTCTGTTATCGACAAATATATTAAAATGAACCAAAGTCCCAATGAAATCTGTGATCTCCCCAATTCGTTTGGAACCAATTTTGTGCAAATATTCCAAAGTTTACCCGAAACCACATTTTGACCGATAACTCTGTTATCGATAAATACATCGAAATGAACTAAAGTCCAACTGAAAGCTGTGGTCTTTCCCATTCGTTTGATATCAATTTTGTGCAAATATTCTAAAGTTTACCCGAAACCACATTTTGACCGATAACTCTGTTATCGATAAATATTTCGAAATGAACCAAAGTCCAAATGAAAGCTGTCGTCTTTCTCATTCGTTTGATATCAATTTTGTGCAAATATTCCAAAGTTTACCCGAAAGCACATTTTGACCGATAACTCTGTTATCGATAAATATATCGAAATGAATCAAAGTCCAAATGAAAGCTGTGGTCTTTCCCATTCCTTTGATGTCAATTTTCTGCAAATATTCCAAAGTTTACCCGAAACCACATTTTGACCGATAACTCTGTTATCGATAAATATGTCGAAATCTACCAAAGTCCAAATGAAAGCTGTGGTCTTTCCCATTCGTTTGATATCAATTTTGTGCAAATATTCCAAAGTTTACCCGAAAGCACATTTTGACCGATAACTCTGTTATCGATAAAAATATCGAAATGAACCAATGTCCCAATGAAAGCTGTGGTCATTTCCATTCGTTTGATATCAATTTTCTGAAAATATTCCAAAGTTTACCCGAAACCACATTTTGAATACCAATTTTGTGCGAATATTCCAAAGTTTACGTAAAACTACATTTTGACCGATAACTATGTTATCGATAAATATATCGAAATTTCATGGTGGCTGTCGCAGACTCCATACTCCTAAGAATTTGTGTGCAAAATTTGGTAAACTTACTTAAAAACTTACGTTTTTAATTACATATTAGTAAGATATATTTATATCACAATAAACCAAGACGCATTAAATTTTGCATGTTCCATTGCAACACGAAGAGTAACACCAAAGCAAAACTTCAAACTTAATGTGTGTTCGTCTCCAAAAATTGACAATGGAAAATTGCAAAAAATTCGCATTTTTTACCCTGAAAAGCTGTGAAATAAAAGCCGCATTCTTCTGGAAGATATCGCTCCAGCTTACGCTCATTTCTCTCGGGAACAGTCCGGGTCACTATAAAGCTAAGGGTAGCCCTAGCGACGCGACTAAATATTCTTTGCATGAGTTCTTATGGAGCAGAGTACACCTAGCGACGGCAGCACCACGCGACATGTCGTGTCGCTAGGTGTACCCGTACCTTAAGACTTCACCAACAGATGTCGGTGCGCTTTCACGTAGATCCGTGGTATACACATTATTAAAACAAAAATACCCAAAGAATTTTCGTTTAATACCGAATTTGATTAAATCAGTTTTAAGGCTACAATACTTTTTTTTGATTATTAAAACAGATATATGCATTCAAGATGGTAGGTAGGTAGAAGTGGCTGCCGCAAAGGCACACCTAGGCCAGTAATAAAAGGCCCGTTGTGATACCACCAAACACTAGGAAAGTCAGTCCCGGGGCCCGGCCATATGGAAAATCCCAGTGCTGTCGGGACTCTCCATATAGCCGAAACCCGGGACTGACACTCCTAACCGACACCGCTACCCCTCCTCGAACCATTTTGATAACTTGATGAAGGCCATCAAGTCCTTTATGTCTAGCTCCGCGACCTGGCTTAAGCTAACCAGGAAGGGAACTCCCAGAGAGCGCCTTCTCGCTCCGCTTAAGGCCGGGCAGTTGCAGATGAGGTGCTCCACCGTTTCCTCATCCTCTTTGCAACTCCTGCAGCATCGTCGGTAGGGAACGCCTAGCCTTGCTGCGTGCCTACCAATAAGGCAGTGCCGGTTAAAACACCTATTAATATGGAGATTTCCTTCCTTTTTAGGGCGTATATGTGTCTAGAACTTTTAAGTTCGCATTTTGGCCAGGTTTGCTTGGATATCCGGCACCCTGGGGCTTGTAGCCATCTTTCGTTGGCTTCGCGGAGTGTATGCTCCTTCAGCATTAGCTTGCACGTGGCAAACGGCATACCTATGCGCTCTTTATCTTGAAGAATCTGCTTGGTCGTGCCCTGCCTGGCAAGTTCGTCTGCCCTACAGTTTCCCTCAATGTCCCTGTGTCCCGGGACCCATGTGAGGTTCACGCGGTTCTGTTGGGCCATCTCTTGAAGAGATCGACGACAGCTGAGCGTCAGTTCAGAGTTGAACGAGTACGAGCCAAGGGATTTGATGGCCGCCTGGCTGTCGCTGAAAATACAGATATCCTGTCCGATGGTGCGTTCACCTATCCAAGTCACGGCGTCCATGATTGCAGAAACTTCAGCCTGGAAGACGCTTCAGTGATCAGGTAGTCTAAAGGAGAGTTCTAGGTCCAAATCCCTTGAGTAAACCCCTCCTCCGACTCTGCCGTCTAACTTCGAGCCGTCGGTGTATATAAAAGTGCCGCCATTAGTAGCGGGACACCGATCTATGTTCTCCCAGTCTTCCCTGCTGGGAATGTTTATTCTAAAACAACAATCTCCGACTGTTGTGGTCGCACACCGATCTGTGCTCAGAGGGAGAAAGCTGTAAGATCTTAGAATACAAGAGTGTCCAATAGTGCCTGCGCCCCAGACGAACGTTTCCCTTAGACGCACAGCCGATGCTGCTGCTGCCCGGTACCCTTCCAGATCGAGTGGCAAAAAGCCAAGAATGGCCTGGAGAGCTTCATTGGGCGTTGTTCTTAACGCCCCGCTTATACAGATCATGCTCGATCTGTGGACTTTCCCTAACAAATTTAGGTTTGTTGCCTTTCTTAGCGCAGGCCACCATACCACGACTCCATACAGCATAATTGGCTGGATTATCGCAGTGTAGATCCATCTGCAAATTTTGGGGCTGAGCCCCCATTTTTTGCCAATGGCTCTTTTACACGTGTAAAGTGCAATGCACGCTTTCCTCTGGCGCTGGATGACATTCTCCTTCCAGTTAAGCTTTCTATCTAGAACTGTGGCTAGGAATTTGGCTTTGTCAGCTAAGTTCAGGCGCACGCCATCTAGTTCTGGTAGGTTCAACGGTGGTATCTTGTACCGCCTGGTATAAAGGACAAGCTCCACCTTTCCCGGGTTGATGCTAAGTCCGCAGCGAGAGGACCATGAAGAAACTTCTCGCAGTGCTACTTGCATCAAGTCACACAGGGTTTGTGGGAATTTGCCCCTATATGCAATAGCTAAATCTTCTGCATATGCCACTATCTTCCCGCCCCCCACCTTGTGTCTCGTAGCAGCGAGTTTACGGTGAGGTTCCATAGGAGCGGGGAGAGAACACCACCCTGAGGCGTTCTTCTTGTGACATAGCGTGAAAGATCAACTGTTCCCAGTGAAGAAACTATTTGCCTTCCCTTTAGTAGTTGATCAATTAGTCCAATAAGAGACCTATTTATGCCCAGGTTTGTTAAAGCAGTGTTAATAGCCTCCGGCCTTATATTGTTGAAAGCCCCTTCGATGTCCAGAAAGGCCACGAGACAGTACTCCTTTTCGTGCAATGATTTTTCAACAATAGAGACTAGGCTGTGGAGCGCAGTTTCCGTTGATTTACCTTTGGTGTATGCATGTTGATAGCTAGAAGTAAGGTTGCTATCAATAGTAGAGGAGAGATAATCGCTAATTATCCTCTCGAAGGTTTTAAGTGCAAAAGACGAGAGACTGATCGGTCTGTAGTCTTTAGGCTCATAGTGTGAGGCCTTCCCAGCCTTTGGAATAAAGACCACCGTGGCGCTTCTCCAGGAGCACGGAATGTAATTAAGAGCCAGGCAGGCTGAATAGAGAACTACCAGCCATTTAGCTGATATTTCCAGCGTGTTTATGAGTTGTGCGGGGAAAATCCCGTCTGGCCCAGCTGCCTTGAACGGCTCAAAGCTTTTGATTGCCCACCTTACCCTTTCCTCCGTAATGGGTATGTTTACCACCAGGTTTGTTGCAGATGCTACAGGTGCATCATACAAGTTCCCCGGAAAGTGTGTATTCAGGAGCAGCTCCAGGGTTTCCCCTTCCGTGCTGGTCCAAGATCCGTCAGGCTTCCGTAAATAGCTAATGGCTGTTTTAGTTTTTGATAGCACTCGTCTAAGTCTCGCTGTATCATCGACTTTTTCGACCCCGGTGCAGAAATTTCTCCACGAAGTTCTCTTCGCTTGCCTTAGAGCCTTTTTATAGGCCCTCAGTTTAGCTTTATATTCGAGCCATTCAGGCTCCGTACCGATGCTCTTGGCCTTGTTAAATTGCTTCCTGCATGATAAACGGAACGAATCCAGGTCGTAAGACCACCAGTGGGGTCTATGTTTGCCGCGTGGTTTTGGTACTGGACAAGCCTGTCCTAGAGCATTTGAGAGCGCCGTTGTAAAGGTCGTTACCAGATCATCCAGTTCTCCCACTGATGAGGGGGCTTGTGGAGGTAATACTGGTAGGTCCCTAGCTAATATTTGGTTATGTAGCTGCCAGTTAGTGTTGCGTGGATTTCGTTTCATAACTGGCTGCTCAACAATAAAGTCTAACACAATTTCTATGTACCGATGGTCAGAAAATGAATGCTCATCAAGAACACGCCATTTTCTGACCCACTCATAAGCGCCTTCGCTACAAACAGTGAGGTTTATAACCTCCCTACGAGCTTTAGTTATAAAAGTAGGCTCGTTACCCACGTTACAAACCACCAGGTTAGTTGTTAGTAGGTAGTCAAGAGACTCGCCCCTAACGTTAATATCGGAGCTTCCCCACTGGACGTGATGAGCATTAGCGTCAGCTCCAATAATAAGATGGCCCGTACAGAAATTATTCACCAGATCTTTCACCTCCTTTTGTGGAGGAGTTTCTTCGGCGTCATAGGGCATATAGACCGACGCCATCGTTAGGCTGGTGCTGCCGACTGTTAAGCTGGCATCTGTAACGTCACCATTTGAGTAGTTGGGTAATAGAAAGGTGTTTAGCTCAGACTTTACCAAAATACAGGTTCTGACCTTGCCCTCATCATTGGCTTGGATGAGCTTGTACCCCTTAGTCCCCAATCCACAGATCCTAGAGCTATTGACCCAGGGCTCTTGGATAAGGACCACGTCTACGTCGCCTTTAGAAAGACGACTGCTTAAAACAGCCGAGGCTGCTTTAGATTTGTGCAGATTTATCTGAAGCACCACCAACATGAGAGAGCTCAGACTTCCCTGCCGCCAGCGTGTCGTCGAGGTCTGGCCTGTTCCGGGGGCTGTCTCTCCACGAGGAGTTGTTCAGAGAACCTGCACGATTTGGCGTGGCGGGAACCCTGCTGTCTGAAGCAGCATCAACGTTAGTGTGCTCAGGTTTAGCCACGATCGTGACGTCGAGGCCTTCTTCGTCAAGCAGGCTTTCTTCTATCGCCGAGTTGTTCGCAGCACCATCGCAATTTGACGTGGCGGATAACATACTTTCCGCGTCGGACTCCTCTGCTTCCCCTTCCGATGCCTCGATCTCCGAGTCCTCCGGAGCGTCCGGAATAGCAGCGCGCTGTGCATCGCCACGGTATACGTGGATCACGATCTGACCCAAGCCGTAATGCACTCGTCCGTTGCACCGTTTAAGGGGCTCGAGCGCCACCTTATTCAGAGTGAT
Source organism: Campiglossa producta (assembly GCA_964058755.1). Lineage (NCBI taxonomy): Eukaryota > Metazoa > Arthropoda > Insecta > Diptera > Tephritidae > Campiglossa > Campiglossa producta. The sequence continues at coordinate 50,787,450 of CAXKVI010000004.1, forward strand.
AACCACCTGTCTATTGGGCCCAACCACATCATCGACCAGATTGACGCCCCAATCCTGCGTCGGGAGAGACGGATTCCAGACCTGCAGCATCTCAAGAATATTCTCGGGTTCTGCAGGGACGGCAGGAATCCATGCCCTTGCCCTTGGCCGAGCAGGAATGTCCTTCCAGTCGACGACATCTAGTCTTGCCCCTGGATAGACTTCACCCAGTCTTGCAACTGCTGCCTTATACAGTGCGACAGTTCTTGCATCCTCGCACGCGAACATTTTGATCTGACCTTGGTGCCAGCCCGCGTCAGTACCTCGCGGCGGACTACCCGGAGACTCACGCATTAAGTCGAGGAGGGCCCTGCCCATTTCATTCCGGACATACAGCCACCGGTCTTTGGGGATGGACCAACGGTCGTTACCTCGGTCAATGAAACCTATAAGGATTCTGTCCTTGGTTACTTCAGCAAAGCTGAGTTTTCCCACTACGGGGTTGACCTGATGCCGCTTCGGATGGGGGTCTACCTCTCCGTCCGATCTCTGGCGTTTGAAGGGATTACCGTTCACCCTCTTAGGCACATAGGGCCTCTGGAAATTTGGTATCAGAGCTTTCGCTTCCTCCACCATCTTCCTTTCTTCCGGCGACAGCTTCTCCTGCGATGCTCCCTCATATTTTTTAAGGATCCTTGCGGCCTTTCTTTTATCCCAGTACGCAGAGCGTCGGGGAGATGCCTCTTGGGGGGGATTCAGACTCGTAGTTGCCATCGCGGTCTCTGCCTTTCCGGCGTCTTCCTTCTCTTTCGAAACTCTGAAACCAGGTCGTGAGACCATTGCCCCAGATGTGAAGAGATTGGGTTTCGTACCAGCGCTTGATGGAAGTTTAGCTTCCGCCGTTTTCTGCTTGACTGCGTAGGCAGCCGCACTGCTGCTTGCTCCCATCAAGTCACTCTTACTTGATAGCAGTTTGGGGGATGACTGACCCGTAGTTTCCATCGCTGTCGGCCTCCCAGTTAACTTTGAGGCGGAGTTTGTCCTCCGGCGTTGTGTTTTCGCTTGCTCCAGCATAGTTCTTCTCTGCTGCGGAGTAAACGAAGTCGTTAATTGCTTTGTATTTTGTGTGTTCTTCATCTTGTTCGTACGACCCCTCGCCGGACAAGGCCAGCTTAGGGTCAAGGGTAGTGTAAGGGGAAGTGTGTCGTCCGCCGCGGCAGAGCCCCATACCGCGGTAAGACCATAGTTACTCCCTGAGGCGGCCCGGTATCAGTGAGGCTCCGTTCGACTACAGCCACGATTTGCCTCCCGGCTGCAAACGTCCAATGGGCACGGTATCGCATAACACCCTGGATTGGGAGGGAAAAGTTTTGCACATTTATATAGCGAGACGCCCGCTTACAGCCGCACCTCATGGTGTACAGACGCTGCGAAAAAGACCCCGGTGAGCCCTTAAACCAAGTATGTCAGAGTGGCCCCACCGGGGCTCCCTCTCTTTCTGCCGCGAGCCTAGGTAGCTCAACGTTGCCCAGAGTGCACGAACGAGGACGCAAGAGTCGGGATTGAGCGCGGTCACTCAGCAACCACACCCCATTACCCTCCCTGCATTCAAGATAGTAATACGTAAAAAAAAATCAACTTCTTAAGATTTTAATGCGTTTAGTATGAAACCCAAAAAAAAAACGACCCAATTTGAACACTGCGTTGAACCATGCAGTGACATCTGTTACTGAAAAAAATGTCAAAAAGGTCAGCTAGAGATGCGACATCGGTCGTTTGCAAATAAGTAAAATTTGTTTGACTTGCCTTTTTCTTCTAAAATCAGCACGGCTCGTTTGAATCGATTCTAAATGATAAGTCCAAGTGCAATACTTTTGGCTTTACTTTATGATAATATAAGCTAAATAAACACGTGTCACGCAAAAACTAAAATAATCACCAGAGCCGTTTTTGAGAAAACCGCGAAATAACCGCGTTTTATTAAGTGCTTCGGAAAACTTCATTTCTTGTCAGATATTAGAAAAGGCTATATATTCTGAAAGAGGAGCAAAACCTCCATCGCCTCCCTGTTTTACTTTGTGAAATGCAATAAAAAGTGCGTTTTTTGTTACTCATACGTCCGGTGGTGCTAAAGACATTTAAAAATAAGAAGTAGGAAATTTTCGAATACGCAGTTATATAGAGCAGTTAATTTTAGCCTGGCAAAGTGCAAGTTTTAAGTACCTACGACATATCATTGATTTTTGACGAATTTTTTCTTAAGGTGTATCGGTCGTTTTTTGGGTCGAATTGGTCAAAAAAGAGGCAGATTAATAAAAAAAAAATTTTTTCGAGATGTAACTTGTCCCGTTTCTTTGTGTTTCTGTGAAAAAATATTCAATTGGTATGCTTTGCATATATATATAAATAATAATCTTTGTTGCTTTTTTGACTTGTAGTCTATTGCTGTAAATACCGACGGTATTTACAAGCAATTTTCGGGATTGTATGAAAATGTGTTTTTTGAGAAAAATTTACCTACGCGCTGCAGGAACCAGACAAGCCGACATATGTTTCGATGATACTGGAGTTACATCTCTTCAAGGACTTTTCTTCCCGGCATTGTGAGAGTCGAACTCACAACACTGTAGTGACTTGTATGCTAGAAGGCCTGCACCTTAGGCCACTACCCAGCTTGAACGTAAACCCTTCTCAGTGTCCATTTATGCATATATTTATACTTCCATATAGAACATTTCTTTTATTTCAATGCTAACTTATATGAAAGATTTGCGAATTTTAGGACTTGGTGTGAAACCTATGAAAGAATTTTCTATGCTTAATTAAGCACGAATATTTTTCCATTTATAACATTTAAACTCTTTGTTGCTTTTTTGACTTGTAGTCTATTGCTGTAAATACCGACGGTATTTACAAGCAATTTTCGGGATTGTATGAAAACGTGTTTTTTGAGAAAAATTACGGCTTGTCTGGTTCCTGCAGCGTGTAGGTAAATTTTTCTCAAAAAACATTTTTATAATTAATAATTATAAAATATGCCTTAGTTCGATACATTTGTACTTATTTCAGAATTTTGGCATTGCACATTAGGTCGATTGTTATTACGTAACTAATAAATCAATATGCTATAAATATAATTTTTTTTCACATTGAAAAAAAAAACTCATAAATTAGTTCTTTTTTAAGTCTGGTTTTCATTAAATCGAATCGAAATTCTATCGACTTTATCGAAATAACGACGTGTCCAACGGTTGAAAATCGTTAATTTTGTCAGAGCGATGGTTAAATCTGACAGTTATCGTGGTGAATATTGTGGCGAATGTTCTCAAGAATCGCTCATCTCCCAACTCTAGCGTATTTCCATCACTAGCTTCACTACCACAACTACAGCTGTTTAGATACATGACGTGAGAGCGAGAGAGGCAGCTCGCGTGTTTGCGAATGTGGCACAAAGAGGAGATGACGATAGATAAACGCTTCGAGAACACTGTTGCACGAATAAACCAGAAATGTGTAGACATTTCTAGGTTGTGAAGCTGCTGTTTGCTAGGGTATATAAACCGCGCAAAGACAACGCACCTCAGTGAGTTTATTTTGAAGTGTTGTACAGTGAAGTACTGAACAGTGAATTAACCCGCGATATTGTACTACGATTTTTAGTACTGAATAAAGCGTACTACTTATTAAGCAGAATCGGAGTATTTTATTTAACGTACAGTGATCGAACTCAGGGAAAATAATAAAGGAATCATCGAATTCGTCACAATTGGTGTCAGAAGCGGTATTGTTAAATAAATACAAGGACATTGAAAAGGATAACAAGGACATTGAAAAGGATAACAAGGACATTGAAAAGGATAACAAGGACATTGAAAAGGATAACACGGACATTGTAAAGGTAACAAGAACATTGCAAGGATATGGCAAAGTTTAATGACTTGAAGATCCAACAACTCAAAAACGAGTTGGAGAAACGTTGAATGGTAACAACAGGCAATAAGCCAGAGCTACAATCACGTCTACGCGAGGCTATGGAAGCGGAAGGAATCAACGTTGACGATTATGTTTTTCAGCTTTCGGAAGACAAGCGACGAAAATAGAAGAGCAAAAGGATACTCCGGATTCAGTGGCAAATGTGGACACAGACTCGCTGTTGGATGTATTGGCTCAGATGTCGACGAATATAACATCAAAGTTTGAAGAACAGAAACCTTGCATGGCATCTCAGTTGGAGCAACAGAAGACACACATGGCATCTCAGTTGGAAGAACACAAGGCTTATATGTCATCAAGGCTGGAAGAGCAGGAGACACGAATGTCGTCGCAAATTTCGGCACAGGTATCATCGCAGATCTCCACTCAACTGGAAGAACACAAGGCTTATATGTCATCTCATCTGGAGGCACAAGATGCAAAGATTGCAGAACTTCAAGATAAAATTGACGCTGAAGTTAATGCGTTGAGAGGACGGATCCAGGAGTTGCAGCTAAATCGTCCAACGGTTTCAACAAGCGCACCCAAGGTAAAAACCCCAACATTTGACGGTTCTGTTCCTTTCCAGGTATTTAAGCTACAATTTGAGAAGACAGCAGCTGTGAACAACTGGGGCGCTGAAGACAAAGTCGCTGCACTCTTCGTAGCATTGAAAGGACCGGCAGCCGAAATCTTACAGACAATTCCTGATGGCGAACGAAACAACTATGAAGCATTGATGGGTGCTGTGGAGAGACGTTATGGTAGCGAGCATCGGAAGCAGATTTACCAAATAGAGCTACAAAATCGATGCCAGAAGCCCAATGAGACCTTACAAGAATTTGCATCGGACATCGAGAGGTTAGCGCACCTAGCAAACGCGGATGCACCTGTAGAGTACATGGAGAGGGTAAAGATACAAAGTTTCATAAATGGAATACGTGACGTGGAGACGAAGCGGGCCACCTATGCAAATCCAAAGAGATCATTTGCGGAGACGGTATCACATGCTCTAACTCAAGAAACAGCATCACTTTTGTGCAAACCAGCATACAAAGCTCATCGTGTGGAAGTAGAACGACCAGAATGGGTGGACGCAATCCTAGAAGCAATGAACGGAAAGCAACAGAAAAACGAAGCGGCCATTAAATGCTTCAAGTGCGGAAAATCTGGTCATATTGCACGTTATTGTGGATCTGGATCTAGCTCCAATAATTCCAGTAATGCAAGCGGACGTAAGCGCAAGGCTGAAGGAGATGAGCAAGTCTCCCAATCCAACCAACCGTTAAACTAAAGAGAGTCAGACACAAGGGGCGTAGGCTGGCTCCCGCAATTGGATGCCCCATAATCTCTGTCTCACAGATCGAAAGGAAGTCGAGTAATGTTACTGTTGGAGGACTCGTGGACGGAAAGGAGCGTTTACTGACTATTGATACGGGCGCATCTCATTCCATCATTCGAACTGATTTAGTCAACAAAGAAGTGAGACCATTACATGGAGCAAGGTTGCGTACGGCGACTGGTGAGGACACCCAAGTCCAAGGAGAAGTAACATGTGAAATCGCAATTGGAAATGTCACCGTACAGCACAATTTTATAGTGGCAGATATTGTTGATGAGATCATAGTTGGTGTGGATTTCTTAAGCAACCAAGGCATCAAGATCGACATGCAAAACAGGATTATGAGCTATAAGAACCACTCAATTTTGGTTACGAGACCAAGTACATCAGTAAGCGGGTACTCGTGGAGGATAGCCAACAAATTCCACCGAAGTCGGAGGCAGTCGTTTGGGCAAGGATTGATGGAGATTATGGGACAAACAAATTGTGGGTTGTCGAGGCAGCAAACAAATCAAAGAATGATATATTAGTAGGAAAAACACTGGCTATGACATAACAAGATGGATGTATACCAGTAAAGGTACGAAATGAGTTCCGATCGCCGATCAAGCTTTCCAAAGGAGCTATATTGGGACAATGTCAGGAAGTGGAGGTGGTTATAAATTGTGAACAGCTCCAGGAAAATATTTCTACCAGCAATATCGCTCTTTCGGATGATATCACGGCATGGACAGAGGAGCTCGAAAAAGACCACCAGAACAAGGCGAAACAACTTCTATTAAAGTACTCTAGCATATTTGACAAGGATGGCTTTAGACCAGGTCGAACCAATGTAGTGAAACATCAAATTGATACCGGCGATGCGAGACCAATCCGCCAAGCTCCTCGAAGTGTTCCCTTGGCCAAACGCCAAGTGGTAAGAGAAATTATACAGGAAATGAGTGAGAGTGGCGTGATCGAGCCATCAGCTAGTGCATGGAGCTCACCAGTAGTGCTAGTAAAGAAAAAGGATGGAAAAATGCGGTTCTGTGTGGACTACCGGAAGTTGAACGACGTAACGAAAAAGGACAGCTATCCACTACCAAGAATTGACGATACTCTGGACTCACTATCTGGTACGAAGTGGTTCTCTACACTGGACTTGAAAAGCGGCTACTGGCAAGTGGAGGTTAAAGATGAGGATAAGGAAAAGACAGCCTTCAGCGTTGGAGATTTACGGTAATGCCCTTTGGACTATATAACGCTCCAGCTACTTTTGAGAGACTAATGGATCAAGTATTGAAAGGACTGCATTGGAAAACATGTTTGGTGTACCTGGATGACATCATCGTGCTGGGAAAAAGCTTTGAGGAACCCCTTAAGAACTTGGAGGAAGTTTTCCAAAGGATAGCTGGCGCTGGTCTGAAATTAAGTCCCAAAAAGTGTGCATTGTTCATGAAGGAAGTAAGTTACTTGGGTCACAAGGTTACTACGGAGGGAATTTGCACGGCTAAAGAGAAGATCGATGCAGTAAAGGATTGGCCAAGACCCAAAGATTTGCATGAATTACGAAGTTTCCTTGGACTGTGCACGTATTATCGTCGATTTGTACCGAATTTCGCCAGCGTAGCCAGTAGCCTTCATGAGTTGACCAGAAAGAATATGTCATTTGATTGAAAGAAGGAACATGAAGTGGCTTTCCAAACCTTGAAGGAACGGCTGTGCACTGCCCCAATGTTAGCGTATCCAATCCCAGGTTCAACGTTTATTCTGGATACAGATGCAAGTGGTTATGCGTACGGTGACCATAATTTTTTTTTTGAAAAAACAGAACTCTTTTTACTTGAGGCTTGGTATTGCCTTCACGTGAAAATTTCGCTACCCGGCTATAAACTATTTGGGGTTAAACTATCAATATTTGGAATAAAAAAGTGTTTTTCATGGCATAATCATCTCTTTGCAGTAAAAAATGTTGCCAACGTCTTAGAAACATTGAAATTGCAATCTCAAATAATTTCAACCAAAATGCATCAATTGAAAGTACTTTTTTTAACTATATTATTCCTTTTTGTGAATAGTATTTCTTGATGGTGAGAGACATTTCCTTGTTAATTTAAAACCTACCATAACCACGGTTGCCGTTTGGCACGAATTTTTTTCCGGGTACGGAACTTCCAAATTTGGTACGTTTTTTGCATTTTAACGTACTCAATTTTTGATTTCGCTGAAGCAATTGACCGCGTTAAACACAAACTAAATTTTTAAAATATTTTGAAAGATTTTAAATTTTTCATAAAGTTTTGAAATTATTGAGCAAACTAACTTTACAGAGCTACTCATTACATTTGTTAAAAAGGTTGCCGGCACAAAAAAGCAGAACAAAGACAGAACATTTGCTTAAAAACAGAACATTTCTGTTATTTTCCTTAGAAAAAAAATACGCAGAACAAGCTCCTTAAAAACAGAACTGTTCTGCCAAAAACAGAACGGATGGTCACCGTAGTTAAGCGATTGGAGGAGTTTTGTCACAGATTGTCGATGGCCAGGAGAAGGTAGTGGCGTACTATAGCCGCACAATTGGAAAGCCCGAAAGGAACTATTGTGTAACACGAAGAGAACTACTGGCATTGGTGGAGTGCATCAAACATTTCCACAAGTATCTCTATGGACAGCGATTCCACGTCAGGACAGACCATGTAGCGTTGAAATGGCTTTTGCAGTTCCGTAATCCGGAAGGTCAATTGGCACGGTGGATAGTGCGGCTACAAAGTTATGACTTTTCCATAGAGCATCGCAAAGGCAGCAACCACGGCAATGCTGATGCAATGTCCCGGCGACCATGTAACCTAGAATGCAAGCATTGTTCGAAAGGTGAGGCCAAAGAAGATGTTATAGATGTGCGGCTGATGACTATAACATCTACGAACGAATGGAACAAGGATCAACTAAGGAAGCATCAGCTAGAGGACCCAGATCTGGTACGTGTGATGCAAGGAATCGAGCAAAACGAACAACCAACAAGAGAGGAGATGTCAGCAGAGAGTCCTGTTGCCAAGTCATATTGGGCCCAGTGGAGCAGTCTGAAACTGGTATCCGGTTGCTTACATAGAGTATGGGAAAGCGAAGATAGTCAATGTGCTCGGAAGCTGGTAGTTGTCCCAAGGAAGAAAATCTCCGATGTTTTGAATGAGCTACATAATGGTCCAAGTGGAGGTCATCTCGGAGTCACGAAAACGTTGGAGAAAGTCAAGCAGACATTCTATTGGGTTGGTTGCCGGCAGTCGATCGCGGAGTGGATTGCCAACTGTGAGGTGTGCATCAAAGCAAAGGGTCCGAAGTCGAGAAGCCATGGACAGATGAAACAGTACAACACAGGTGCACCGTTTGAGAGGATTGCCATGGATGTAGCTGGTCCATTTCCTACTAGCAAACTCGGGAACAAGTACGTATTAGTTGTTATGGACTATTTCAGCAAATGGCCAGAAGTTTACCCGATTCCAAATCAAGAGGCAGAAACCATTGCAGTGGTGTTCACTAACAATTGGATAGCGAGGTTTGGTGTACCGATGGAGTTACTTTCTGACCAAGGCAGGAATTTCGAATCAGTCGTATTCCAAGAAATGTGCAAGATATTGGGTATTCGGAAAACTCGAACAACTGCATTGCATCCTCAGTCAGATGGCATGGTGGAACGTTTCAATCGAACCTTGGAAGAGCACATGAGGAAAGTAGTGGATAAGTTCCAGAAAGATTGGGATACGCACATCTCCTTGTTCCTGATGGCATATCGCTCGGCAATACATGAAACAACGGGTCAGACTCCGGCAAAAGTAATTTTTGGGAATGATCTGCGGTTGCCAGCTGACTTGAAGTTTGGGATAAATGCTGATGAAGGAATAAATGCCAGGAAATCCACTAGCATCTTGGAAGAAGAAATGAGAGAAATACACGATCTTGTAAGAAAACGGACGAAGATCATGAGTGATAAGATGAAAGCCAGATACGACAAAGCCATCAACTCGGAAGGTTTTAAAGAAGGATATTTAGTGCTGTTATACAACCCACAACGAAAGAAAGGTTTGTCCCCAAAACTGCAATGTAACTGGGAAGGCCCATATAAAGTAAAAAAGCGGATAAATGATGTTGTCTACCGCATACAAACTGTTGGAAGACCACGAAACAAAATGAAGGTGGTTCACCTGGAGAGGCTAGCAACGTTTGGATCGGGAAATGTGTCTGATCGGGACGAAAACCAAAGTATGGTAAAGATTATCCTATAACATTACCAGAACTTTGTTATCTCAGCGACATCAAGCGCCCAAAAAATGTTGTAAATCTTCAATTTTGTGTGTCAATGTAAAATTTGGATCTGATTAAAGGCTGTGTGTTAATAGGTATTTGTTTTCGTCAGAGTAAAATGAGGTGAACAAATTCCCTATGGTGAACGAATATTTGCCATTTTGCTGTGCCAAACGAAAAGGTAAATTTTGACGTTTGGAAAAAGTATTCTGTGAATAAATTTTCAATTTACGTGGTTTTCAGCATTTATATTTCTTTATTTTGGAATTATCTTTTATTTTAGTGTTTAATAACGCGTGTGCGCATAAATTCTTTTGAAATAATATGGTTGTCAATAGGAAATGCATCTCTGTGCTCACATTTATGGTTGTCAAAATTTGACCTAGCCCCATGGGCTAGGGTAAATTCTGACGTTCATATTGTGACGAATTCGATGATTCCTTTATTATTTTCCCTGAGTTCGATCACTGTACGTTAAATAAAACACTCCGATTCTGCTTAATAAGTAGTACGCTTTATTCAGTACTAAAAACCGTAGTACAATATCGCGGGTTAATTCACTGTTCAGTACTTCACTGTACAACACTTCAAAATAAACTCACTGAGGTGCGTTGTCTTTGCGCGGTTTATATACCCTAGCAAACAGCAGCTTCACAACCTAGAAATGTCTACACATTTCTGGTTTATTCGTGCAACAGTGTTCTCGAAGCGTTTATCTATCGTCATCTCCTCTTTGTGCCACATTCGCAAACACGCGAGCTGCCTCTCTCGCTCTCACGTCATGTATCTAAACAGCTGTAGTTGTGGTAGTGATGCTAGTGATGGAAATACGCTAGAGTTGGGAGATGAGCGATTCTTGAGAACATTCGCCACACTGCCCTCCACCTAAGTCTGATCGTCCCGATCAGACACATTTCCCGATCCAAACGTTGCTAGCCTCTCCAGGTGAACCACCTTCATTTTGTTTCGTGGTCTTCCAACAGTTTGTATGCGGTAGACAACATCATTTATCCGCTTTATTACTTTATATGGGCGTTCCCAGTTACATTGCAGTTTTGGGGACAAACCTTTCTTTCGTTGTGGGTTGTATAACAGCACTAAATCTCCTTCTTTAAAACCTTCCGAGTTGATGGCTTTCGTATCTGGCTTTCATCTTATCACTCATGATCTTCGTCCGTTGTCTTACAAGATCGTGTATTTCTCTCATTTCTTCTTCCAAGATGCTAGTGGATTTCCTGGCATTTATTCCTTCATCAGCATTTATCCCAAACTTCAAGTCAGCTGGCAACCGCAGATCATTCCCAAAAATTACTTTTGCCGGAGTCTGACCCTTTGTTTCATGTATTGCCGAGCGATATGCCATCAGGAACAAGGAGATGTGCGTATCCCAATCTTTCTGGAACTTATCCACTACTTTCCTCATGTGCTCTTCCAAGGTTCGATTGAAACGTTCCACCATGCCATCTGACTGAGGATGCAATGCAGTTGTTCGAGTTTTCCGAATACCTAATAACTTGCACATTTCTTGGAATACGACTGATTCGAAATTCCTGCCTTGGTCAGAAAGTAACTCCATCGGTACACCAAACCTCGCTATCCAATTGTTAGTGAACACCACTGCAATGGTTTCTGCCTCTTGATTTGGAATCGGGTAAACTTCTGGCCATTTCCTGAAATAGTCCATAACAACTAATACGTACTTGTTCCCGAGTTTGCTAGTAGGAAATGGACCAGCTACATCCATGGCAATCCTCTCAAACGGTGCACCTGTGTTGTACTGCTTCATCTGTCCATGGCTTCTCGACTTCGGACCCTTTGCTTTGATGCACACCTCACAGTTGGCAATCCACTCCGCGATCGACTGCCGGCAACCAACCCAATAGAATGTCTGCTTGACTTTCTCCAACGTTTTCGTGACTCCGAGATGACCTCCACTTGGACCATTATGTAGCTCATTCAAAACATCGGAGATTTTCTTCCTTGGGACAACTACCAGCTTCCGAGCACATTGACTATCTTCGCTTTCCCATACTCTATGTAAGCAACCGGATACCAGTTTCAGACTGCTCCACTGTGCCCAATATGACTTGGCAACAGGACTCTCTGCTGACATCTCCTCTCTTGTTGGTCGTTCGTTTTGCTCGATTCCTTGCATCACACGTACCAGATCTGGGTCCTCTAGCTGATGCTTCCTTAGTTGATCCTTGTTCCATTCGTTCGTAGATGTTATAGTCATCAGCCGCACATCTATAACATCTTCTTTGGCCTCACCTTTCGAACAATGCTTGCATTCTAGGTTACTTACAAAACTCCTCCAATCGCATAACCACTTGCATCAGTATCCAGAATAAACGTTGAACCTGGGATTGGATACGCTAACATTGGGGCAGTGCACAGCCGTTCCTTCAAGGTTTGGAAAGCCACTTCATGTTCCTTCTTCCAATCAAATGACATATTCTTCCTGGTCAACTCATGAAGGCTACTGGCTACGCTGGCGAAATTCGGTACAAATCGGCGATAATACGTGCACAGTCCAAGGAAACTTCGTAACTCATGCAAATCTTTGGGTCTTGGGTAATCTTTTACTGCATCGATCTTCTCTTTAGCCGTGCAAATTCCCTCCGTAGTAACCTTGTGACCCAAGTAACTTACTTCCTTCTTGAACAATGCACACTTTTTGGGACTTAATTTCAGACCGGCGCCAGCTATCCTTTGGAAAACTTCCTCCAAGTTCTTAAGGTGTTCCTCAAAGCTTTTTCCCAGCACGATGATGTCATCCAGGTACACCAAACATGTTTTCCAATGCAGTCCTTTCAATACTTGATCCATTAGTCTCTCAAAAGTAGCTGGAGCGTTACATAGTCCAAAGGGCATTACCGTAAATTGCCACAGCCCCTCTCCAACGCTGAAGGCTGTCTTTTCCTTATCCTCATCTTTAACCTCCACTTGCCAGTAGCCGCTTTTCATGTCCAGTGTAGAGAACCACTTCGTACCAGATAGTGAGTCCAGAGTATCGTCAATTCTTGGTAGTGGATAGCTGTCCTTTTTCGTTACGTCGTTCAACTTCCGGTTGTCCACACAGAACCGCATTTTTCCATCCTTTTTTTTTACTAGCACTACTGGTGAGCTCCATGCACTAGCTGATGGCTCGATCACGCCACTCTCACTCATTTCCTGTATAATTTCTCTTACCACTTGGCGTTTGGCCAAGGGAACACTTCGAGGAGCTTGGCGGATTGGTCTCGCATCGCCGGTATCAATTTGCTGTTTCACTACATTGGTTCGACCTGGTCTAAAGCCATCCTTGTCAAATATGCTAGAGTACTTTAATAGAAGTTGTTTCGCCTTGTTCTGGTGGTCTTTTTCGAGCTCCTCTGTCCATGCCCTGATATCATCCGAAAGAGCGATATTGCTGGTAGAAATATTTTCCTGGAGCTGTTCACAATTTATAACCTCCTCCACTTCCTGATATTGTCCCAATATAGCTCCTTTGGAAAGCTTGATCGGCGATCGGAACTCATTTAGTACTCTTACTGGTATACATCCATCTTGTTATGTCATAGCCAGTGTTTTTCCTACTAATATATCAGTCTTTGATTTGTTTGCTGCCTCGACAACCCACAATTTGTTTGTCCCATAATCTCCATCAATCCAAACGACTGCCTCCGACTTCGGTGGAATTTGTTGGCTATCCTCCACGAGTACCCGCTTACTGATGTACTTGGTCTCGTAACCGAAATTGAGTGGTACATCCATGTTCTTATAGCTCATAATCCTGTTTTGCATGTCGATCTTGATGCCTTGGTTGCTTAAGAAATCCACGCCAACTATGATCTCATCAACAATATCTGCCACTATAAAATTGTGCTGTACGGTGACATTTCCAATTGCGATTTCACATGTTACTTCTCCTTGGACTTGGGTGTCCTCACCAGTCGCCGTACGCAACCTTGCTCCATGTAATGGTCTCACTTCTTTGTTGACTAAATCAGTTCGAATGATGGAATGAGATGCGCCCGTATCAATAGTCAGTAAACGCTCCTTTCCGTCCACGAGTCCTCCAACAGTAACATTACTCGACTTCCTTTCGATCTGTGAGACAGAGATTATGGGGCATCCAATTGCGGGAGCCAGCCTACGACCCTTGTGTCTGACTCTCTTTAGTTTAACGGTTGGTTGGATTGGGAGACTTGCTCATCTCCTTCAGATGCACAATAACGTGCAATATGACCAGATTTTCCGCACTTGAAGCATTTAATGGCCGCTTCGTTTTTCTGTTGCTTTCCGTTCATTGCTTCTAGGATTGCGTCCAACCATTCTGGTCGTTCTACTTCCACACGATGAGCTTTGTATGCTGGTTTGCACAAAAGTGATGCTGTTTCTTGAGTTAGAGCATGTGATACCGTTTCCGCAAATGATCTCTTTGGATTTGCATAGGTGGCCCGCTTCGTCTCCACGTCACGTATTCCATTTATGAAACTTTGTATCTTTACCCTCTCCATGTGCATCCGCGTTTGCTAGGTGCGCTAACCTCTCGATGTCCGATGCAAATTCTTGTAAGGTCTCATTGGGCTTCTGGCATCGATTTTGTAGCTCTATTTGGTAAATCTGCTTCCGATGCTCACTACCATAACGTCTCTCCACAGCACCCATCAATGCTTCATAGTTGTTTCGTTCGCCATCAGGAATTGTCTGTAAGATTTCGGCTGCCGGTCCTTTCAATGCTACGAAGAGTGCAGCGACTTTGTCTTCAGCGCCCCAGTTGTTCACAGCTGCTGTCTTCTCAAATTGTAGCTTAAATACCTGGAAAGGAACAGAACCGTCAAATGATGGGGTTTTTACCTTGGGTGCGCTTGTTGAAACAGTTGGACGATTTAGCTGCAACTCCTGGATCCGTCCTCTCAACGCATTAACTTCAGCGTCAATTTTATCTTGAAGTTCTGCAATCTTTGCATCTTGTGCCTCCAGATGAGATGACATATAAGCCTTGTGTTCTTCCAGTTGAGTGGAGATCTGCGATGATACCTGTGCCGAAATTTGCGACGACATTCGTGTCTCCTGCTCTTCCAGCCTTGATGACTATAAGCCTTGTGTTCTTCCAACTGAGATGCCATGTATGTCTTCTGTTGCTCCAACTGAGATGCCATGCAAGTTTTCTTTTCTTCAAACTTTGATGTTATATTCGTCGACATCTGAGCCAATACATCCAACAGCGAGTCTGTGTCCACATTTGCCACTGAATCCGGAGTATCCTTTTTCTCTTCTATTTTCGTCGCTCCCTCTTCCGAAAGCTGAAAAACATAATCGTCAACGTTGATTCCTTCCGCTTCCATAGCCTCGCGTAGACGTGATTGTAGCTCTGGCTTATTGCCTGTTGTTACCATTCCACGTTTCTCCAACTCGTTTTTGAGTTGTTGGATCTTCAAGTCATTAAACTTTGCCATATCCTTGCAATGTTCTTGTTACCTTTACAATGTCCGTGTTATACTTTTCAATGTCCTTGTTATCCTTTTCAATGTCCTTGTTATCCTTTTCAATGTCCTTGTTATCCTTTTCAATCTCCTTGTTATCCTTTGCAATGTCCTTGTATTTATTTAACAATACCGCTTCTGACACCAATTGTGACGAATTCGACGATTCCTTTATTATTTTCCCTGAGTTCGATCACTGTACGTTAAATAAAACACTCCGATTCTGCTTTATAAGTAGTACGCTTTATTCAGTACTAAAAACCGTAGTACAATATCGCGGGTTAATTCACTGTTCAGTACTTCACTGTACAACACTTCAAAATAAACTGAATGAGGTGCGTTGTCTTTGCGCGGTTTATATACCCTAGCAAACAGCAGTTTCACAACCAGTTGAGTGGAGATCTGCGATGATACCTGTGCCGAAATTTGCGACGACATTCGTGTCTCCTGCTCTTCCAGCCTTGATGACTATAAGCCTTGTGTTCTTCCAACTGAGATGCCATGTGTGTCTTCTGTTGCTCCAACTGAGATGCCATGCAAGTTTTCTTTTCTTCAAACTTTGATGTTATATTCGTCGACATCTGAGCCAATACATCCAACAGCGAGTCTGTGTCCACATTTGCCACTGAATCCGGAGTATCCTTTTTCTCTTCTATTTTCGTCGCTCCCTCTTCCGAAAGCTGAAAAACATAATCGTCAACGTTGATTCCTTCCGCTTCCATAGCCTCGCGTAGACGTGATTGTAGCTCTGGCTTATTGCCTGTTGTTACCATTCCACGTTTCTCCAACTCGTTTTTGAGTTGTTGGATCTTCAAGTCATTAAACTTTGCCATATCCTTGCAATGTTCTTGTTACCTTTACAATGTCCGTGTTATACTTTTCAATGTCCTTGTTATCCTTTTCAATGTCCTTGTTATCCTTTTCAATGTCCTTGTTATCCTTTCCAATCTCCTTGTTATCCTTTGCAATGTCCTTGTATTTATTTAACAATACCGCTTCTGACACCAATTGTGACGAATTCGATGATTCCTTTATTATTTTCCCTGAGTTCGATCACTGTACGTTAAATAAAACACTCCGATTCTGCTTTATAAGTAGTACGCTTTATTCAGTACTAAAAACCGTAGTACAATATCGCGGGTTAATTCACTGTTCAGTACTTCACTGTACAACACTTCAAAATAAACTGAATGAGGTGCGTTGTCTTTGCGCGGTTTATATACCCTAGCAAACAGCAGTTTCACAACCTAGAAATGTCTACACATTTCTGGTTTATTCGTGCAACAGTGTTCTCGAAGCGTTTATCTATCGTCATCTCCTCTTTGTGCCACATTCGCAAACACGCGAGCTGCCTCTCTCGCTCTCACGGCATGTATCTAAACAGCTGTAGTTGTGGTAGTGACGCTAGTGATGGAAATACGCTAGAGTTGGGAGATGAGCGATTCTTGAGAACATTCGCCACAATATTCACCACGATAACTGTCAGAATTAACCATCGCTCTGACAAAATTAACGATTTTCAACCGTTGGACACGTCGTTATTTCGATAAAGTCGATAGAATTTCGATTCGATTTAATGAAAACCAGACTTAAAAAAGAACTAATTTATGAGTTTTTTTTTCAATGTGAAAAAAAATTATATTTATAGCATATTGATTTATTAGTTACGTAATAACAATCGACCTAATGTGCAATGCCAAAATTCTGAAATAAGTACAAATGTATCGAACTAAGGCATATTTTATAATTATTATTTATAAAAATGTTTTTTGAGAAAAATTTACCTACACGCTGCAGGAACCAGACAAGCCGTAATTTTTCTCAAAAAACACGTTTTCATACAATCCCGAAAATTGCTTGTAAATACCGTCGGTATTTACAGCAATAGACTACAAGTCAAAAAAGCAACAAAGAGTTTAAATGTTATAAATGGAAAAATATTCGTGCTTAATTAAGCATAGAAAATTCTTTCATAGGTTTCACACCGAGTCCTAAAATTCGCAAATCTTTCATATAAGTTAGCATTGAAATAAAAGAAATGTTCTATATGGAAGTATAAATATATGCATAAATGGACACTGAGAAGGGTTTACGTTCAAGCTGGGTAGTGGCCTAAGGTGCCAGACCTTCTAGCATACAAGTCACTACAGTGTTGTGAGTTCGACTCTCACAATGCCGGGAAGAAAAGTCCTTGAAGAGATGTAACTCCAGTATCATCGAAACATATGTCGGCTTGTCTGGTTCCTGCAGCGCGTAGGTAAATTTTTCTCAAAAAACACATTTTCATACAATCCCGAAAATTGCTTGTAAATACCGTCGGTATTTACAGCAATAGACTACAAGTCAAAAAAGCAACAAAGAGTTTAAATGTTATAAATGGAAAAATATTCGTGCTTAATTGAGCATAGAAAATTCTTTCATAGGTTTCACACCAAGTCCTAAAAATTCGCAAATCTTTCATATAAGTTAGCATTGAAATTAAAGAAATGTTCTATATGGAAGTATAAATATATGCATAAATGGACACTGAGAAGGGTTTACGTTCAAGCTGGGTAGTGGCCTAAGGTGCCAGACCTTCTAGCATACAAGTCACTACAGTGTTGTGAGTTCGACTCTCACAATGCCGGGAAGAAAAGTCCTTGAAGAGATGTAACTCCAGTATCATCGAAACATATGTCGGCTTGTCTGGTTACTGCAGCGCATAGATAAATTTTTCTTAAAAAACACATTTTCATACAATCCCGAAAATTGCTGTAAATACCGTCAGTATTTACAGAAATAGACTACAAGTCAAAAGCAACAAAGAGTTTAAATGTTTAAATGAAAAAATATTCGTGCATTAAGCATAGAAAATTCTTTCATAGGTTTCACACCAAGTCCTAAAAATTCGCAAATCTTTCATATAAGTTAGCATTGAAATTAAAGAAATGTTCTATATGGAAGTATAAATATATGCATAAATGGACACTGAGAAGGGTTTACCTTCAAGCTGGGTAGTGGCCTAAGGTGTTAGACCTTCTAGCATACAAGTCACTACAGTGTTGTGAGTTCGACTCTCACAATGCCGGGAAGAAAAGTCCATGAAGAGATGTAATTCCAGTATCATCGAAACATATGTCGGCTTGTCTGGTTCCTGCAGCGCGTGGGTAAATTTTTCTCAAAAAAACAGATTTTCATACAATCCCGAAAATTGCTTCACAATACCGTCGGTATTTACAGCAATAGACTACAAGTCAAAAGCAACAAAGAGTTTAAATGTTTAAATGAAAAAATATTCGTGCATTAAGCATAGAAAATTCTTTCATAGGTTTCACACCAAGTCCTAAAAATTCGCAAATCTTTCATATAAGTTAGCATTGAAATTAAAGAAATGTTCTATATGGAAGTATAAATATATGCATAAATGGACACTGAGAAGGGTTTACCTTCAAGCTGGGTAGTGGCCTAAGGTGTTAGACCTTCTAGCATACAAGTCACTACAGTGTTGTGAGTTCGACTCTCACAATGCCGGGAAGAAAAGTCCATGAAGAGATGTAATTCCAGTATCATCGAAACATATGTCGGCTTGTCTGGTTCCTGCAGCGCGTGGGTAAATTTTTCTCAAAAAAACAGATTTTCATACAATCCCGAAAATTGCTTCACAATACCGTCGGTATTTACAGCAATAGACTACAAGTCAAAAGCAACAAAGAGTTTAAATGTTTAAATGAAAAAATATTCGTGCATTAAGCATAGAAAATTCTTTCATAGGTTTCACACCAAGTCCTAAAAATTCGCAAATCTTTCATATAAGTTAGCATTGAAATTAAAGAAATGTTCTATATGGAAGTATAAATATATGCATAAATGGACACTGAGAAGGGTTTACCTTCAAGCTGGGTAGTGGCCTAAGGTGTTAGACCTTCTAGCATACAAGTCACTACAGTGTTGTGAGTTCGACTCTCACAATGCCGGGAAGAAAAGTCCATGAAGAGATGTAATTCCAGTATCATCGAAACATATGTATGTCGGCTTGTCTGGTTCCTGCAGCGCGTGGGTAAATTTTTCTCAAAAACTCCCCCTAGCACAGAAACGGGACAAGTTACATCTCGAAAAATATTTTTTTTTATTAATCTGCCTCTCTTTTTTTGACCAATTCGACCCAAAAAACGACCGATACACCTTAAGAAAAAATTCGTCAAAAATCAATGATATGTCGTAGGTACTTAAAACTTGCACTTTGCCAGGCTAAAATTAACTGCTCTATATAACTGCGTATTCGAAAATTTCCTTCTTCTTATTTTTAAATATCTTTAGCACCACCGGACGTATGAGTAACAAAAAACGCACTTTTTATTGCATTTCACAAAGTAAAACAGGGAGGCGATGGAGGTTTTGCTCCTTTTTCAGAATATATAGCCTTTTCTAATATCTGACAAGAAATGAAGTTTTCCGAAGCACTTAATAAAATGGTGATTATTTTAGTTTTTGCGTGACACGGGTTTATTTAGCTTATATTATCATAAAGTAAAGCGAAAAGTATTGTACTCGGACTTTTCATTTAGAATTAATTCAAACGAGCCGTGTATGGGATATTCCACTTCAGTTTTTCACTTTGCGAAAAAATCTTGGAAAACAAAACTTTAGCTTGCCTCAGGGAAATAGGTATGTTTTAGAAAAAATGTGGAAAAAATGCACAACTATTACCAAGCAACAGACCCAAAGTTTGTGCCATAAACTTATGTAATAAAATAATTAAAACATTTTTCCTTTACATCTTATCTTATCTTACTAATATATAAAAACAAAAGTTTGTGACTGACTGGATGTTTGTGGTTCTTTAACGTCTGACCCAATGCCCCGATCTTTACGAAATTTTGCAGAAAAATTCTTAGGAGTATAAAGTCTGCAACAGACATCATGAAATTTCGATATATTTATCGGTAACAGAGTTATCGGCCAGAATGTAGTTTTACGTAAACTTTGGAATATTCGCACAAAATGGGGAAGACCACAGCTTTCATTTGGACTTTGATTCATTTCGATATATTTATCGATAACACAGTTATCGGTCAAAATGTGGTTTCGGGTAAACGAATACACTGATGCGAAAAGACAAAATGAGTTTTTCACAAATATGTAGTGACCTATTGCATATATGTACCTTAGGGTGGTCCTTATGATCGAATGTGCGACTTTTTTCAGTCTCACCCTCTAGATCGGTTGCATTATGGTCAAATATAACGCATATAAATTTTTATCCCTATGGAGACTCCAAAAATAAAAATGATTTTTTTTTAATCTAACACCCAAAATCGATAGCACAATAGTCGAAAATATTATATTTAAATTTTTGTCCCGATTGGACACCGTTAAGGCATGTCGCAGGAGGGTCAAACTTCAGATTAGCCTATAAGGTCTAAAAAAAATACAAATTATTTTTTCTCTAATTTCATACCGTAAATTGATAGCACTAAAGTCAAAGTAATAACATATAAAATTTGGGTCCGATTGGACACCGCTAAGGCGTGTCGCACGGGAGTCAAAGTTCAGACTAGGTCTAAAAAAATTCAAATTTCTTTTATTTCATACTTTAAATTGATAGCAATAAAATCGAAGTAATCACATATGAAATTTGGGTCCGATTGGACACCGTTAAGGCGTGTCGCGCGGAGGTCAAAGTTCAGACTAGATCTAAAAAATTCAAATGTCTTTTATTTCATACTTTAAATTGATAGCAATAAAATCGAAGTAATCACATATGAAATTTGGTTCCGATTGGACACCGTTTATGCGTGTCGCACGGGGGTCAATGTTCAGGCTAGGTCTAAAAAAATTCAAATTTCTTTTATTTCATACTTTAAATTGATAGCAATAAAATCGAAGTAATCACAATAATGGGCAAGTCTTGCGGGTTCTTTTCCAAAATGTGAGAAAAACAAAGCTCAGTGTTCATGAGAGTGCATCTCTTGTGGTAAAAGAGACGGAAGAGACATTCCCCTCAGGCGTAGACCTAGTCTGAACTTTGACAAATCGGAGCCAAATTTTATATGTGATTACTTCGACGACACGCATTAACGGTGTCCAATCGGACCCAAATTTCATATGTGATTACTTCTATTTTATTGCTATAAATTTAAAGTATGAAATAAAAGAAATTTGAATTTTTTTAGACCTAGTCAGAGCTTTGACCCCCTTGCGTCACGCATTAACGGTGTCCAATCGGACCCAAATTTCATATGTGATTACTTCTATTTTATTGCTATAAATTTAAAGTATGAAATAAAAGAAATTTGAATTTTTTTAGACCTAGTCAGAGCTTTGACCCCCTTGCGTCACGTCTAAACGGTGTCCAATCGGACCCAAATTTTATATGTGATTACTTTGACTTTAGTGCTATCAATTTACGGTATGAAATAATCTGAACTTTGACCCTTCTGCGAGATGCCTTAACGGTGTCCAATCAGGACCAAAATTTAAATATAATATTTTCGTCTATTGTGCTATCGGTTTTGGCTGTTAGATTAAAAAGGCCCATATTGTGATTCACAACTAAATCAAAAGTTGTGTTGTAGTTGTAAAATTTGTATTATGATTCACAACACAACACAACTTTTTCAGGCAACTTTATTTTTTTAGTTCGTTTTGACAGCAAAATTATGTGGTTAATCATAATAAAACAAATAAGTTGTGTTCTTACATTTACAACACAACTTTTTCAAGTTGTGAATCACAAAAAAGAAAGTAATTTTCAATAAACAGAACAATTGATTTTACACGCTATACAACGGCTCATTTATTTAGCTATAGAGCTATGAAATGAAAGATATTGGGCGAGTAAAACGATGCTTGGGAATAGATTTCCAGCAAGATCTAAATAAGCATGAAGTGTTTATATCACAGAGCACGTATGCTGAGACAATTTTAGAGCGATTTGGTATGTCAGATTGCAAGACTTCGAAATTTCCTACAGAAGCGAATTGCAAACTAGCCATACCGGAAACCAAAGATGAAAGTATCATGTCAAAATATCCCTATCAGAGTTTAATAGGGGCTCTAATGTACTTGGCCGTGTCAACTAGGCCCGATATAGAATTTGCGGTGAATTTTATGAGTCAACTTAATACGAATTATAATGAAGAGCACTGGAAATCAGCTAAATTCTGCGGTACCTCAAAGGTACAATAAATTTGGGTCTGCTGTATATTGTATGGTGTTGCTGATGCCGACTGGGGGGCAAACACAACAGATAGGCGATCATAATCTGGTTTCGCCTTTATTTTTGCTAGCTAGGAATATATAGCAATAACTGAGGCAGCGAAGGAAGCTCTTTAGTTGAAAGGAGCCTTAAACGAACTTCGAATGTGCCAATATCAAATTATACAACGATAACCAGAGTTCACATAAGCTGGCCAAATCCTCCACGTGTCGAACGCGAACTAAATATATTGTTGTTCGCCACCATTTCATCCGAGATTGCATACACAATAATATGATCAAGTTAGAGTACATGCCAACAGAATCAATGCCAGCAGTACCATAGTTAATCAAAGGATCTCAGTTCGTAATCACTCATGAAATATAATACATTAAAATACAACTCTGTAACATTCGCATGTATGTATCCTTTGACATTTATCTCATTCTATTTTATATAAACTTTGTAACGTTCATCGAATATGAATAAAGTCAGTTGGGTTTTATCAGTAGAAATCCTCGGAACTTCAGTTAACATAATTTTGGGAAATTTGTAAAATAAAAAATGTGTGTGTGTTTGCAATGCGGTTAGCATTGGTTTGCAGGGTACTCTCATACTCTTTTTATTTTTTTTATGAATTTTCTATTTGTTTTGGAGTTTCAATGAAATAAATTACACATAAAAAAAAAATTTAATTTTCCTGCTAAAAACAAGAGCTTTCCTACTTGTTATGTGGAGCATGGACAGGATCAGCAGATGAGTCCGTTGTAAAGGATTTCTGGCGAAAAGTCGCGAAATAAAAGTCTGCAATTAAGCGTTAAGCAGAATCAGTCCGTCAGTACGTTGAAATAACTGACAGCAAAGTAGACTGCTGGAGGTGGGGCCGTGTGTAGACGTCCACGCAAGTGGGGAAAGCTTCTGATCCCATTCAACTGGGAATGGCCGGAGCGATTCTTCTATGTGTGGTCCAAGCAGCTCACTACGTCCGGGAAAGCCCACGTATCTCTGGATAGCCACTGAACACCCGTTCGGTGGTGAACTAAAGTGAGAAGGCGACAACCTGACAAGGCCACTCCGACATAATCGGTTTAAGGGCTTGCCAGTGGACTTCATCAGCAGCGTCTGTCACCATGAGGTGCGGCTGCAAGCGGGCGTGTCTTGAACCAAGCGGCTCGCTATATCAAAATGTGTAATTTAAATCCAACCCCCCGAGAAACGGGTTGTGCGTAGGGTTTGGGACCCACCACATAAAAACAATCTTCCAATGAGATCCATAATTCACGCCTCGCATATGATAACGACCACTGCAAACGAAATAGGAATATGATTAAGGAAATCAGGCCGTGTTCTTGGAATGTCCGAACCCTTAGCAGGGATGGGACGATGCCCGCCTAGTTGGGGTCCTCAAACAGGCAAAAGCTGACATCACCGCTATACCAGAAATACGATGGACGGGGCAAGGTTATAAGACCATCCAAACCTGCAATGTCTACTGGAGCGGCCACACTAATGAGCGCAGATTCAGCGTCGGTTTTGTGGTGGGAAAGAGGCTTGTGAAACAGGTAGTGTCTTTCACAGCCGTGAACGACCGTCTCGCCACAATCCGAATAAAACTACGATTTTTCACCATATCGTTTATTTTTGCGCACGCAGCGACCGAGGACAAGGACGACGTGGAAAAAGATGCACTCTACGCGAAATTAGAAGAAACTTATGAGCGCTGCCCCCGTCATGATATCAAAGTCGTGCTTGGCGACTTTAACGCCAGGGTGGGCAAGGAGGGTGTATTTGGCCCCACTGTCGGAAAGTTCAGCCTCCATGAAGAGACTTCGCCGAATGGATACAGGCTGATCGACTTCGCCGGTGCACGAAATATGGTCGTAGCCAGCACCAGGTTCAAGCATAAAAAGATCCATCAAGCAACATGGCTATAGCCAGATCGGAAAACACGCAATCAGATCGATCACTTTGTGATAGACGGAAGGCGTGCTTCCAGCGTTATGGACGTACGTACGATGCGGGTGCAAACATCGATTCCGATCACTACTTGGTAGCAGCCAAGATTCGTACTCGCCTAAGTACAACGAAAGAGGCACCACAAAAAACGCAAGGAAAGCTGGACGTCGAAAAGCTGCAGTCACAACAGACAGCCAATTATTTCGCAGAACGACTCGCGCACCAGCTCTCTGAGAGCCCAATTCAACCCAGCCGAAGAAGTAATTGGATTGTGGCAAATGCGAAAAAACAGCTGGTACGATGATAGAGAGTGCAAAGACGCAATGAAAAGAAAGGACGACGCCCATAAGGCAACGTTAAAAGCGAATGCAACGAGGAGCGTGTGTGAACACTACCGCAAGATGAATCGGGAAGCGAGACGGCTTTTTCGGGCGAAGAAAAGGGAAGCGGAAAAGCGTGAAATCGAAGAGCTTGAAATGCTAGCCAGCAGAAGCACCGCCCGAAAATTTTATCAAAGAATTCGACGAATGACGGAAGGTTTTAACCCCCGGGGCAAACTCCTGTAAAAATGACAACGGCGACCTGGTGACAGATGTTCAGAGAGTACTAGGGTTATGGAGGGATCACTTCTCTGCCCTTCCAAACAATCCAAAGAAGAGGACGAACCCGACCCCACAATCGAAGACGATGGAATCGAAGTTCCACAACCCGACTATAACGAGTAGCTATATCACGGCTAAAAAACAATAAAGCGGCGGGTGCTGATGGCCTGCCCGCTGAGCTATTTAAATGCGGCGGCGAGGAGCTGGTAAGGAGCATGCACCAGCTCTTGTGCAGAATATGGTCGGATGAATGTATGCCTGAAGATTGGAATCTAAGTGTTCTCTGCCCAATCCATAAGAAGGGTGATCCCGCAAACTGCGCCAACTATCGTGGAATCAACCTTTTGAGTATCGCATATAAGGTCCTATCAAGCGTATTGTGCGAAAGACTGAAGCCTGACGTAAACCGACTGATTGGACCTTATCAGTGTGGCTTCAGAACTGGTAAATCTACCATCGACCAGATTTTTACAATTCGCCAAATCTTGGAAAAAACCCGTGAGAAAAGGATCGACTCACACCATCTCTTTGTTGATTTTAAAGCCGCCTTTGGCAGCACGAAAAGGAGTTGCCTATACGCCGCTATGTCTGATTTTGGTTTCCCAGCAAAACTTATACGGCTGTGCAAAATGACGCTGAACAACACCACCAGCTCGGTTAGAATTGGGAAGGACCTCTCCGAGCAGTTCGAAACTAAACGAGGTTTCAGGCAGGGCTACCCCCTATCGTGTGATTTCTTTAATTTGATGCTGGAGAAAATAATACAAGCTGCAGAACTTAACCGCGCTGGAACAATATATTACAAGAGCGTAAAACTGTTGGCGTATACCGACGACATCGACATCATTGGCCTCAACAACCGCGCCGTAACTTCTGAGTACTCCAAATTAGAAAAGGAAGTGGAAAAAAAGGGTTTGGTGGTGAACGAAGGTAAAACGTACCTGCTGTCATCAAGCAAAGAGTCATCGCATTCGCGCCTTGTCAACCACGCCACTGTTGGCAGCCATCATTTCGAGATAGTAAGGGACTTTGTATACCTGGGAAGCAGCATTACTACCAACAACAATGTAAACCTAGAAATCTATAGAAGGATAACTCTTGCAAACAAATGCTACTTTGGGCTGAGTAGGCAATTTAGAAGTAAAGTCCTCTCTCGACGAACAAAAACAACACTCTATAAGTCACTTATC
Source organism: Campiglossa producta (assembly GCA_964058755.1). Lineage (NCBI taxonomy): Eukaryota > Metazoa > Arthropoda > Insecta > Diptera > Tephritidae > Campiglossa > Campiglossa producta. The sequence goes on from CAXKVI010000004.1 coordinate 50,813,417, forward strand.
GTACCCGTCCTGCTATATGGTGCAGAAGCATGGACACTGACAGCATCTGATGAGGCGGCTCTGGGAGTATTCGAGAAAAATTCTTCGAAAGATTTATGGACCCCTAAAAGTTGGCGACGGCGAGTACCGGAGAAGATATAATGGTGAGCTGTATGAGCTTTACGCAGACGTGTACATAGTTCAGCGAATTAAAACCCAGCGGCTCCGCTGGATAGGACACGTGGTGCGAATGAACGAAGACGCTCCGGCCCAGAAGGTATTTTTTATCGGCACCCGCCGGTGGAAGTAGAGGAAGAGGGAGACCACCACTTCGATGGCAGGACCAAGTAGAGGCAGACCTGCGAGCACGCGGTGTCTCTAATTGGCGCCAGTTGGCTCAACAAAGAACCGACTGGCGTAACATGTTGGACGGCCAAAATCGCCTAGGCGGTTAAAGGCTGTTTTAAGTAAGTAAAGTAGACTGCGGGTGTTTGCATGCGTAACGCCAGATACGACGGATACGTCAAAATAGAATTTGCTCTAAAATTTACGTACGTCACGCAACTGACGTATTGGCGGACTGATTATGTTTCCCGCTTTACTGCTTCCCGGGATTAGTAGCTGAACTTGTGGCGAGTAGCTCGGATCTCGTTACCGAGTTTGAGTAACCTTTCGAACTACTCCCTTTGTCCCTTGCCTGTTAGAGGAACTTCACTCATTTCCTGGCATCCACCAACACTGCACGCCATCGTAAAATATTTCTGTTCACATTTTTTTTTTCTGTTTTACATTTTTATGCTGACATATTTTATATTACTAAAAAATGTCAAAAAAAATTCAAAAGAGAGAAAGGTTATACCTGTAGTATTTATATAATACCTGGGTTCCAATTAACCGCAACCCAGACACGGATAAAATTTTTGCATGTAATTGCAACAGCAACGTTGTGATCTTGGTATTTTTCTGGGTCACTTTCAGATCCGCAAGCAGTTCTGTCAGTGCTGCCACACGTAGGGTTTTATCCCTATTTGTAGGTCTTTTTGGCTAAAAAATGTGTCCGTAGGGTAAAAGGTCGGCTTTTTCATATTTCACGTAATGTAGGGTTTTTTACATGGAAAACATGCAAGGTGCAAACATGCACCGTTTATTGACTAACACAAATTTTTTGCCAACATGCATCCTGTGAGTTTTGTACTATTGCACACACATACACAGTAACACATACAAAATCTAGTCATTTCTAAATGGCTGTAATTATTTTAATACATAGTTAAGATAATCGCACACGGTTTGACGTTTAATAAACTTCAACTTTAAGAACAATTAAAGGTTTTTTGGAAAAAAATCTAAAATTATGACAAAATTCACTTTAATTTCTTTCCCATACAAAATGTATGTGAGAGGGCGAAAAAATAGGCGTCCCTAAGGGATAAGTTACAGCAATGATTTTTTGCAAAGCTTATTTTCTCATCAATTACAACTTTTTGGGGGTAATACCAAAAAAAAAAACAATTTTTTTTTTTATTTGAATCACCCGAATATACGTTTATGTATAAAAAACTCGTTCAAAAAACCTATTTTTGTATAAGCATTGTCCTCTAAAAAATTTCAATATAGTATGCGGTTTTCAATATTTTCGCAAGGAAAAAATGTAGGTATTTTTTTTTTAAGCGTAGGGTAATCTAGAGAGTTTTACTTGATTTGTAGGGATTTTGGAGTAAAAAAATGTGGCATCACTGAGTTCTGTTCGTTTTTGTTTTTTGTAGTAGATTTTTTGACATCCAACCCCTATTTGCTTAGTAGCACATACATGCATATGTATACACACGTATATACACAAACAACTCTCATGCAGCTGACCCGTATCGTTTCGGTTAGATTATGGCCGTGATACGACCCAGGTTTGCTAATTGGAACGCAACTAATGATACAAACCAGTTATAGTAGGTTTTAAGATTAACACGAACAAAGTGTCACCATCAAGAAATGCTATTCACAAAACTAAAAAATATACTTTAAAAAATTCCACTGACTTTGAATTAATGCACTTTGTTTGAAACTATTTCAGATAAAAATTTCAATGTTTCACAGACGTTGGCAACATTTTTTACTGTAAAAAAAAAATATAACGTCATGAAAAATGGAAACACCTCAAATAGTTAATAGGCGGGTAGCGAAATTTTCACGCGGCGACAATATCAAGCTTTAAGTCAAAAGAGTTCTGTTTTTTTTTTTCAAACAAAAAAAAATAATGGTTACCGTAGTTATGGTTGGAACGTATCAGATCTCATTTGCTTTATAATAATGTCGATATGCGTATTTTCATCCCAAATTACACATTTGCTTTAATGTAAATGTAGTATAAGAGTGTTATATGTATTTTTTGTATACATTTATATGTATGTATGTTTAAAACTGCTATAATATTTATTGCGAAACAATTGGGCTCTTTTTGTCGATTTCGGAAATATTTGTATTATTTTGCTGTACAGATCCGTTTCCGGGACTAGAAGGAATATTTCCTGTTCTGTCGATGTTCCAAGGATTGGAGCCTGATATTGGAGAGTCTGCATGACCAAAACTTGAATGATTTTCATGTTCCACAGCATTGGTCCCATCGTATTGAGTATTTTCCAACCTTGTAATTAGTCTTTCATCTTCCTCGCCGAATTCTCCCCCCATTAGTGTCGGTTCACCGACAACCATAACATCTTGTGATGACAATGAAAAATTTGGACCCGAAGGAGATCGCTTCTGATTGGTTACTGGAGGTGTGCCGGCATTTGCTCCTCCACCTGAGTTTGATCCTTTGCGCTTCCGCCTTTTACTAGCCGGTCTTTGCGGATCCTTTTTTCCAGGAGGAGCCACCATTCGTTGCCATTTTTGAAACAGAGTGGTTTTTAAACAATCTCTAGGACTAAGGGCGTAAGCTTTATGCCTCGACATTAATTCTTGCATTGGTTCAAGTATAACGCACAATCGTAGGTAATTCAAGGTGGAATTTGTTATTCCCGCTCTGGTAATATTTTTCGTTATTTGATCCAAAAGCATTGGGTCTGGTGGCATCGATGTCCCTATTACGGATCTAGGAATAAGTTCCCGATGTCCTTTGATTGTCATATGCCAAGACCTTATTCGCATGTAATCATCATAAACGAATTCCAGTATTAATCTCGCATCAGCACAAACTTTAGTAAAGAAAGGTTTTCCGTGTTGGGTTATTACTGTGCATTGATCACAGTCCAGTGTAATGGTTGTATTATGAAATGACTCTTTAGCATGCTTCAGCTGGAAGTACAAATCTGACACCCCTCCTTCATAGATACTTCGAAAAAACCGGGGAATTAATGTTCGGCCAATAGTATACCTCTTTGGACCATCTTCTAAACAAAACAGTATCGTTAGTCGAGCATCGTCTTCAAAGAATTCAGTTGTGAAAGAGTCCCACCAGCAATTATCACTTTCGTCAGTGCGTTGCTGAAGTCGTTTATTCAATTCAAAAACTCGATGCTCAGTATGACTAAAATAAGAATTATGTCGTCTGAATCCCTGCTCCATTCGATCAATTTGTTGCGCGCTTCCCATCATTGAATGACTAGGAGTATGGCTGAATGGTGAAGGCGTTGGCAGGGTGCTGAACTGGCCGCCTACCCCAAAAACTGATTGAGATGTGAAGTGAGTTCCTTGCGTTGCATTAAACGGAGTACCTGAACTTGAGGGCCTGTTAAACTGGCTTAGATTTGAGGATGGTGAGCCAAATGGACCATTAAATGGAGCCGCTCCCGAAGATTGATTATAAGACCCGCCAATGTTTTGTGGACCAACAGGGCCTGGGGTTGAAGAACCAGATGGTGCAGGGGAAGACGTGTACTGAGGAGTATTTGATCCAGGAGGGTTTGTATTTTGGAAAATTATTGACGGATTGCCAGCAGGAGAGGACTGGCCTCCTTGTGGAAACTGGCTGTTGGTTGAAGTATATGCAATGCTGTTCTGAGGAAAAGCATTTTGACTCGATCCATCGGAATTCAAATTGGAATTGGTGCTTGAATTGTTCAAAAGTGATGAAGTCTCGGCAACACTTATGTTCTTCCAACTGCTCTCGTCCATCGGCGATTGTGTTGTCATTGTAGGCACGTTATTGATTCCACGACGGTTCATGCTTAGCATTCTTTTGTTTTCATATGACGCATCTGATACCTAAAAAAAAAAGATAAAACTATACTTGAATGTAAGGATTAAGTTTTAAAAAGAGGTGGAAGTTTTTCTTCGAGAGCTGCCGCCCATAGTAAGAAGGCAGTAAAATCATTTCAGTTTACTGCTTTCTAGTGGAATTGCTGGTTCTTGATTTGCTATGTATGTAAATTAGGCTGGGGGAAAAAAATTTCCGTCTTTTTTTTTTCAAAATGTACCAATGTGTACAACAAAAATCCTAGCCATACGTAAATAGCAACAGAATGTCGCTTTGGGTATGTGCACACGTCCCTTATTTTAGCGGCGATAGGTTGGCGAAATCAGTTGAAATTTTGCCTGAATTAGTAGCTAATTTATTGCTAATTAATTGTCAAAAGAAAAAATTTATAGCTCTTCAATTTTTTTTTTATGACATTTTTAGCCAAAATAAGACTGAAGTTAGCGAAACCATCAGCGAAAAATTGTCGGATCAAGTTGAAAATTTGCCACAATTAGTAGCTAGTTTATTTATTGCTAATTAATTGCCAAAAGATTAACACTTTCTAATTTCCAATTGACTATTCTAAAGTCCAAATGACGCTTTCTAAAATCCAATTGATAATTCCAAATTCCAATTGACGCTTTCCAAAATCTAATTAACAATTCTAAATTCCAATTGACACTTTCTAAAGTCCAACTGAACAGTTTCCAGTTTTCTAAAATCCAATTTACGTTTTCTAGAATCCAATTAACACTTTATAATTTCCAATTGACTATTCTAAAATCCAATCTACACTTTCTAAAATCCGATTGACAGTTCTAAAATCCAATTAACGCTTTCTGAAATCCAATTAACAATTCTAAAATCCAATTAACGCTTTCTGAAATCCAACTTGAAATGGTGTAGTTTAGATTTTACAGACTTAATATTTGGTATAAAAACGACAAACTATTGATGTAAAACACCATTTACCCTAAGTGCACATACACGTCCCTTATTTTAGCGGCGATAGGTTGGCGAAATCAGTTGAAATTTTGCCTGAATTAGTAGCTAATTTATTGTTAATTAATTGCCAAAAGAAAAAATGTATAGCTCTTCAATTTTTTTTTTATGACATTTTTCGCCAAAATAAGACTGAAGTTAGCGAAACCAATAGTCGAAAAATTGTCGGATCAAGTTGAAAATTTGCCAGAATTAGTAGCTAATTTATTGCTAAATAATTGCCAAAAGAAAAAATTTATAGCTCTTCAAATTTTTTTGTTATGACATTTTTCGCCAAAATAAGACTGAAGTTAGCGAAACCAATAGTCGAAAAATTGTCGGATCAAGTTGAAAATTTGCCAGAATCAGTAGCTAATTTATTGCTATTTAATTGACAAAAGAAAAAATTTATAGCTCTTAAAATTTTTTTAATGACATTTTTCGCCAAAGTAAGACTGAAGTTAGCGAAACCATCAGCGAAAAATTGTCGGATCAAGTTGAAAATTTGCCAGAATTAGTAGATAATTTATTGCTAACTAGCTGACCCGGCAGACGTTGTCCTGCCACAAATTTATTTCCTTGTCTGTTTCACTAACCCGATCCCTATATCTATTTTAAACCATATCCCTATCTCCTTCATATAGGAGAAACCACGCCCCCTTTTTCCTTATCCCCAGTTTTTTTTGGAGGTGTCCGGGATTGATCTTATATAACTCCTCACAAAATTTCAGTGGTCTAACCTAAATACTTCTAGAGATATGGACTATGAAGTATTTTATTCGTATGGGAGGTGCCACGCCCCCTTTATCGTTAACTCGAGTTTTTTGGGAGGTATTAGGGATCGATCACATATAAACCCTCACCAAATTTCAGTGGTCTAACATAAATACTTGCAGAGATATGGGCTATGAAATGTTTCCTTCGTATGGGAGGTGCCACGCCCCCTTTTTCGTTATCTCCAGTTTTTTTGGAGATGATGGGATTAATCTTATTTAACTCCTCAAGAAATTTCAGTGGTCTAACCTAAACACTTCCCGAGATATGGACTATGAAGTATTTCATTCGTATGGGAGGTGCCACGCCCCCTTTTTCGTTACCCTAGTTTTTTAGGAGGTAGTAGGGATCGACCTCATCTAACCTCTAACCACGTTTCAGTGGTCTAACATAAGTACTTTCAGAGATATGGACTATGAAGTATTTCATTCGTATGAGATGTGCCACGCCCCCTTTTTCGTTATCCCCAGTTTTTTTGGAGGTGGTAGGGATCGATCTCATATAACCCCTTACCAAATTTCAGTGGTCTAACATGAAGACTTCCAGAGATATCGACTATGAAATATTTCATTTGTATGGGAGGTGCCACGCCCCCGTTTTCGTTATCCCCAGCTTTTTTGGAGGTGGTAGGGGTCGATCTCATATAATCCCTTACCAAATTTCAGTGGTCTAACATGAATACTTCCAGAGATATCGACTATGAAGTATTTCATTCGTTTGGGAGGTGCCACGCCCCCTTTTTGGTTAACCCCCAGTTTTATGGGTGAGAATGGTGTTGTTATCCTATAGGTCTGTACCGATTTCCAGGTCCCTACCTTAAACCCATTTAGAGATATTCACCTTGAAGAAAAATGTTTGTATGGGAGGTGCCACGCCTCCTAATATTTTGTTCTGATTTTATAACATGACCTGCGCGTGGTAATAACAAAAAAACCCCCTAAAGGAAGTATATGATTTGGTTCAGCCGTTTTCGAGTTTTAGCGTAACGACTGAACACCATTTCATTTTTATATATATAGATTGTATGGGAGGTACCACGCCCCCTTTTTCGATAACCCCAAGTTTTATGGGTGAGAATGGTGTTGTTATCCTATAGCTCTATACCAATTTTCATGTTCCTACCTTAAACACTTTTGAAGATATTCACCTTGAAAAATTCTGTTTGTATGGGAGGTGCCACGCCCCCTTTTCCGATTACCCCTTCTTTTATGTGTAAGAAGGCTTTTGATACCATATAGGTCTATACCAATTTTCAGGTCCCTACCTTGAACCCTTTCACAGATATTCTGCTTAAAAATTTAGTTTGCATGGGAGGTACCACGCCCCCTTATTGGATAACCCCCGGTTTTATAGGTGAGAGTGGTGCTGTTATCCTGTAGCTCTGTACCAATTTTCATGTTCCTACCTTAAACACTTTTGAAGATATTCAACTTGAAAAATTCAGTTTGTATGGGAGGTGCCACGCCCCCTTAATATTTTGTTCTGATTTTAAGACATGACCTGCGCGTGGTAATAACAAACAAATCCCCCAAAGGAAGTATTTCATTTGGTTCAGCCGTTTTCGAGTTTTAGCGTTACAATTATACACCATTTCATTTTTATATATCGTCGGCTTAGGTCGCAATGGTGCTAAGTCCACCTTTTGGATTTTTTCAGGTTTTGATGCAGAATGCTAGAAACAGTTAATATACACTACTTACATCATGAATTGCATAACAATTCTGTTTTTAAATGCGTATTTTGCATTGATTAGAAAAGGTGCTAAGTCCACCAATGAAAGGAAAAGGTGCTAAGTCCAAGCGAATTTGAAAATTATGAAAAAAAGCGGGTCGCTCGAAAAATAAAGCAGCGCTGTAAGTGTAAAGCAAATAATGCATTAAGAAAATGTGCAAAAATCACTAACGAAGAAAGATTGCAACTTTTTGAACAATTTTGGCAAATGGACTGGAAGCAAAAAAAACATACGTTCAAACATTGACACAAAGTGTGGAAATTTCCAGGCCCAGAAATCGAGCTGTAGCAGATCAGACTAGAAGAAGTCGTACTTTGAAATACTATTTTAAAGTTAAGGATAGATATATTCCTGTTTGTCAAACATTTTTCTTAAATACCCTGGACATTGGGAGACCTGCCGTGTTGAATTGGGTTAAAGCACCTCTTCTATCTAGCAAACCTTCGAAAATTTTGAAAAATAGTTCGTGCTCCACTGAGCGAGAAAGTTTGAATTCGTTTTTGGATTCCTTGCCAGTAATGGAGTCGCATTATTGTCGTGCAACAACACAAAAAAAGTATATTTTACCTGATTGGAGTACGAAAAAAATGATATACGACTTTTATGTAAGTAATTGGTGTACTGAACACAAAATCACTCCATTATCCATTGCACTTTTTTATGAGGCTTTCGAGAAGAAAAATTTAAAATTGTTTGCTCCTAAAAAGGACCAATGCGAAATTTGTGCGCGATATTCGACAGGAAATATTTCGGTTGATGAATATACTCTTCATCAAGAAAAAAAAAATGAAGCTGGAGAAGGATGAACGTGAAGAACCAATTGTTTTTACTGTCGATCTTCAAGCCGTGCTAATGGCTCCTAAATCGGAAGTTAGTAGTCTATATTATCGCTCAAAGTTGCAAGTGCATAATTTAGTATTTTATAACATAATTATAACGAGCTTAAAGACTTTCAAAAAAGCTATTTGTTTTTGTTAAAAAGAAGTTTTTAGCGGAGAGCTCGCAACGGAAAAATCAGGTCACTCGGTGCAAAGTCAATTTTCACATTTATGGGTTCGACTGCACAAGTAGAAAAGTAAAAAAATGTTAAATGGCTGACCTCACTTCTCCTTTGCAACTGACACTTGACCTTGATTAGTAAAGACAAATGTTTGGGCTATCATATTCAGCCTTCCATCTACATTTACTGGTCGACTTTCACAAAAGTCCATTTTCGTCAAAAGCTGTGCAATAAAATCTGCTCGTGCTTTTCTGCTATGAATCGGCGATAGTAAAACGCTGTTGTGTGATAAAGAGAAACGTCTAGGCTTTCAGAATAATGTATTTTGGTGCAAATTTTGCTACTAATTGCAGAGTAACAGAGCTTCAAAAAATAGGTCATTCGAGCTTTAAGCGCGGATTGTGGTAGAACTAGACTTAATATAAGAAATCTTAGACTAGGTAAAAATTCTACGGAAGAACCTCTAAGAACCCTCATACTCAGAAAATTGCTTTGGTTCACTCGCAGGTTTTTTGATTTCGGAAAAGGTGCTAAGTCCAGTGAAAAAAATAAAAAGTAGCTGGCGAAAAGGTGCTAAGTCCCAAAAATGCATATAACTCGGCGAAAATTAGAAATTTTTGTTTTTTTATGAGCGTGCACTTATTGTACTCTAAAATTGAGTAACATGACGTAAAAAACCGAAACTCCTAATTTAAATTTATGTTTTTATATTGTTTTTTGTCTCTCCTGTAAAATTTGAAAAATGGTACTTAGCACCATTGCGACCTAAGCCGACGATATATAGATTAATTGCCAAAATTCTGCGCTAAAATAAGACTTATTTACATAGTTACATAATTCACAGGTAAATAGTTTTTATTAAAAAGTAAAAACATCGTATTATTAACGTTTTAGAATATATATATGTAAAGAGATCATTAAAAAAAATGTTAAATAGGTACATTGCTCATAGCTATTGACAACAAACAAATACTAGCATTATATAACTTAAATCAAAAATACTTAGTTGTACCAAATTAAATATAAAATGTACATAGTAGTCACAAGTTGTGAGTTACTAATTCACAATAATTCACAGATAAATAGTTTTCATTAAAAAGTAAAATAACTTATTATTAATTAGCAATAAATTAGCTACTAATTTTGGCAAATTTTCAACTTGATCCGACAATTTTTCGACTATTGGTTTCGCTAACTTCAGTCTTATTTTGGCGAAAAATGTCATAAAAAAAAAATTTGAAGAGCTATAAATTTTTTCTTTTGGCAATCAATTAGCAATAAATTAGCTACTAATTCTGGCAAATTTTCAACTTGATCCGACAATTTTTCGACTATTGGTTTCGCTAACTTCAGTCTTATTTTGGCAAAAAATGTCATAAAAAAAAATTTGAAGAGCTATAAATTTTTTCTTTTGGCAATTAATTAGCAATAAATTAGCTACTAATTGTGGCAAATTTTCAACTTGATCCGACAATTTTTCGCTGATGGTTTCGCTAACTTCAGTCTTATTTTGGCGAAAAATGTCATAAAAAAAAAATTGAAGAGCTATACATTTTTTCTTTTGGCAATTAATTAACAATAAATTAGCTACTAATTCAGGCAAAATTTCAACTGATTTCGCCAACCTATCGCCGCTAAAATAAGGGACGTGTATGTGCACTTAGGGTAAATGGTGTTTTACATCAATAGTTTGTCGTTTTTATATCAAATATTAAGTCTGTAAAATCTAAACTACACCATTTCAAGTTGGATTTCAGAAAGCGTTATTTGGATTTTAGAATTGTTAATTGGATTTCAGAAAGCGTTAATTGGATTTTAGAACTGTCAATTGGATTTTAGAAAGTGTAAATTGGATTTTAGAATAGTCAATTGGAAATTATAAAGTGTTAATTGGATTCTAGAAAACGTAAATTGGATTTTAGAAAACTGGAAACTGTTCAGTTGGACTTTAGAAAGTGTCAATTGGAATTTAGAATTGTTAATTGGATTTTGGAAAGCGTCAATTGGAATTTGGAATTATCAATTGGATTTTAGAAAGCGTCATTTGGATTTTAGAATAGTCAATTGGAAATTAGAAAGTGTTAATTGGATTTTAGAAAACGTAAATTGGATTTTAGAAAACTGGAAATTGTTCAGTTGGACTTAAGAAAGTGTTAATTGTATTTTAGAATTGTCAATTGGATTTTGGAAAGCGACAATTGGATTTTAGATATTGTAAACTGAACTTTAGAAAGTGTCACTTGTATTTTAGAATAGTCAATTGAAATTTAGAAAGCGTCAATTGAATTCTATGTAGAAAAGGGCAATTGTAAATTAGAAAACGTAAATTGGATTTTGGAAAGCGTCAATTGTATTTTGAAAATAGTAAATTTTTATTAATTCACACGCTGCGTATACATACATATAATTGCAACAACATGGTAATGAACAAGAAATATCATTATTAAAGAATACTTACCTATCTATGTAAATGTACATACATTTGAAATGTGAATATGAATAGGTTAAATTACATAGTTTAGGAACCAGTTATAACAGATGGTTAATACGGTTACTTTAAATAAGTAAGAGTTATAAGAAAAAGTATACTAACAGCTCATGTAAAAAAAATAAATGTTCATTCACCGACCGGCATGTCCTCTTTTGCCATTGCAGCAGCGTAAGAAGTGGAGCTGTGCTGCACTGCCCTGGCGCAATCTCCTCCAGTTATCGTTGCCTTAGCGGCGTCTATAAGCGTTTCAACGTACTGTCATCTTTGCTCGCGTACTCCGGAGCCTACTGTAATGGGAACTTCCATTTGGCTTTTCACGTAGATCTTCACTTTTGCCCAAATAATTTCGATGAGGTTTAGCATAGTGCTATATGGTCCCAGCCGTAGAAGTTTGGATCTTCCACCCGTATGTTCTTCTATGACAGCTCCTATGCTTGCATGGCATGGCGTGTTGTCGCATACATCTACCAAGTCGCTAAGGCTTTTTCCCTGTTGCTCCCACGCGTCCAACATATTATGTGCCCATAAACCGCAAGCAGATGAATTAAATGAGCGTCGTTGTCTGTCAACAGTCACAATCCCTGATGCTGCGATTGCTCCTATCAAGGGGACGTTTGGCCCTCTGGCTGCAGGAAGCTGCTGCACAGCACGTCTGCCGACCCTTGACCGCCCCGGATATGCCGGCAAAACAAATTGAAATTTATTGCAAAGTATATATCAGATTCAAATTGTGCAGTACAAATTTTCTTAAATCCAATTTACGCTTTCCGAAATCCAAATTACGTTTTCTAAAATCCAATTGACGCTTTCTAATTTCCAATTGACTATTCTTAAATACAATTTATGCTTTCTAAAATCCATTTTACGTTTTCTAAAATCCAATTGACGCTTCCCAAAATCCAATTCACGCTTTCTAAAACCCAATTGACACTTTCTAAAGTCCAACTGAACAATTTCCAGTTTTCTAAAATCCAATTTACGTTTTCTAGAATCCAATTGGCGCTTTTCGAAATCCAATTAACTGTTTCTAAAATTCAATTGACTCTTTCTAATATCCGATTGACTATACGCGATACGGAATTAAAAAACGCCCGCAGGCGTTATTTCACTGCCCCATATTGATTGTCTTTTTAAGAAAGGTGAAAAAAATGACCGTAATTTTTTCAAATTTTTAAATTAAGGTCTAGAGGTCTATCATCGCTACACCGTTTCAAGTTGGATTTTAGAAAATGTCAAGTGGATTTTAGAATGCGTCAATTGGATTTCAGAATAGTCAATTGGATTTTAGAAAGCGTCAGTTGGAGTTTAGTATAGTCAATCGGATATTAGAAAGAGTCAATTGAATTTTAGAAACAGTTAATTGGATTTCGAAAAGCGCCAATTGGATTCTAGAAAACGTAAATTGGAGTTTAGAAAACTGGAAATTGTTCAGTTGGACTTTAGAAAGTGTCAATTGGGTTTTAGAAAGCGTGAATTGGATTTTGGGAAGCGTCAATTGGATTTTAGAAAACGTAAAATGGATTTTAGAAAGCATAAATTGTATTTAAGAATAGTCAATTGGAAATTAGAAAGCGTCAATTGGATTTTAGAAAACGTAATTTGGATTTCGGAAAGCGTAAATTGGATTTAAGAAAATTTGTACTGCACAATTTGAATCTGATATATACTTTGCAATAAATTTCAATTTGTTTTGCCGGCATACCCGGGGCGGTCAAGGGTCGGCAGACGTGCTGTGCAGCAGCTTCCTGCAGCCAGAGGGCCAAACGTCCCCTTGATAGGAGCAATCGCAGCATCAGGGATTGTGACTGTTGACAGACAACGAGGCTCATTTAATTCATCTGCTTGCGGTTTATGGGCACATAATATGTTGGACGCGTGGGAGCAACAGGGAAAAAGCCTTAGCGACTTGGTAGATGTATGCGACAACACGCCATGCCATGCAAGCATAGGAGCTGTCATAGAAGAACATACGGGTGGAAGATCCAAACTTCTACGGCTGGGACCATATAGCACTATGCTAAACCCTATCGAAATTATTTGGGCAAAAGTGAAGATCTACGTGAAAAGCCAAATGGAAGTTCCCATTACAGTAGGCTCCGGAGTACGCGAGCAAAGATGACAGTACGTTGAAACGCTTATAGACGCCGCTAAGGCAACGATAACTGGAGGAGATTGCGCCAGGGCAGTGCAACACAGCTCCACTTCTTACGCTGCTGCAATGGCAAAAGAGGACATGCCGGTCGGTGAATGAACATTTATTTTTTTTACATTAGCGGTTAGTATACTTTTTCTTATAACTCTTACTTATTTAACCGGGGATCTTAAAAGGTCTAGACGCATTTATGCCCTAACTAGGAGGGAAATCTGCATATTGATAGGGGTATTAACCGGTCACTGCCTCATTGGTAGGCATGCAGAAAGGATAGGAGTGCCCTACCGACGATGCTGCAGGAGTTGCAAAGATGATGAGGAGGAGGAAACAGTGGATCACCTCATCTGCAACTGTCCGGCTTTAAGCGGCGCGAGAACGCGCTTTTTGGGAGTTCCGTTCCTGGATAGCCTAAGCCAGATCGCGGAACTGGACATAAAGGACTTGATGGGCTTCATAAAGTCATCTAAGTGGTTCGAGGAGGAGTAACGGTGTTGGTTTAGGAGTGTCAGTCCCGGGATTCTGCTATGTGGAAAATCCCAACAACTCAGGGATTTTCCATATGGCTGGGTCCCGGGACTGACTTTCCTTGTGTTGGTGGTATCACAACGGGCCTTTCAAAACTGGCCTAAGTGTGCCTCTGCGGCAGCCACTTGAACCTAACCTACTTATTTAAAGTAACCGTATTAACCGTCTGTTATAACTGGTTCCTAAACTATGTAATTTAACCTATTCATATTCACATTTCAAATGTACATATGTACATTTACATAGATAGGTAAGTATTCTTTAATAATGATATTGCTTGTTCATTACCATGTTGTTGCAATTATATGTATGTATACGCAGCGTGTGAATTAATAAAAATTTACTATTTTCAAAATACAAATTTTCGCCTGCGGCGCTTTTTTTTAATAAACCCAGTATTTCAGTATTTCCAGTAATTCCAATTCACTTCTCGTTTTGCAATCGATCAACTCGTATAACCCATCACCAGAAATCATGTTTTGATTTGAAATATTTGTATCCCATTGGGTTGGGGATAAAATAGCAGCACGAATCAAGTTTGCCACGACCATGGCGAAACATTGATGCACTGCATGCTCAGGTAGAAATATTTCATCGTTTGATTGGTTCCAGGATGCATGTACGATTCGCGCTAAATCATTAATTCTAATGTAAGCATTGCGAGTTTGTGCCTCATAAGCTTGATCACAGGGTTCATTTGGGCGTTCTGGCTTGCATGGTATAACTCGTATGACATCCTGCGTGCTTAGTCGTGCAAATCGATTTACTCTTACATCTTTATACAGCGGGTTATTTGCAATCAGCCAATCAAGCGCCTTGTAGACACGATTTGGGGAGATATTATAATCTCGGGATATGTTCGCGTTCTCCAGGGTTTCAGTTACAACAACAATTCCTACGTCTGTACTCGATCGAGGAAGCATTTCAGCTAGCTTTTCGCTTACTTCGAAGATATCGAGAGCAAATAAAGTAGCTTGCCCTTTAAAGCCATATTGTTCGAATCGGCCTGGATATTTTATCACTTTGACAAAAGGAATGATGCGCTGTAACAAGTGTCGTTCCGATTCAGTAAGTACCTCAACTTCATGTAGAATATTACCGGGAAGCAAATTATTCCAATAAGCCTTTGATGGACTATGAGTCTTCGAGCTTTTCAAGTGCGCATTGCAGCGGTGGCAAAGCAGTAATTCATTTTTCTCGGCAAGCTCCGGTGGCAAGTAGGGCTTTCGCAATTTCAAAGGAAATGTTGCAACTTGATTAATGTAGCATCTTTTTTGGCAGACATCACAGCACTTGTCGCAAAGGTCATTTATTTTTGTGTCAAAACTTGTTGCAGCCTTTATATTGTGTACATAATCCTCACGACGTCGTCGTAGGTTTGCTAAGCGATCACATTTCTGAGAGTATCTCAATCTTCGTAAAAGCAATCCGATCTCATACTGATCTGTGCTTTCCGTCGCTATTGTTTTCGCATGCCGAAATGCACCCCTAGCAAGGCGAGCCCGGCGTGCTTCTACAGATTCAACTTGTCGAGATTTAGCTATCCTTTCTCTTTTTAAAATGTTTTCATTAGGTCGCTTTCGTCGTTCTTGTGCCCGGATTTTTGCATGCGATTTTAAACTAACTTCCTGTTGTGCCAGGGTCTTGAAATTTTTACCACAGTTCAGATCGCAATGACAATGCAATATTATGAAAACAAAAATCCGATAGGTGGCGCGTGGGTCGCTATATTTCCAAAAATCGCATTTATGGTGCGATTTGGCTGAAATTTGGAACATGTATTACTACCATGAAAAGAAATATTTTCCCAAAAAAAATCCGCTAGATGGAGCTGAGATCGGGGTAATAAAAACTGAAAATCCAAATTATGGACAGATTTGGCTTATATTTAGCGTGTGTATTACTTAATCAATTTCCAAATGTTTCAAAAAAAATTGGACCCGCTAGGTGGCGCGTGAGTCGCTCTATTTAAGAAATGCGAAGTTCTGTTTTCGGTGTCGATTAATTCGTTTTTCAACGAACTTCCCGTTCAGTTAGGATCTTGAAATTTTCATCATCGCTTAGTTTTATACCCCAATGCACTATAATAAAAAAATAATTCCGATAGGTGGCGCATGGGTAGAGATATTTGAAAAATTTAATTTACAGAGATTTTGCTTTCGATTTTGAACTAACTCCCCGTTGAGCTGGGGTTTTGAAATTTTCACCATCGATCAGGTTTTACTGACAATGCATTATACAAAAATTAAATTGAAGAAAAAAGGAAACCGCTAATTATTATTGAAACGCAGTTCTAATTAATTTATTAGATTTTACTGATTGTGTTTTCATTCGCGTGATTCAAGTGCTATAATTTAGTGTTAATGTAATATGAGAAAGGAGACAGCTACTCAGCGAAAGCGACGATTAGAAGCGAAGCGAAAGTTGCGAGTTAAAGGTGAGTCGAGGGTCAGTAAATTCTTAACTGATGATGAGCTGCGCAATGATGAACGCAACAAAAAACTAAATTTAATAAAAATAGAATAAAAAATTATTTTTAATTTAAAATGTTTTTAAAATGAACTAAAAACTGCAAAATAATTTCTCCTCTGCCTAAATAGATTTTTCACCACGTAGAGCTTGTCCTGAACATTTATGAGTGAGAATTCTTATAGGTATTACAGTACATGGCAAGATTGAAATCTATAAAAACATTTGGCGCTTGCTATATGGTGAAAAGATGATCTTTTAGGAAAGCTCATATCGATAGTAAGATTTTTAGAAACTTATGTGAACTATCTATATGGCGCGCCAATGTTTTTATAGATTTCAATCTTGCCATGTACTCTAATACCTATAAGAATTCTCACTCATAAATGTTCAGGACAAGCTCTACGTGGTGAAAAATCTACACTACAGCCTTGCATTTTATGGACTGTGCAGGCCCAGCACAATATGAGTAGAAGTTGTGTTCTTTCTATTGTCCCATAGTTTCGGAGGGCCGGGAACTGTATTGATCAGGTGAGTTCCATCTCTACCAAAGCCTATACGTACTGATGGAATGTCGGAATCGTAAAGCTGATCACGTCGAAATAAGGGCCAAACAATTTCACTAATAGTGCCTATGGCGCCATTTACAAGACCCTGCTCTATGTTGAGATTTGAACGGAGCATGACTTTCGCGCCGTTAAAAATTTGCAAGTTCTTCTCTAATCCGCCAGTCTTGTTAGTATCTTCCCACACAATATTGTCGATGTTAACATTTTCAATATTTCTTGTCGCATTGACTAACACATCCTGAGCCCGAATCGTGTAAATTCGGACTTCTGCTCGATATCGTTCAAGGACGGATCTGTTATATGCATCAACTTGTGCACGGGTTGGATATATACGGATTGCTCCATCAAAATTGAAATCTCCAGATGTATCTTGTATTACTTTAGACATCAGAATGTCAAAATGTGCGGCTTTCAACTCTCCGACACGTAAGGCATTTAAAATATCGGCAAATGTAGTGTCTCCTTGCTGTCGCATATTGTCTGTCAACTCCACAAGGCTAAAAAGTCGCCATAAATGAGTAGCTGGAACAAATCTCGCAGGCTGGTGGAAAACCTGACTTCCTCGGATTGGTGGTAATTGCAATAAGTCTCCAAAAACCATAACATTGATGCCGCCGAATGGTTCGTTTTCATTTTTTTTTTAACTGCCGTAATCTAGAATCGATCATACATAACATTTCATACGGCACCATTGAAATCTAATCTATAAAGAGGAATTCGATGTCTTTCCACTGATTTCGCAAGACCTTCAAAAAGTTACCCGTCAAGGGAGCCAAATTTCCTACAATTTTCCCGTCTTTTTCAACTGGTAATTTGAATAGTGTATGCAGCGTTGTTCCACCTACCAGTCGTGCAGCTACCCCGGTCAATGCACCCACTTTAACTGCTTTCTTCCCGTAACAGCGATTAACTTGTTCTTTAATGGTATTGAATGTGAAGGTTTTGCCAACTCCTGCTCCTCCAGTAACAAACATTCTGATGCGATTTTGACTTCCATTAATTTGATTTTGGATCCTTTGAGTAACAGTGTTAATAAATCTCGCTGTCGAAAATTAAGTGCAGCACAAACGTTACGGAACTGCTCATCGTTTGCTCGGTAGGTTCATTTTCAAGTTCTGCTTCTATAAAGTCTTCTGGGTTTTCGAGAAGATTAAAAGCGTGCGCCTGATTAAACGCGGTTTCAAGTTGCCTATCTCTCGCACGATGTATTTCGAGGTATGCATTTGTTTCTCTCAAGTGGTCCTCGCGCGCAAGAAAAGCCTCGCGTGCAGTGTTATGTTCATCAATTAATTCACCCTCCGAGTAAAATGGTACATACTGTAGGAGCAAGCTATAAAAATAATTGTCTGGATCTGTTGTCATTTGAAAGAATGGCACTCGTACCACAGCTGGAGTATTTCTAATAACCATTTTGGTGTTGTTTGTCAGATTGATAAGTCTGCGTCTTGTCGGTTGCTCTTCTACTTCTACATCGATACTTTCTTCACTATCTCCCGAATTATTTTTATAAAAGGGCTCGAAATTCATAGCGAACTCCATCAAACACATATTTGGAAAATTATAACCCTGCTCTTCTTGCCTTGGACGATTTGCGTAACGCGTAAACATGTTTAAGCAAAGTCCAACTGCTTGGTTATCCTCGAATCTTATCACCTAATATCGTTGATCGGGCTTTCTTGTATTCAAGAATACACACTTTCTTGAACTCGAACGAAGCGGCAGGTGACAGAGTCGATAAACGCATTCTGATGCTGAAACTTGCCAGTTGAATCTGTAGAAGCACGCCGGGCCCGCCTTGCTAGGGGGGCATTTCGGCATGCGAAAACAATAGCGACGGAAAGCACAGATCAGCATGAGATCGGATTGCTTTTACGAAGGTTGAGATACTCTCAGAAATGTGATCGCTTAGCAAACCTACGACGACGTCGTGAGGATTATGTACACCATATAAAGGCTGCAACAAGTTTTGACACAAAAATAAATGATCTTTGCGACAAGTGCTGTGATATCTGCCAAAAAAGATGCTACATTAATCAAGTTGCAACATTTCCTTTGAAATTGCGAAAGCCCTACTTGCCACCGGAGCTTGCCGAGAAAAACGAATTACTGCTTTGCCACCGCTGCAATGCGCACTTGAAAAGCTCGAAGACTCATAGTCCATCAAAGGCTTATTGGAATAATTTGCTTCCCGGTAATATTCTACATGAAGTTGAGGTACTTACTGAATCTGAACGACACTTGTTACAGCGCATCATTCCTTTTGTCAAAGTGATAAAATATCCAGGCCGATTCGAACAATATGGCTTTAAAGGGCAAGCTACTTTATTTGCTCTGGATATCTTCGAAGTAAGCGAAAAGCTAGCTGAAATGCTTCCTCGATCGAGTAGAGACGTAGGAATTGTTGTTGTAACTGAAACCCTGGAGAACGCGAACATATCCCGAGATTATAATATCTCCCCAAATCGTGTCTACAAGGCGCTTGATTGGCTGATTGCAAATAACCCGCTGTATAAAGATGTAAGAGTAAATCGATTTGCACGACTAAGCACGCAGGATGTCATACGAGTTATACCATGCAAGCCAGAACGCCCAAATGAACCCTGTGATCAAGCTTATGAGGCACAAACTCGCAGTGCTTACATTAGAATTAATGATTTAGCGCGAATCGTACATGCATCCTGGAACCAATCAAACGATGAAATATTTCTACCTGAGCATGCAGTGCATCAATGTTTCGCCATGGTCGTGGCAAACTTGATTCGTGCTGCTATTTTATCCCCAACCCAATGGGATACAAATATTTCAAATCAAAACATGATTTCTGGTGATGGGTTATACGAGTTGATCGATTGCAAAACGAGAAGTGAACCAGGTGCATATCTAATTGATGATCATGGCTATTTGGAGATCAGAAATCTTGATGTAGTAAGGCACGACATCCTGATGTTTGATAACGCCTTCGTGGTTGACTATGATGATTTAAATGCCGCCTTCAATGGCAGTTTATGTGACAGGGAGAATGATGGAGTTAATTTTTTAAAACTTCGTGACTCGATTAACCTATTGTTCGACGAACATAGTGTTGGAGTTTTTGTTGTTGCTGGCAGTGCATATGGGCTTATGCATTATGAAAACAAGTTCTTTTTCACTGATTCGCATTCATGTGGGCCAAAGGGAACAAGAGTATCATAACACGGAAAAGCCTGTGTTATAGAATGTGATGATCTATCGTATTATTCGTCGAACTGTGCATTCTGATTCCGGCACTCAGTTTGCAATTAATTCCATCAAAGTTACCGTGAAAGGTGGAGTGTTACCGATGCAGCAATATTTACAGATGGTTGCAGAATCTCCTACCGAAATTCCTGAAGCAAATAGATCGCAGTTTATTCCTATGCAAACGTCAGTAATGTTACCAGTAGATCATGAAGAGCCAGATGTTAATGATGCACACAGAATAGTTTTTGTCAACATGAATCATGTTAAACTAACAAGAAAGATCCTGTTAAATTTGCATGAGATAATGAGGCATATAATGCTGTTTTAACAGGAATTCATGTTAACTTTACAGGAATTCATGATAATTTAACAGGCAGTCATGTTAACTTAACAGGAGTTCACGTTAATTTAACAGTAATTCATGTTAATTTAACACGAAGTGAAGTTATTCAACACGAGCTTCATGTTAAAATAACATGATCGATAGTGTTGAAAAATAATAACCTGAAAAAGTGTTGATTTTACATGAAAATTTTTCTGGGTGTGTATTCGAAGAAAATGAAAACTTAAACAAAATCGTTCGCAAAACTAAAAACAATATTGTGAACGTCAACAGGGAGATAAAGGCAGAGGAGTTCGCATGGTTTTATCTCTTTCCATATGGCACAAATGGCTTACACGAAGAGCGCCCAGTGAAAATTACCCCATTAGACTATTACCAGCAGCGAATTTTAGGCTCGGATACACGTTTTCAAAGGACAGACTATTTGTTTTACGCACTTTCTATGTTTGAATATTATCGAGTGCAATCGACCATTAATGCATGTGGTAGAGCCGTAAGAGGGCAAGAGGGAGTTGTCAGCGACCTTCATCTATCTTAAGAATTTCGAGGATCGGTCTCATATTGGCGAACAGCTCACAATGAACTAATTGCTTTTATTCGATGTCTTGGTCCTCCAACATGGTTTATAACGATTTGAATTGGCTTGACATGCGCAGGGCTCTTTTAAATGCAGATGGCAGGCCCAATGAAAACCCCAGCCAATTACCTATTAATGAAGTCCAGCGTATGATTGAATCTTACCCAGTTACATTGAGCCGACATTTTTCCCGACGTGTCGATGCTTTCATGAAAGAAGTAAAGCAAGAAAACGATCTTCTTGGTGGAAAAGTCACCGATTACTGAACTCGAATTGAGTTCCAGAACCGTGGAAGTCCACATGTTCACCTTGTAGTGTGGTTTGAAAATGCTCCATCCTTTGAAAGCCCAGAAGGACTGGCATATATTGATAATGTAATATCATGCCACTTACCGAACGAAGAAGAAGATTCAGATTTAAGAGCACTTATCAAACGAACCCAAATTCATCGTCATACTAGTACTTGTAACAAAAACAACTCTGCAATATATCGATTCGCATTTCCTCGCATTCCATGCCCACAAACACGTATCGTACCGCCGAGTTCAGACGAGTTTATTCGGAATGGTTGACGATTTTGCACTTTAAAAAGAACACCGGCTGAATTATGGGCTAATAATTATAATAAGCGAATTCTCCAATTCTGGAATGCCAATATGGACATACAACCATGTGGATTAAATAAGTCCATAGCCCACTACATCGCCAAATATATTTCAAAGACGGAACCAACCGACGTAAATTTGGGGGTAGCACAAGCCATTCGTTAAATTCGTAACTACGAAACTAATATTGCAAAAAGGCTGTTCAAATCTTGCATGAGAATTTTGAAAGAACGGCAAGTTTCAGCATCAGAATGCGTTTATCGACTCTGTCACCTGCCGCTTCGTTCGAGTTCAAAGAAAGTGTGTATTCTTGAATACAAGAAAGCCCGATCAACGATATCAGGTGATAAGATTCGAGGATAACCAAGCAGTTGGACTTTGCTTAAACATGTTTACGCGTTACGCAAATCGTCCAAGGCAAGAAGAGCAGGGTTATAATTTTCCAAATATGTGTTTGATGGAGTTCGCTATGAATTTCGAGCCCTTTTATAAAAATAATTCGGGAGATAGTGAAGAAAGTATCGATGTAGAAGTAGAAGAGCAACCGACAAGACGCAGACTTATCAATCTGACCAACAACACCAAAATGGTGATTAGAAATACTCCAGCTGTGGTACGAGTGCCATTCTTTCAAATGACTACAGATGCAGAAAATTATTTTTATAGCTTGCTCCTACAGTATGTACCATTTTACTCGGAGGGTGAATTAATTGATGAACATAACACTGCACGCGAGGCTTTTCTTGCGCGCGAGGACCACTTGAGAGAAACAAATGCATACCTCGAAATACATCGTGCGAGAGATAGGCAACTTGAAACCGCGTTTAATCAGGCGCACGCTTTTAATCTTCTCGAAAACCCAGAAGACTTTATAGAAGCAGAACTTGAAAATGAACCTACCGAGCAAACGATGACGGATGAGCAGTTCCGTAACGTTTGTGCTGCACTTAATTTTCGACAGCGAGATTTATTAACACTGTTACTCAAAGGATCCAAAATCAAATTAATGGAAGTCAAAATCGCATCAGAATGTTTGTAATACGGCTGATACATTAGCGCAAATTCCGAATTATCTCCGCTTTTGGGAGTTAACTTGAGCATAATCTTCATTATAAACACCCAAAAATTAAGAAGATTTGAGCAGATATCATAACTATTTGACCGCTACTGTCATCGATAAATAAACAAACATCGCAACGACCACTACCAAAATTACGAGTTCGCCGCTACTGGACACTAGGTGTCACCAAAAAATACCGACATCTATTTTAAACCGCAAGTACTACAACCGAAGCCATCTAGTGCGCTGATTGTTAATCTTCAATTTTGTGTGTATCAGCGTAAAATTTGGATCTGATTAAAGAAGATTTATTGGAGGTAATCTCCGTGTGTGTATCCATAGCATTACTGGAGGAGCAGGAGTTGGCAAAACCTTCACATTCAATACCATTAAAGAACAAGTTAATCGCTGTTACGGGAAGAAAGCAGTTAAAGTGGGTGCATTGACCGGGGTAGCTGCACGACTGGTAGGTGGAACAACGCTGCATACACTATTCAAATTACCAGTTGAAAAAGACGGGAAAATTGTAGGAAATTTGGCTCCCTTGACGGGTAACTTTTTGAAGGTCTTGCGAAATCAGTGGAAAGACATCGAATTCCTCTTTATAGATTAGATTTCAATGGTGCCGTATGAAATGTTATGTATGATCGATTCTAGATTACGGCAGTTAAAAAAAAAATGAAAACGAACCATTCGGCGGCATCAATGTTATGGTTTTTGGAGACTTATTGCAATTACCACCAATCCGAGGAAGTCAGGTTTTCCACCAGCCTGCGAGATTTGTTCCAGCTACTCATTTATGGCGACTTTTTAGCCTTGTGGAGTTGACAGACAATATGCGACAGCAAGGAGACACTACATTTGCCGATATTTTAAATGCCTTACGTGTCGGAGAGTTGAAAGTCGCACATTTTGACATTCTGATGTCTAAAGTAATACAAGATACATCTGGAGATTTCAATTTTGATGGAGCAATCCGTATATATCCAACCCGTGCACAAGTTGATGCATATAACAGATCCGTCCTTGAACGATATCGAGCAGAAGTCCGAATTTACACGTGCTCCGTTCAAATCTCAACATAGAGCAGGGTCTTGTAAATGGCGCCATAGGCACTATTAGTGAAAATGTTTGGCCTTTATTTCGACGTGATCAGCTATACGATTCCGACATTCCATCAGTACGTATAGATTTTGGTAGAGATGGAACTCACCTGATCAATCCAAAGTCAATACAGTTCCCGGCCCTCCGAAACTATGGGACAATAGAAAGAACACAACTTCTACTCATATTGTGCTGGGCCTGCACAGTCCATAAAATGCAAGGCTGTAGTGTAAGCAACGCAGTTGTATATCTCGGATCCAAACTTTTTGCAAAGGGACAGGCCTATGTCGCACTAATCGTGTGAGATCGTTGGATGGCTTGCAAATTGATGAAGTAGATTGCTCTAAACTTACTAGTAGTACGCCATGCAACGAAGATGCAATGACGGAAATGCGCAGAATGAGAAATTTATTAGATGCATCGCCTTAGGTTATTCATGTTAATATAAATATATTTCGAATTAATATCAATGCATTGACTTATTTTATATCGCATAAAAAATGTTAATAAATTTACAATTATAATAGAAAATTGATTTTTAAACCTGACATGCAATATTCGATTACAATCTCAATTAGGCAATTTTCACAAACTCACAACTAAAAAGCATAAATAAAAATAGAATAAAAAAATATTTTTAATTTAAAATGTTTTTAAAATGAACTAAAAACTGCAAAATAATTTCTCCTCTGCCTAAATAGATTTTTCACCACGTAGAGCTTGTCCTGAACATTTATGAGTGAGAATTCTTATAGGTATTACAGTACATGGCAAGATTGAAATCTATAAAAACATTGGCGCGCCATATAGATGGTTCACATAAGTTTCTAAAAATCTTACTACCGATATGAGCTTTCCTAAAAGATCATCTTTTCACCATATAGCAAGCGCCAAATGTTTTTATAGATTTCAATCTTGCCATGTACTGTAATACCTATAAGAATTCTCACTCATAAATGTTCAGGACAAGCTCTACGTGGTGAAAAATCTATTTAGGCAGAGGAGAAATTATTTTGCAGTTTTTAGTTCATTTTAAAAACATTTTAAATTAAAAATAATTTTTTATTCTATTTTTATTAAATTTAGTTTTTTGTTGCGATCATCATTGCGCAGCTCATCATCAGTTAAGAATTTACTGACCCTCGACTCACCTTTAACTCGCAACTTTCGCTTCGCTTCTAATCGTCGCTTTCGCTGAGTAGCTGTCTCCTTTCTCATATTACATTAACACTAAATTATAGCACTTGAATCACGCGAATGAAAACACAATCAGTAAAATCTAATAAATTAATTAGAACTGCGTTTCAATAATAATTAGCGGTTTCCTTTTTTCTTCAATTTAATAATTCAAAATCAGCAGAGCCAACTTTTTATGCATAATTGCTCAAAAGAGTGAAAGAATTAGCCGAATGTTGCATTCTTCAGCGCCATCTGCATATCAATAGACAATGCTCATAAGAGAAAGGAATTCGCCGCGTGGTAAGTAAAGGTACTTTTGGAATACACCACGCGGCGAATTCCAATCTTCTTTCTATGGCAATAGGGAAAAACGACTAAACAAGGGTGATGATTGGATTTTTGCAAATAAAGCAATATTTTAGATTTTTTTTTTGTATAATGCATTGTCAGTAAAACCTGATCGATGGTGAAAATTTCAAAACCCCAGGTCAACGGGGAGTTAGTTCAAAATCGAAAGCAAAATCTCTGTAAATTAAATTTTTCAAATATCTCTACCCATGCGCCACCTATCGGAATTATTTTTTTATTATAGTGCATTGGGGTATAAAACTAAGCGATGATGAAAATTTCAAGATCCTAACTGAACGGGAAGTTCGTTGAAAAACGAATTAATCGACACCGAAAACAGACCTTCGCATTTCTTAAATAGAGCGACTCACGCGCCACCTAGTGGGTCCAATTTTTTTTGGAACATTTGGAAATTGATTAAGTAATACACACGCTAAATATTAGCCAAATCAGCCCATAATTTGGATTTTCAGTTTTTATTACCCCGATCTCAGCTCCATCTAGCGGATTTTTTTTTTGGAAAATATTTCTTTTCATGGTAGTAATACATGTTCCAAATTTCAGCCAAATCGCACCATAAATGTGATTTTTGGAAATATAGCGACCCACGCGCCACCTATCGGATTTTTGTTTTCATAATATTGCATTGTCATCGCGATCTGAACTGTGGTAAAAATTTCAAGACCCTGGCACAACAGGAAGTTAGTTTAAAATCGCATGCCAAAATCCGGGCACAAGAACGACGAAAGCGACCTAATAAAAACATTTTAAAAAGAGAAGCTTTGGCACAATGGAAATGCACGAAATATGAGACCTTGTGAATTGTATGCTAATGATGATTTCATTTCCATAAAAATGCATTCAACCCTCTAAAAGTGTACCTTCACAGTATGCACTGCTTTCGATAAAACGAACACATATCACTACCCTGATTTCAAATTAATTATATAAACAATTCAGCTATTCTTAATTTGTCAAGAAAAAATAGTAGCAGTTGATTTGAAGGGCATTGATCTTTTTTTGTGTTTTGAAAATGCTACTTTTATGAAACGGGCACACATTTTGTTTGATGTTTTGCTTTGGTTTTGCCTTTCGAATTGCAATCGAACAAAAAAAAAAAGAGTGCAATGAAAAAGTTAATTTTTTGGCTGAAACGAAACCACCATAAATCAAATGCAACTCAACATTCTTAAATCGTGAACTATTCGGCCTAACTCTGACTATAGAAACGAGGGTCCATCGAAAGCAAGGCAAATTTCGGTGGTGAAATTATTTTTGCATCTTAACTTTAGATTCCAGAATTTGTAGCATCTTATATTTTTTGTTGTGACCATCGTTGTATATTTTTTGTTATTTTGACAGTCACAATAAGCCTAATTAATTACTGGTTGTTGCCGCAGCTGGGCTTATGTTTGTTAGTTTATGTAAAGTTGTACTCTAAGAAGTAGTCTGTTCTGTGTCATAACTAGAAGTCGATAAATATGTAGTTGCTTAATCGTGATCGCCAAATACCCATATCTACTTTACAATTAAACTAAAGTTAGGGCATAGTGTGTCAGTACATGTGAGAACTTTTCTTTTGACAACACACATCAATACGAATTAAGAAAGTTATAAAAAATATAATTTACCCAAAAGTTGATCGTGTTTTTATACCTTTCATGAACATGAAATGGTATTATAACTTTGGTCCGATGTTTGTAAATATGAGAAGAAGAAGAGAAAGACCCATCATTAAGTATACCGAAATGATCAGGATGACGAGATAAGTTGATTTGCCATGAAATATCGATGTTGAAAATCATTGAGATGGGATAAATATTTCACATAGCTCCCATACAATTGATTATTCCGATAAGCGGATTTTGGGCTATAACTCCTGTAATTAAACACGTAGGAACGTGAAATTTTGGAAGCATCGCTATTTTTATATGTGAAATATCGATGTTGAAAATCATCGAGATGGGATAAATATTTCACATAGCCCCCATTCAATGGATTGTTCCGATAAACGGTCTTTGGTAGATAACTCCTGTAATTATAACGGTAGGAACGTGAAATTTCGTAGCTGTTGCTATTTTATAGACCAAGATCCCAGAGCCTAAAAGCGTCACTTATTTTATAATGGATGAAACCAATACCGATCGATAGTCCTCCCCGAATCTAGAAAGAATGTGAAAATTTTAAAGCTGTACCTATGACAAGGGCCTAGGAATCCGGGGTCAAAGTCGCCAAAAAATGACCCTAACTTCACTTATTTTATAATGGATGATTTTCACATATTTGACGTAGATTACCACCCCGCGTCAGTATCAAGTGTTGTTAGACCCGTACCAGTGACAAGGCTCCAGCCAGACACCCCCAGTTCGCGGATTTTCCTATGGAAATTTATTCTGTTTTACTAATTTCACGCATTTGGGCCACTTTGGCTGCTTTTAACTACCCAATATTTTCCCATTTTTTGTAGAACACTACCCTCAAGTAGTATCAGGAATTTTTAGACTTCGTCCCATGGAAAAAACTTCAGCCAGACACCTCAAAACTCGGGAAATTTCACTAATTTTTACTGCGCTTTCACATGTTTAAGCGGATTTGACCAACTTTGGCCTCTTTTAAATAACAGATCTTTACACATGTGTCGTAAAATGCTACCCTTAAGTAGAATCAAGCATTTCTAGACATCATCCCATGGAAAAAACTTCAGCCAGACACCTGAAAGTTCGAGAACTATTTTCCTATTAATTTGCTTTCTCTTGTTTGTCCCACTTTCACTAATTTTTAAATGATAGATCTTTTCACATGTGTCGTAGGACACTACCCTTAAGTAGTTTCAGTAATTTTTAGACCTCGTCCCATGGCAAAAACTTCAGCCAGACACCTCAAAACTCGGGAAATTTCACTAATTTTTACTGCGCTTTCACATGTTTAAGTGGATTGACAAACTTTGACTACTTTTAAATAGCAGATCTTCACACATGTGTCGTAAAATGCTATCCTTAAGTAGAATCAAGCATTTCCAGACATCATCCATGGCAAAAACTTCAGCCAGACACCTAAAAGTTCGGGAACTTTTATTTTCCTATTAATTAGCTTTCTCTTGTTTTGTCCACTTTCACTAATTTTAAATGATAGATCTTTTCACATGTGTCGTAGGACACTACCCTTAAGTAGTTTCAGTCATTTCTAGACTTCGCCCCATGGCAGAAACTTCAGCAGACACCTCAAAGCTCGGGATTTTCACTAATTTTTACAGAGATTTCACTTGTTTCAGCAGGTTTCTCCAACTTTGTCCACGTTTAAACGGCGAATCTTTACACATGTGTCGTATAACACTACCCTTAAACAGTATCAGGCATTTCCGGACATTCATTCCATGAAAAAAACTTGAACCAAACAACCCAAAGCACGGGAACTTTTCATCATTTTTACTGTGCTTTCACATGTTCAAATGGGTTTACCCAACTTTGGCTGCTTTTAAATGGCGGATCGCTACAACTGTATCGTATAACACTACTATTAACTAATATTAGGCTTTTGAGACTTCGCCCCATGACAAAAACTTCAGCCAGACACCTCAAAGTTGAGGAAATTTCATAATTCTTGCTGCGAATTCACATGTTTAACTGCGTTGGTCTAACTTTGGCTGCTTTAAAAGGCAGATAATTTCACATGTGTCATAGAAGACCACCCTTAAGTGGTATCAGGTACTTTTTGACTTCGCCCCATGTCAAAAACTTCAGCCAGACACCTCAAAACTGAGGAATTTTTATAATTCTTACTGCACTTTCACATGTTTAAGCGAATTTGTCCAACTTTGGCTGTTTTTGAAAGGCAGATCCTTGCATGTGTCGAGGAACACTATCTCCAAGTAGTATCAGGCATTTTTATACTTCATCCCATGGAAAAAACTTCAGCCAGACACCTCAAGCCTGAGGAATTTTCATAGTTCTTACTGCTTTTTCACATGTTTAATCGGGTTGTCCAACTTCGGCTGCTTTTAAAGAGCAGATCTTTTCACATGTGTCATAGAAGACCCCCTTAAAGAAGGATCGGCTATTATTATACTTCGCCTCATGTCAAAAACTACAGTCAGACACCTCAAAACTGAGGAATTTTTCATAATTATTACTGCGATTTCACAGGTTTAAGCGAGTTGGTCCAACTTTTGCTGTTCGTAAAGGGCATATCTACACACATGTGTCATAGAAGACCACCTTAAAGAAGCATCGGGTATTTGTATACTTCGCCCCATGTCAAAAACTACAGCCAGACACCTCAAAACTGAGGAATTTTCATAATTCTTACTGCGATTTCACAGGTTTAAGCGAGTTCCCTGCAGCGAAACCTCAAACTAATCAGAAAAATACTAGTATAGAACTATAATTTTCTGGCAGAACTCATACTAGTCAGGAAATATCCATTTTCATACCAGTATACAAATAGAATTTTCCGGCTGAACCCATACTAGTCAGGAAATATCCATTCCATACTAGTATACAACTAGATTTTTCTGGATGAAATTATACCAGTTGAAAAAAAACAAAATTCATTCGTTCGTTTTCTCTTATAATTCATAGATACTTTTTCGTGATAGGGTAAATACAAATAGCCGCTGCTTTCTTAAGAATAAACATGAAAATAAAGTCAAATGATAAAATAAAGGGTAAGCCAGGAAAATTCTGGTTGAAAACATACTAGTCCAGGTTAAAAGCCTTTTTGACTAGTATATTCCATACTGGTCCTTTTTGGACTAGTTAATTTTTGGAAATTATACTAGTCCAGGATGAACTAGGATGCAACTGGTATCTTACAACTAGCATGAAACTGGTATTTCCTGACTAGAAAATAACTGGTATATTCTGGTCGAAATCTGACAATTTACATCTTGTAGGACATCAACACGTAAAAAATACCAGTTGCTTATATGGAAAAAAGACAGAACACCGGGCCCAACTAGTCAGTGTTCTGTCTTTGTTCCATATAAGCCCGGTGCACCAACTAGTTGTAAAGTAGTTTTCAACTAGTTGCTTTCGCTGCAGGGTAGCGACATAAGAGTGACACTGTCTGAAATGCAACAAATTCCACATCTGAACACTTTGTATGGGCTGAACTGTTCTAATTTGCTTGATCATGTCCTATGGAGAGATCAATTGCGAAAAAAAACTCGAGCTTTAAGGTGTTTGGATGTTGTTTTGGTCATGGGAAGATCTCCAAAAATGCCTGATACCACTTGAGAGTTGCGTTCTACGACACATGTGTAAATATTCGCCTTTTAAAAATAGTCAAAGTTGGACAAACCTGCTTAAACAATCGAAAGCACAGTAAGAATTATGAAAACTACCCAGATTTAAGGCGTCTGGTTAAAGTATTTGTCATAAGGCGAAGTCTAAAAGTACCTGGTACCACGTAAGGGTGGTCCTCTATGTCACCATTGAAAATATCTGCCCTTTAAAAGCAGCCCAGAGTAGACCAACCATCTCAAACATGTGAAAACGCAGTAAGAATTATAAAAATTTCTCAGTTTTGAGGTGTCTGGCTGTAGTTTTTGACATGGGCGAAGTATAAAAATACCCGATACTTCTTTAAGGTGGTCTTCTATGACACATGTGTGAAGATATGCCCTTTACGAACAGCAAAAGTTGTACGAACTTGCTTAAACCTGTGAAATCGCAGTAAGAATTATGAAAATTCCTCCAGTTTTGAGGTGTCTGACTGTAGTTTTTGACATGGGGCGAAGTATAAAAATAGCCGATCCTTCTTTAAGGGGGTCTTCTATGACACATGTGAAAAGATCTGCTCTTTAAAAGCAGCCGAAGTTACGAACTCGCTTAAAACTTTGAAATCGCAGTAAGAATTATGAAATTCCTCAGTTTTGAGGTGTCTGGCTGAAATTTTTGACATGGGGCGAAGTCAAAAAGTACCTGATACCACTTAAGGGTGGTCTTCTATGACACATGTGAAATTATCTGCCCTTTAAAAGCAGCCAAAGTTAGACCAACGCAGTTAAACATGTGAATTCGCAGCAAGAATTATGAAATTTCCCCAGCTTTGAGGTGTCTGGCTGAAGTTTTTGTCATGGGGCGAAGTCTAAAAATGCCTAATATTAGTTAATAGTAGTGTTATACGATACATTTGTAGCGATCCGCCATTTAAAAGCAGCCAAAGTTGGGTAAACCCATTTGACCATGTGAAAGCACAGTAAAAATGATGAAAAGTTCCCGTGCTTTGGGTTGTTTGGCTTAACTTTTTTTCATGGAATGAAGTCCGGAAATGCCTGATACTGTTTAAGGGTAGTGTTATACGACACATGTGTAAAGATCCGCCGTTTAAACGTGGAAAAAGTTGGAGAAACCTGCTGAAACAAGTGAAATCTCTGTAAAAATTAGAGAAAATCCCGAGCTTTGAGGTGTCTGGCTGAAGTTTTTGCCATGGGGCGAAGTATAGAAATGACTGAAACTACTTAGGGGTAGTGTCCTACGAAACATCTGAAAAGATCCGTCGTTTAGAAGTTGTAAAAGTGGGACAAACAAGAGAAAGCAAATTAATAGGAAAATAAAAGTTACCGAACTTTGAGGTGTCTGGCTGAAGTTTTTGCCATGGGATGATGTCTGGAAATGCTTGATTCTACTTAAGGGTAGCATTTTACGACACATGTGTGAAGATCTGCTATTTAAAAGTAGTCAAAGTTTGTCAAATCCACTTAAACATGTGAAAGCGCAGTAAAAATTAGTGAAATTTCCCGAGTTTTGAAGTGTCTGGCTGAAGTTTTTGCCATGGGACGAGATCTAAAAATTACTGAAACTACTTAAGGGTAGTGTCCTACGACACATGTGAAAAGATCTATCATTTAAAATTAGTAAAAGTGGGACAAAGAAGAGAAAGCAAATTAATAGGAAAATAAAAGTTCTCGAACTTTCAGGTGTCTGGCTGAAGTTTTTTCCATGGGATCATGTTTGGAAATGCTTCATTCTACTTAAGGGTAGCATTTTACGACACATGTGTTTAAAAGAGGCCAAAGTTGGTCAAATCCGCCTAAACATGTGAAAGCGCAGTAAAAATTAGTGAAATTTCCCGAGTTTTGAGGTGTCTGGCTGAAGTTTTTGCCATGGGACGAAGTCTAAAAATTCCTGATACTACTTTAGGGTAGTGTTCTACAAAAAATGGGAAAATATTGGGTAGTTAAAAGCAACCAAAGTGGCCCAAATGCGTGAAATTGGTAAAACAGAAAAAATTTCTATAGGAAAATCCGCGAACTG
Organism: Campiglossa producta; assembly: GCA_964058755.1. Lineage (NCBI taxonomy): Eukaryota > Metazoa > Arthropoda > Insecta > Diptera > Tephritidae > Campiglossa > Campiglossa producta. The sequence continues at coordinate 50,845,951 of CAXKVI010000004.1, forward strand.
GGGGTGTCTGGCTGGAGCCTTGTCACTGGTACGGGTCTAACAACACTTGATACTGACGCGGGGTGATAATCTACGTCAAATATGTGAAAATCATCCATTATAAAATAAGTGAAGTTAGGGTCATTTTTTGGCGACTTTGACCCCCGATTCCTAGGCCCTTGTCATAGGTACAGCTTTAAAATTTTCACATTCTTTCTAGATTCGGGGAGGACTATCGATCGGTATTGGTTTCATCCATTATAAAATAAGTGACGCTTTTAGGCTCTGGGATCTCGCTCTATTAGAATGTGGAATGTCGAGGTTAAAAATCAATGAGATTGGACCAGTAAAACACATCGCCCCCATATAATCGACAGTTCCGATAATTTCGGTATGAGCTAAAGTTAAATTCACACAGGCACAGCCGAAGACAGCTTTCCTTACTTGTTTCCTTTTTTTTGTTTTTTATTTTTATTTTCGGGCTCAACACTATCACGCACATGACACGAAATCGCATTTTCAAACACGAGCACACGGACACACGCGTGCGTGTTTCGTGTCACGGTCAAAAACACGCACGACGCCAACCTCCAGTTCCTTATATCAACTTTTTTTTTGCAAATATTGGGTTCGTCGGGCGGAATATGATACATTTTGCACTAAAAATAAGCTGTGCAAAATTTCACTCGAATTGGATATCTTTTAGAACTTGCACGTTGCATTTGAAAGTTTTAAACGCTTTATGCATTCAAGGTGCAGCAGATTATATATCAACATTGATAGACGTAAACTTGGTACACATTTACTGCGTGAAAAATCCTGCAGATTCCTATTCTGAAGAGAAAAATTCGCTATAGGTTTTGAGATTAGTTATTGTTTTTAAAAAAGTGAGAAAACACCATTTTTGTATTTTACGAAAAATCCCCAGCTTTGCTTATCCGATCGAACCCCACTAATCACCGGATTAAAGATCTTCTGTAACTATAAAACCCACCATGTAATGGTTTTCAATCAGATGACCAGATTAGGAGCTATTAGCAGATTAATGAGAGAAATATAGCACAATTTCAAGTCATCTCGTAGTATGTATTGATATACAGCGAAAACCAAAGTATATTAAACAAAGTAATAGTGAACTTGACAGTTCTCTCTTTTCTGTAGTAGTTTTCCCGTCAAATGAAATAAAATATTAACCCGTTCTGTTTCAAGATTTTTAAATTTTTTCAATAGTGTGAAGAAATAGCAAATTGTTTCATATAAATACGATATCGCTTGTCTCAGTTCGTTGCACGTTTAAATACAGTTTAGAGTTCGGATTAGCTAGACTCTAGCATATTTTAGCTAAGATGAATGGTCTAATCTTTTTTCAACTGGATGGTAGACCGAAAACGAAACTGTAAGCGATTAAAATCGATTCATGACCCCTTCGGGTTAGGGGTTTAGAATATGCCCGTAGTGGAATGCCTGTCGCAAGAGGCGACTAAAATCCATTTCGGCCACGGTCACGGGGATAAAGAAATCGGCAATGGGAATAGTGCCATAAGGTGGTTCGGCAGCTGTGAGAGCATAGACTCAATACCGTGCAACTCTGTTTGGTCCGTCACGTCCAAAGATGACTTGATCCGAAACTTTCTCCCTTTTTCATTGTTTACTTAAAAGGGGTACTGATTATGTGCTGCTACTTGGCAGCACTGCATAATCGAGGAACATTTGCCAGCAGAAGCAGCGAAAAACTGGTTACCAGACAAAATATATTGGCAGAAAACAGTGGGTTATTTGGGATTTCAGTTAAACAGGCGCTAAGATCGCAATAAATAAGAGTATACAATGCCAATCTTAGGGATATGTGTCGTAGGATTTGCTGGTGAGCAACGTTTACTTTAATTTTCCTATTACCGCGAATAATAACTCGTTCTGAAATTGAGCAGATATTACGATGGTAAATTGGTTATTTACTTCGAATAGTAAGATTAATTAAAAAAAAAAACTCTAAAACAGTACTTTGTAAGAAAAATATACTTAAAGTAAACATTTTCTTGGCACATTTACATAACTTGGTGTGAAAAAGGCAAAAGAACCAAAGTTTAAATCAAAATGCCCAAATTTTATCTTCGCAGTACTGGCACCATTAGACACTGTTATAAAAAATGACACGTTTGGAGCGCTCTCAGAGAGCGCTAAGTTTCGGAACAAGTCATCTTTTGCCACGTCCCTCTTACAACAGCAACAGCGGAGCCGATTAATTTTTCGACACCGAAAAATAAATCGTAACCGTTATTTTAATAAAAAAACGAAACCCCTTCAAAATCCAGAACCGGTTTCAAACAACTTTGTACTTTTTTTTATAAATTTATTACTTCATTTCGCGGACACATATTTTCCTTGATAAGAGGTTTTGACTTCAGTATAAAAAAACTCTAATGGAAACCAGTCCACCAGTTTCTGCGACACTCTGGCGACAACCTTCTTGAGGTGCAATCGGCGGAAATCGACAAATATTCAATACTCGCCATTTTTATAACGCAAAGGTCTGAAAAGAGGTACATTCCAAAGTGGCCAAAGTTACTCTGTTACTGTTTGGGCTAGCATATTTCGCGGTATTGATCATTTTTTGGCCTGAGCAAATGCTATCTAATTCTTCAGTAAAACAATTGCATGGGACACAAACAGTGTGCTTGGGTGGCAATGAGTTAATACGCTTGTTTACATTATTTTCATTGTTTAATAATATAAGGTTAAGCAGTCCGAGACGTTTTAGACACTTCTTGGCTTCATGCTCCCCAATCTGATTGCTACTTCTTTTCAAAATCGTATGAAAATGGTAGTAAAAACCAATATTCTTGATACGAACAAAATAACAGCAACACTGAAAGCTTTTGAAGTTTGTTTTATTAACTTTTTTTTTTTTTGAAAAATTAATTGTCTATTTGGTAAGATTTTTATGAAAATTTATTATTTTAACTAAATAATAGCAATTTTTCCTGTTCTGCAGCCTTTTGTCAGCATAAAAATACGTTACCTCATCGTTTGAAGCTGAATTTAAATCAAGGAAAAAGCTTGAGTGCATTCTTACAAGAAGCTCACATTTCACCAAAATGCAGGTTCTGACCTTGCCCTCCTCGCTAGCTCGAATGAGTTTGAAGCCAATAGTCCCCTATCCGCAGATCCTCGAGCTGTTGACCCAGGGTTCTTGGATGAGGACCACATCCATGTCGCATTTAGAAAGCCGAGGATACTTTAGATTTGTGCAGATTTATCTGAAGCACCACCAATATGAGAGCGCTCAGACTTCCCTGACGTACCCATATCGTCAAGGTCTGCCCCATCCCAGAGGTTGTGTCTCAACGACGAGTAACGGACGCCCTGCTGAATGAAGCATCAGAGATAATGCGCTCAGGATTGGTTGCTCCCCGTCCAGCAAGCTGTCTTCCATCTCCGAGCTGTTCACGTCACTTTGCGAAAGTGCTGTGGCAGATAACATGCTTTTCGCGTCGGACTCCTCCGTTTCCTCTTGCAGTTCTTCGGTATCCGAGTCCCCCGTTGTAGTAGAGATGGCACCGCGCTCTGCATAGCCACGGTTTACGTGGATAACGATCTGACCTACACTCTAATGCACTAGTCCATTGTAACTTTTAAGGGGCTCGAGTGCCTCCTTATTCATGGTGAAGACCACTTGTCTATCAGGCCCTACCGTATCCTCGACCAGAGTGACACTCCAGTCCTGCATCGGGAGGGACGGATTCATTATCCGCAGCATCGTGAGAATTCTCTCAGGCTCTGCAGGGATGGCAGGAATCCATGCCCTTGCCCTTGGCAAAGCTGGAATGTCATCCAGTCTTGTAGCTGCTGCCTTGTACAGTGCAACAGCTCATGCGTCGTCACACGCAACTATTTTAATCTGTCAAATAAACGTCAATAAGAGCGTTAGCGAGTTCGATCCGAACGTGTCGCCACTGGTCTTTGGGGATGGCCAAACGGTCGTTGTCTCGGTCAAGAATGCCTATAAGAATCCTGTCCTTAGTTACTTCGGCAAAGCTTGCTTTGCCCACTCCGGGGTGAGGTCTTAACTCCACGTCCGTTCCCTTGCGTTTGAAAGGGTTTCCGTTTACCCTCTTTGGCACATAAGTGGTTTGGAAATCCGGTATCATCATTTTTGCATCCTTCGTAAATGCAACTCTAATAAGGAAGCTTTGCCTTGGCAAATGTCAAAATCTGCTTAACATTATATAATTTAACAATTATTATTTTGAAGGAAAAACTCTTACAAAAACAAAATATTTCAGTTGTCAATTCTACCTTGTTGAATTTGCTTTCGCGAAAACTAATAACTTTTTTAATTTTATTTTGAATACGATGTCAAAGCTCAATAAATTCTAAATCATATTGGTCAAAGCTGTTTGCAAATCAGCCCAGAAATACCAAAGTTATAAACATTTTAGTAAGGCTACATTTAGTATATCGATATTCATAGTCGAGAAAATTATTTCAAAATCAACAATTGTTTTTGAT
>CAXKVI010000004.1:50850638-50902199 GCA_964058755.1 Campiglossa producta
AGATCTTTGCACATGTGTCGTGGAACACTATCTCCAAGTAGTATCAGGCATTTTTAGACTTCATCCCATGGAAAAAACTGCAGCCAGACACCTCAAGACTGAGGAATTTTCATAGTTCTTACTGCTTGTTCACATGTTTAATCGGGTTGGTCCAACTTCGGCTGCTTTTAAAGAGCAGATCTTTTCACATGTGTCATAGAAGACCCCCTTAAAGAAGTATCGGGTATTTTTATACTTCGCCCCATGTCAAAAACTACAGTCAGACACCTCAAAACTGAGGAATTTTCATAATTCTTACTGCGATTTCACAGGTTTAAGCGAGTTGGTCCAACTTTTGCTGTTCGTAAAGGGCATATCTACACACATGTGTCATAGAAGACCACCTTAAAGAAGCATCGGGTATTTGTATACTTCGCCCCATGTCAAAAACTACAGCCAGACACCTCAAAACTGAGGAATTTTCATAATTCTTACTGCGATTTCACAGGTTTAAGCGAGTTCCCTGCAGCGAAACCTCAAACTAATCAGAAAAATACTAGTATAGAACTATAATTTTCTGGCAGAACTCATACTAGTCAGGAAATATCCATTTCATACCAGTATACAAATAGAATTTTCCGGCTGAACCCATACTAGTCAGGAAATATCCATTCCATACTAGTATACAACTAGATTTTTCTGGATGAAATTATACCAGTTGAAAAAAACAAAATTCATTCGTTTCGTTTTCTCTTATAATTCATAGATACTTTTTCGTGATAGGGTAAATACAAATAGCCGCTGCTTTCTTAAGAATAAACATGAAAATAAAGTCAAATGATAAAATAAAGGGTAAGCCAGGAAAATTCTGGTTGAAATCATACTAGTCCAGGTTAAAAGCCTTTTTGACTAGTATATTCCATACTGGTCCTTTTTGGACTAGTTAATTTTTTGGAAATTATACTAGTCCAGGATGAACTAGGATGGAACTGGTATCTTACAACTAGCATGAAACTGGTATTTCCTGACTAGAAAATAACTGGTATATTCTGGTCGAAATCTGACAATTTACATCTTGTAGGACATCAACACGTAAAAAATACCAGTTGCTTATATGGAAAAAAGACAGAACACCGGGCCCAACTAGTCAGTGTTCTGTCTTTGTTCCATATAAGCCCGGTGCACCAACTAGTTGTAAAGTAGTTTTCAACTAGTTGCTTTCGCTGCAGGGTAGCGACATAAGAGTGACACTGTCTGAAATGCAACAAATTCCACATCTGAACACTTTGTATGGGCTGAACTGTTCTAATTTGCTTGATCATGTCCTATGGAGAGATCAATTGCGAAAAAAACTCGAGCTTTAAGGTGTTTGGATGTTGTTTTGGTCATGGGAAGATCTCCAAAAATGCCTGATACCACTTGAGAGTTGCGTTCTACGACACATGTGTAAATATTCGCCTTTTAAAAATAGTCAAAGTTGGACAAACCTGCTTAAACAATCGAAAGCACAGTAAGAATTATGAAAACTACCCAGATTTAAGGTGTCTGCTTAAAGAATTTGTCATAAGGCGAAGTCTAAAAGTACCTGGTACCACGTAAGGGTGGTCCTCTATGTCACATTGAAAATATCTGCCCTTTAAAAGCAGCCAGAGGTAGACCAACCATCTCAAACATGTGAAAACGCAGTAAGAATTATAAAAATTTCTCAGTTTTGAGGTGTCTGGCTGTAGTTTTTGACATGGGCGAAGTATAAAAATACCCGATACTTCTTTAAGGTGGTCTTCTATGACACATGTGTGAAGATATGCCCTTTACGAACAGCAAAAGTTGTACGAACTTGCTTAAACCTGTGAAATCGCAGTAAGAATTATGAAAATTCCTCAGTTTTGAGGTGTCTGACTGTAGTTTTTGACATGGGGCGAAGTATAAAAATAGCCGATCCTTCTTTAAGGGGGTCTTCTATGACACATGTGAAAAGATCTGCTCTTTAAAAGCAGCCGAAGTTACGAACTCGCTTAAAACTTTGAAATCGCAGTAAGAACTATGAAAATTCCTCAGGCTTGAGGTGTCTGGCTGAAGTTTTTTCCATGGGATGAAGTATAAAAATGCCTGATACTACTTGGAGATAGTGTTCCTCGACACATGTGCAAAGATCTGCCTTTCAAAAACAGCCAAAGTTGGACAAATTCGCTTAAACATGTGAAAGTGCAGTAAGAATTATAAAAATTCCTCAGTTTTGAGGTGTCTGGCTGAAGTTTTTGACATGGGGCGAAGTCAAAAAGTACCTGATACCACTTAAGGGTGGTCTTCTATGACACATGTGAAATTATCTGCCCTTTAAAAGCAGCCAAAGTTAGACCAACGCAGTTAAACATGTGAATTCGCAGCAAGAATTATGAAATTTCCCCAGCTTTGAGGTGTCTGGCTGAAGTTTTTGTCATGGGGCGAAGTCTAAAAATGCCTAATATTAGTTAATAGTAGTGTTATACGATACATTTGTAGCGATCCGCCATTTAAAAGCAGCCAAAGTTGGGTAAACCCATTTGACCATGTGAAAGCACAGTAAAAATGATGAAAAGTTCCCGTGCTTTGGGTTGTTTGGCTTAACTTTTTTTCATGGAATGAAGTCCGGAAATGCCTGATACTGTTTAAGGGTAGTGTTATACGACACATGTGTAAAGATCCGCCGTTTAAACGTGGAAAAAGTTGGAGAAACCTGCTGAAACAAGTGAAATCTCTGTAAAAATTAGAGAAAATCCCGAGCTTTGAGGTGTCTGGCTGAAGTTTTTGCCATGGGGCGAAGTATAGAAATGACTGAAACTACTTAGGGGTAGTGTCCTACGAAACATCTGAAAAGATCCGTCGTTTAGAAGTTGTAAAAGTGGGACAAACAAGAGAAAGCAAATTAATAGGAAAATAAAAGTTACCGAACTTTGAGGTGTCTGGCTGAAGTTTTTGCCATGGGATGATGTCTGGAAATGCTTGATTCTACTTAAGGGTAGCATTTTACGACACATGTGTGAAGATCTGCTATTTAAAAGTAGTCAAAGTTTGTCAAATCCACTTAAACATGTGAAAGCGCAGTAAAAATTAGTGAAATTTCCCGAGTTTTGAAGTGTCTGGCTGAAGTTTTTGCCATGGGACGAGATCTAAAAATTACTGAAACTACTTAAGGGTAGTGTCCTACGACACATGTGAAAAGATCTATCATTTAAAATTAGTAAAAGTGGGACAAAGAAGAGAAAGCAAATTAATAGGAAAATAAAAGTTCTCGAACTTTCAGGTGTCTGGCTGAAGTTTTTTCCATGGGATCATGTTTGGAAATGCTTCATTCTACTTAAGGGTAGCATTTTACGACACATGTGTTTAAAAGAGGCCAAAGTTGGTCAAATCCGCCTAAACATGTGAAAGCGCAGTAAAAATTAGTGAAATTTCCCGAGTTTTGAGGTGTCTGGCTGAAGTTTTTGCCATGGGACGAAGTCTAAAAATTCCTGATACTACTTTAGGGTAGTGTTCTACAAAAAATGGGAAAATATTGGGTAGTTAAAAGCAACCAAAGTGGCCCAAATGCGTGAAATTGGTAAAACAGAAAAAATTTCTATAGGAAAATCCGCGAACTGGGGGTGTCTGGCTGGAGCCTTGTCACTGGTACGGGTCTAACAACACTTGATACTGACGCGGGGTGATAATCTACGTCAAATATGTGAAAATCATCCATTATAAAATAAGTGAAGTTAGGGTCATTTTTTGGCGACTTTGACCCCCGATTCCTAGGCCCTTGTCATAGGTACAGCTTTAAAATTTTCACATTCTTTCTAGATTCGGGGAGGACTATCGATCGGTATTGGTTTCATCCATTATAAAATAAGTGACGCTTTTAGGCTCTGGGATCTCGCTCTATTAGAATGTGGAATGTCGAGGTTAAAAATCAATGAGATTGGACCAGTAAAACACATCGCCCCCATATAATCGACAGTTCCGATAATTTCGGTATGAGCTAAAGTTAAATTCACACAGGCACAGCCGAAGACAGCTTTCCTTACTTGTTTCCTTTTTTTTGTTTTTTATTTTTATTTTCGGGCTCAACACTATCACGCACATGACACGAAATCGCATTTTCAAACACGAGCACACGGACACACGCGTGCGTGTTTCGTGTCACGGTCAAAAACACGCACGACGCCAACCTCCAGTTCCTTATATCAACTTTTTTTTTGCAAATATTGGGTTCGTCGGGCGGAATATGATACATTTTGCACTAAAAATAAGCTGTGCAAAATTTCACTCGAATTGGATATCTTTTAGAACTTGCACGTTGCATTTGAAAGTTTTAAACGCTTTATGCATTCAAGGTGCAGCAGATTATATATCAACATTGATAGACGTAAACTTGGTACACATTTACTGCGTGAAAAATCCTGCAGATTCCTATTCTGAAGAGAAAAATTCGCTATAGGTTTTGAGATTAGTTATTGTTTTTAAAAAAGTGAGAAAACACCATTTTTGTATTTTACGAAAAATCCCCAGCTTTGCTTATCCGATCGAACCCCACTAATCACCGGATTAAAGATCTTCTGTAACTATAAAACCCACCATGTAATGGTTTTCAATCAGATGACCAGATTAGGAGCTATTAGCAGATTAATGAGAGAAATATAGCACAATTTCAAGTCATCTCGTAGTATGTATTGATATACAGCGAAAACCAAAGTATATTAAACAAAGTAATAGTGAACTTGACAGTTCTCTCTTTTCTGTAGTAGTTTTCCCGTCAAATGAAATAAAATATTAACCCGTTCTGTTTCAAGATTTTTAAATTTTTTCAATAGTGTGAAGAAATAGCAAATTGTTTCATATAAATACGATATCGCTTGTCTCAGTTCGTTGCACGTTTAAATACAGTTTAGAGTTCGGATTAGCTAGACTCTAGCATATTTTAGCTAAGATGAATGGTCTAATCTTTTTTCAACTGGATGGTAGACCGAAAACGAAACTGTAAGCGATTAAAATCGATTCATGACCCCTTCGGGTTAGGGGTTTAGAATATGCCCGTAGTGGAATGCCTGTCGCAAGAGGCGACTAAAATCCATTTCGGCCACGGTCACGGGGATAAAGAAATCGGCAATGGGAATAGTGCCATAAGGTGGTTCGGCAGCTGTGAGAGCATAGACTCAATACCGTGCAACTCTGTTTGGTCCGTCACGTCCAAAGATGACTTGATCCGAAACTTTCTCCCTTTTTCATTGTTTACTTAAAAGGGGTACTGATTATGTGCTGCTACTTGGCAGCACTGCATAATCGAGGAACATTTGCCAGCAGAAGCAGCGAAAAACTGGTTACCAGACAAAATATATTGGCAGAAAACAGTGGGTTATTTGGGATTTCAGTTAAACAGGCGCTAAGATCGCAATAAATAAGAGTATACAATGCCAATCTTAGGGATATGTGTCGTAGGATTTGCTGGTGAGCAACGTTTACTTTAATTTTCCTATTACCGCGAATAATAACTCGTTCTGAAATTGAGCAGATATTACGATGGTAAATTGGTTATTTACTTCGAATAGTAAGATTAATTAAAAAAAAAAACTCTAAAACAGTACTTTGTAAGAAAAATATACTTAAAGTAAACATTTTCTTGGCACATTTACATAACTTGGTGTGAAAAAGGCAAAAGAACCAAAGTTTAAATCAAAATGCCCAAATTTTATCTTCGCAGTACTGGCACCATTAGACACTGTTATAAAAAATGACACGTTTGGAGCGCTCTCAGAGAGCGCTAAGTTTCGGAACAAGTCATCTTTTGCCACGTCCCTCTTACAACAGCAACAGCGGAGCCGATTAATTTTTCGACACCGAAAAATAAATCGTAACCGTTATTTTAATAAAAAAACGAAACCCCTTCAAAATCCAGAACCGGTTTCAAACAACTTTGTACTTTTTTTTATAAATTTATTACTTCATTTCGCGGACACATATTTTCCTTGATAAGAGGTTTTGACTTCAGTATAAAAAAACTCTAATGGAAACCAGTCCACCAGTTTCTGCGACACTCTGGCGACAACCTTCTTGAGGTGCAATCGGCGGAAATCGACAAATATTCAATACTCGCCATTTTTATAACGCAAAGGTCTGAAAAGAGGTACATTCCAAAGTGGCCAAAGTTACTCTGTTACTGTTTGGGCTAGCATATTTCGCGGTATTGATCATTTTTTGGCCTGAGCAAATGCTATCTAATTCTTCAGTAAAACAATTGCATGGGACACAAACAGTGTGCTTGGGTGGCAATGAGTTAATACGCTTGTTTACATTATTTTCATTGTTTAATAATATAAGGTTAAGCAGTCCGAGACGTTTTAGACACTTCTTGGCTTCATGCTCCCCAATCTGATTGCTACTTCTTTTCAAAATCGTATGAAAATGGTAGTAAAAACCAATATTCTTGATACGAACAAAATAACAGCAACACTGAAAGCTTTTGAAGTTTGTTTTATTAACTTTTTTTTTTTTTGAAAAATTAATTGTCTATTTGGTAAGATTTTTATGAAAATTTATTATTTTAACTAAATAATAGCAATTTTTCCTGTTCTGCAGCCTTTTGTCAGCATAAAAATACGTTACCTCATCGTTTGAAGCTGAATTTAAATCAAGGAAAAAGCTTGAGTGCATTCTTACAAGAAGCTCACATTTCACCAAAATGCAGGTTCTGACCTTGCCCTCCTCGCTAGCTCGAATGAGTTTGAAGCCAATAGTCCCCTATCCGCAGATCCTCGAGCTGTTGACCCAGGGTTCTTGGATGAGGACCACATCCATGTCGCATTTAGAAAGCCGAGGATACTTTAGATTTGTGCAGATTTATCTGAAGCACCACCAATATGAGAGCGCTCAGACTTCCCTGACGTACCCATATCGTCAAGGTCTGCCCCATCCCAGAGGTTGTGTCTCAACGACGAGTAACGGACGCCCTGCTGAATGAAGCATCAGAGATAATGCGCTCAGGATTGGTTGCTCCCCGTCCAGCAAGCTGTCTTCCATCTCCGAGCTGTTCACGTCACTTTGCGAAAGTGCTGTGGCAGATAACATGCTTTTCGCGTCGGACTCCTCCGTTTCCTCTTGCAGTTCTTCGGTATCCGAGTCCCCCGTTGTAGTAGAGATGGCACCGCGCTCTGCATAGCCACGGTTTACGTGGATAACGATCTGACCTACACTCTAATGCACTAGTCCATTGTAACTTTTAAGGGGCTCGAGTGCCTCCTTATTCATGGTGAAGACCACTTGTCTATCAGGCCCTACCGTATCCTCGACCAGAGTGACACTCCAGTCCTGCATCGGGAGGGACGGATTCATTATCCGCAGCATCGTGAGAATTCTCTCAGGCTCTGCAGGGATGGCAGGAATCCATGCCCTTGCCCTTGGCAAAGCTGGAATGTCATCCAGTCTTGTAGCTGCTGCCTTGTACAGTGCAACAGCTCATGCGTCGTCACACGCAACTATTTTAATCTGTCAAATAAACGTCAATAAGAGCGTTAGCGAGTTCGATCCGAACGTGTCGCCACTGGTCTTTGGGGATGGCCAAACGGTCGTTGTCTCGGTCAAGAATGCCTATAAGAATCCTGTCCTTAGTTACTTCGGCAAAGCTTGCTTTGCCCACTCCGGGGTGAGGTCTTAACTCCACGTCCGTTCCCTTGCGTTTGAAAGGGTTTCCGTTTACCCTCTTTGGCACATAAGTGGTTTGGAAATCCGGTATCATCATTTTTGCATCCTTCGTAAATGCAACTCTAATAAGGAAGCTTTGCCTTGGCAAATGTCAAAATCTGCTTAACATTATATAATTTAACAATTATTATTTTGAAGGAAAAACTCTTACAAAAACAAAATATTTCAGTTGTCAATTCTACCTTGTTGAATTTGCTTTCGCGAAAACTAATAACTTTTTTAATTTTATTTTGAATACGATGTCAAAGCTCAATAAATTCTAAATCATATTGGTCAAAGCTGTTTGCAAATCAGCCCAGAAATACCAAAGTTATAAACATTTTAGTAAGGCTACATTTAGTATATCGATATTCATAGTCGAGAAAATTATTTCAAAATCAACAATTGTTTTTGATGTCAAATCCATACGAATATTGCAGTGGGGTTTATGTATCAAGTTTTCGACTGCTTTGCTGTACAGAATCGCTATGATAAATCTAGCTGTAACATATTTTTAAATTGGATATAGCTTTGCTACTATGGACCCGATAAGAAAATGGTTGAGATAAATTTTGTTTGAAATTTCTTAAGCTTTAAAACGACATAAAAATCAAGGCAAAATAATTTTTCCTTTTCGATGTATTTAACAACTTATGACGATGTGACTTGGAGTTTGTAAAATTTCTCGACTAAATCTGCTAAAAGCTCTTAAACTGGGCATCTGATTGAAACCCAATATATGGCGGATTTTTATAGCTATCGAAGACCTTTTATGCTCAAAAAAACATGTGTGTTCCCTGCTGTAACTCGCGCCTTAGTGCGCCAACACCACAAGCATCAACTCACAGCTACTTCTTACGTAGTACATCGGTCGATGCTATGAGCACTGCCGAGCTTCAGCCCCTGCCTTCGAACCCTCCATTAACTTCTTCCGGTACTAGCACGAATTTTAGTCAAGTCCTTCAGCTTCTGATCCCTCCCACTTCGTGCACTGTATGTTGGCACAGGATATATGCGTCGGTGGCATCGGTTAAGTGCAACACCTGCCTTGGTCAATGTCACCTACGCATATGTTCTAGGCTCGCAAACAGAAATCTCTGGACTGATGCGTTCGTCGCGCCATGCTCTCGATTAATTGCAGTAGCCCCCGGACCTAACTATTGTCAGCCCGGGCTTAATTAACAGCATTAACTGAGACCCGATGGTGGATTTGGCATCTGACCATCTACCCATCATCCTGTCCGTCGACAGTGCCTCGGATTTTACAACCTGGGAGAAAAGATCATACGTGAACTTCAAAAAGGCTAACTGGGTTGGCTTTATGGAATTCACGGATAGCTCCTTAAGGTCATAAAAAAGGCTACAGCCCGCTTTATACCAGCTGGTAGAATAAAAAACATAAGGCCAAACTTCCCAGCTGAGGCCGCAGTCTTGGCTAACGAACGTGACCTCATACGCAACATCGATCCTTCAGATCAGATTGGTGATCTCAACGTGGAAATCAGACGGCTTGTCAACGAATACAAACAAGCCAAATGGGAGGAGCACCTCAGGTCTTGTAACCTCTCCACCGTTGTTGGAAAATTATGGTCCACAGTCAAATCCTTGTCCAATCCTACTGGCCCGCCAAAGAATGTCGACATCACCTTTGGTGACAAGACTTTCAATGACCCAAAGAAATGTGCACAGGCTTTTTGCAGACAGTATGTCCCTCATGAAGGGTGGACACCTTGCCGCGGTACGAGGGCTTAAGTCGATAGCCACAGGGCTACGCTGCCCTTGTGATCATAGCGCCACCGGTACTACAGCGCGAGAGAAGCCAAGCCTCTCTGGCGCGACGACTAAGATCTTCCCCCTCCCAATCCAGGGTGTTATGCGACCACGTGCCCATTGGACGTTTGCAGCCGTGGCTGTAATCTAACGGAGCCTCTCAGATACCGGGCCGCCTCGGAGAGTAACTATGGCCTTACCGTGGTATGGGGCTCTGCCGCGGCGGACGACACATTCCCCTTGACCCTAAACTGGCCTTGCCCGGCGAGGGGTCGTACGATCAAGATGATAAATAGTAACAAAAACCCTAAAACTAAAGATACAACAATATATACTGCACAGCAGAGGAGGAAAATGCTGGAGCAAGCGAGAACGCAACGTTGGAGGACAAACTCCATTTCTTTATCAGCCGAGAGATCGACAGCGATGGCAACTACGGGTCGATTAGCTCTGGATAACAAGGGGGCAATCCCCAAAGTAAGTACCGGTACAAATACAGTGAAGCCAACAACGGCTGATGCTAAAGTCCTAGTAAGTGCCGGTACCGAAACCAAGTCTTTAACGTCTGTGGCAGTGGTGTCACGACCTGGCCCCAGGGATCCAAATAAGGGAACGACCGCGATGGCAACTACGGGTCGAAATTTACCCCAAAAGACATCTCCCAGTCGCTCTGAGTACTTGGACAAAAGAGCGGCCGCGAGGATCCTGAAGAAATACGAGGGTATTTCACAAGAGACGCTATCGCCGAATGCTAGAAAGACGGTGGAGATGGCTGAAGCTATCTTACCGAACTTCCAAAGCGATTACGCGCCAAAGAAGGTTAATGGAAATCCCTTCAAACGCCAGAGATCGGACGTGGATTTAAAACCTCACCCGAAGCGGCAGCAACACGCCCCCGTACTCGGTAAACTCAGCTTTGCTGAAGTAACTAAGGATAGGATCCTCATAGGCGTCATTGCTCGAGGTAACGAAAGCTGGGCCATCCCTAGGGACCAGTGGCGGTACGTCCGGAACGCTATCGGTAATGCCCTTCTCGACATTATGGATGAGTCTCCGGGTGCCACGCCGATGGGTTCTGATGCGGGATGGCACCAGGGCCGAATCAAGGTATTCGCTTGCGAGGATGCAAAAACTGTTGCACTGTACTAGGCAGCAGCTGCAAGACTGGGTGAGATCTACAAAGGGGCAAGAATCGAGGTTGTCGACTGGAAGGACTTCCCGGCAAGCGCATGGATTCCTGCCATCCCTGCTGAACCTGAGAGAATTCTCAGGATGCTGAGGATCATGAACCCGTCTCTCCCGACGCAGGACTGGGGTGTCAATCTGGTCGAGGATGCGGTAGGGCCTGACAGGCAAGTGGTCTTCACCTTGACTAAGGAAGCACTCGAGCCCCTTAAACGGTGCAATGGACGAGTGCACTACGGCATGGGTCAGATCGTGATCCACGTATACCGCGGCGATGCACAGCGCGCTGCTATTTCGGCTGCACCGGAGGGCTCGGACATCGCAGTGCCGGTAGAGGAGTCGGAGATGTCCGACTCGGAAAGTATGGTATCTGCCACGTCAAATGGCGAAGGAGCAGTGAACAGCTCGGAGATGGGAGACAGCCTGCTGGACGGGGAAGACCTCAACGTCACAGTGATAGCAGCTAGTCCTGAGCGCATCAATGTCAATACTGCCACAGTTAGTAGGCACTCGGCTACGCCAAATCGTCGTTGAAAGATAAGCCTCCAGACGAGGTGGAACTCGACGATACGGCGGTGGCAGGGAAGTCTGAGCGCTCTCATGTTGGTGGTGATTCAGATAGACCTGCACAAATCTAAAGCAGCCTCGGCTGCTTTAATCAGTCGTCTCTCTAAAGGCGACATAGATGTGGTCCTCATCCAAGAACCCTGGGTCAACAGCTCAAGGATTTGCGGTTTGGGGACTAAGGGTTTTAAGTTAATCCAAGCCAGCGAGGGGGGGCAGGGTTAGAGCCTGCCCTTTTGGTTAAGTCTGAGCTGAATGCCTTTCTCTTGCCCAACTATACCAATGGTGACGTTACAGCTGCCAGTTTAACAGTCGACAGTACCAGTCTGACGAAGGCGTCGGTCTATATGCCCTACGACGCCGAAGAACCTCCGACACAGAGGGAGGTAAAAGACCTGGTGGCAAATTTTTCCATGGGTCATCTTATTATCGGAACTGACGACAATGCTCATCACGTCCAGTGGGGAAGCTCCGATATCAATGCTAGGGGAGAGTCGTTGTTTGATTATTTGTTAACAACTAACCTGGTAGTTTGCAACGTTGGTAACGAACCTACGTTTATTACTAAAACCCGTAGGGAGGTCATAGATCTCACTATTTGCAGCGAAGGCGCTTATGAGTGGGTCAGAAAATGGCACGTTCTCGATGAACACTCATTCTCCGACCACCGGTACGTAGAATTAGTTCTAGACTTTTCTGTTGAGCAGCCGGTTATGAAACGCAACCCGCGTAACACTAACTGGCAGCTACACAATGAAATACTATCTAGGGACTTGCCAGCACTGCCCCCACAAGTCCCCTCATCAGTAGGGGAGTTGGAGGATCTGGTAAAGACCTTTAGATCGGCGCTCTCGAATGCCTTAGAGCAGGCTTGCCCAGTGCCAAAACCACGCGGTAAACATAGGCCAAATTGGTGGTCCTACGACCTGGACTCGCTCCGTAAATCATGTAGGACACAATTTAATAAGGCCAAGAGCCTTGGCACGGAGACTCAATGGCTCGAATATAAAGTTAAACTCAGGGCCTACAAAAAAGCTCTGAGGCAGGCGAAGAGAGTATCGTGGACAAATTTCTGCACTGGGGTCGAAAATGTCGACGATACAGCGAGACTTAGACGAGTGCTCTCAAAAACTCAAACAGCCACAAGCTATTTGCGCAAACCTGACGGATCCTGGACCAGCACGGAGAGGGAAACCCTAGAGCTGCTCTTGAATACGCACTTTCCAGGGAACTTGCATGAGGAACCCCCAGCACCTACAACAAACCTGGCTGTACACATATCCATCACGGAGGAAAAGGTTAGGTGGGCTGTTAAAAGCTTCGAACCGTTCAAGGCTGCCGGGCCAGACGGGATTATTCCCGCACAACTCATAAACACGCTGGAGACATCAGCCAAATGACTGGTATTTCTCTATACAGCCTGCCTGGCTCTTAGCTACATTCCGTGCTCCTGGAGAAGTTCCACGGTAGTGTTTATTCCTAAGGCGGGGAAGGCGTCGCATTACGATCCCAAGGACTATAGGCCGATCAGTATCTCATCCTTTGTGCTCAAAACCTTCGAGAGGATAATAAATGACTATCTCTCCTCTACTATTGATAGCAACCTGATCTGTAGCTATCAGCATGCATACACCAAAGGGAAATCCACAGAAACTGCGCTTCACAGCCTATTTTCTTTTATTGACAAGGAGTACTGTCTTGTGGCCTTTTTAGATATTGAAGGAGCCTTCAACAACATAAGCCCTGATGCTATAAACACCGCTTTAACAAGTCTGGGTATAAGCAGGTTTCTTATTGGACTTATTGATCAACTACTAAGGGGTATACGAATAGTTTCATCACTGGGCTCGGTTGACTTATCACGCTATGTCACAAGGGGAACGCCTCAGGGTGGTGTTCTCTCTCCGCTTCTATGGAACCTCACTGTCAACTCGATGCTGCGAGACACAAGCTGGGGCGCGGGAAGGTAGTGGCATATGCAGACGACTTAGCTATAGTATATAGGGGCAAATTCCCACAAACCCTGTGCGACTTGATGCAAGTAGCACTGCGAGAGGTTTCCTCATGGTGCTCGCGCTGCGGACTGAGCATCAACCCGGGAAAAGTAGAACTGGTCCTTTTCACCAACCGCTATAAGATACCACCGCTAGTACTACCAAAACTGAATGACGTGCACCTGAACTTGGCTGACAAAGCCAAGTTTTTGGGCACAGTTCTGGATAGGGAACTAACCTGGAAGGAGAAGCCAGAAGAAAGCGTGTATTGCACTCTACACGTGCAAAAGAGCCA
Organism: Campiglossa producta; assembly: GCA_964058755.1. Classification (NCBI taxonomy): domain Eukaryota; kingdom Metazoa; phylum Arthropoda; class Insecta; order Diptera; family Tephritidae; genus Campiglossa; species Campiglossa producta. Next base: position 50,864,118 of record CAXKVI010000004.1, read on the forward strand.
TTGGAAAGAAATGGGGGCTCAGCCCCAAAGTATGCAAATGGATCTACACTGCAATCATTCGACCAATCATGCTCTATGGAGTTGTGGTATGGTGGCCTGCGCTGAGCAAGGCAACAAACCTTAATCTGCTAGGTAAAGTACACAGATCTTGCATGATCTGTATAAGCGGTGCGTTAAGAACAACGCCAAATGAAGCACTCCAAGCCATTCTTGGCATTTTGGCACTCGATCTGGAAGGGCACCGAGTAGGAGCAGCATCGGCTCTGCGTCTAAGGGAAACGTCCGGCTGGGGCGCAAGCACTACTGGACACGCCTGTATTTTGGGATCCTATAGCTTTCTTCCGCTGAGCACAGATCGCTGTGCGACCACAACAGTCGGAGATAGTGGTTTTAAAATCAACATTCCCACCAGGGAAGGATGGGAGAGCACGGATCTGAGTCCCGTCACTCATGGCGACACTTCCATTTATACTGATGGCTCGAAGTTAGACGGCAGAGTTGGGGGAGGGGTCTATTCAAAGGATCTGAACCTTGAGCTCTCCTTCAGACTACCTGATCACTGCAGTGTCTTCTAGGCTGAAGTTTCAGCAATCATGGACGCCGCGGCTTGGATGGGCCAACACACTATCAGACAGGATATTTTTATATTCAGCGACAGCCAGGCGGCCATCAAATCCCTTGGCTCTTACTCGTTCAACTCTGAACTGACGCTCAGCTGTAACAGAATCGCGTTAACCTCACATGGGTCCCGGGGCATAGGGACATTGAGGGAAATTGTAGGGCAGACGAACTTGCGAGGCAGGGCACGACCAAGCAGGTTCTTCGCGATAAAGAGCGCTTAGGTATGCCGTTTGCCACATGCAAGCTTATGCTGAAGGAGTACACACTCCGCCAAGCCAACGAAAGATGGCTGCAATCTCCAGGATGCCGGATATCCAAAGAAACCTGGTCGAAATGGGATCATAAAAGATCAAGACAAATTTATGCCCTAAGGAGAAGAGAAATCTCCATATTAATAGGCGTATTAACTGGGCACTGCCTCATTGGTAGGCACGCAGAAAGACTTGGTGTGCCCTACCGACGATGCTGTAGGAGTTGTAAGGATGATGAGGAGGAGGAAACGGTGGAGCACCTCATCTGCAACTGCCCGGCTTTAAGTGGCGCGAGAATGCGCTTTTTGGGAGTTCCCTTCCTGGTCAGCCTACGCCAGGTCACGGAGCTGGACATAAAGGACCTGATGGCCTTCATCAAGTCATCTAAAAGGTTTGAGAAGGAGTAACGGTGTCGGTATAGGAAAGTCAGTCCCAGGATTCTGCTATGTGGAGAATTCCGTTAATACCGGGATTTTCCATATGGCAGGGTCCCGGAACTGACTTTCCTAGTCCCGGAACTGACTTTCCTAGTGTTGTAGGTGGTATCACAACGGGCCTTTTAATACTGGCCTAGGTGTGCCTCTGCGGCAGCCACTTGAACCTAACCTATGTCCCTCATCCTGCACAGGACATGACAAGACGTGGAATCTTCAGGCGTGCGCATAAACACAAAAACTTTTCCCCCGTTCCCATCACCGCTACATAGGTTCAAGAGGCCATCAGGAAAGCCAAAAACTCCAAAGCGATCGGTCGCGATGGCATAGCCATGGTGCACCTTAAACACATCGGCGCTGTAGGAGTTAAGTACCTAACTACCGTCTTCAATCTGTCCTTGACCACAGCTGTCATACCCGAAAAAAGGAAGCAGGCAACTGAGATCCCATCCCACTACTAAAGCCTGGCAAGCCAGCCAACGTTGGGGAGTCATATCGTCCGATATCACTCCTCTCGTCCGTAGACACTGGAGGCGGTCCTACTCCCGCTTTGCGCATCAAATTTGATGTTAGCCGAGCACCAACATGGCTTCAAGATAGGTAGGAGCACAACATCCGCTCTAAATGTCATAAACTCTCAGATAACAGACGGACTAAATGAAAATAGACCCAATGACAGGACGGTTCTAGTTGCGCTTGATCTGAGTCAAGATTTTGGTCTGGAAGATCAAGTCACTAGCCGGCAGTACTTGGGGTAAACGTTGTTGGTAACTTACAAGGCAATTGGTCGGCCGATCCTGAACTATGCGTCGCCGATATGGTCGCCGGCGCTTGCAAACGTTCATTGGATTCAGCTGCAGGCCTCTCAAAACACCGCACTCAGAACCGCTACGGGTGCGTCCTTATGTCTTCTATAACTCATATACGCCTTGAGGCGGATATGCTTCCAGTTAAGGAGCATAATGAAATGCTAAACAAGCAGTACCTGCTGAATTGCTGTAAGCTACAGCACCCCAATAGGCAACTGTTTGAGCTTTGTCCGCCTCCTAGGACCGTAAGGACGCATAAACATTTTGATGAAATACGGGCCTTGGGGCATATCCATGACACGTCTGTTGATGCCTCAACGCCTCGAGAGACAAGGGTCACTCTGGCCCAATTACGCTCTGGATATTGTAGCAGATTAAACTCCTACATATCCAGGCTGAATCCTGATGTGCGGAATGAATGTCCGGCACACGGCTCGTCCCCCATAATACCAACCACCTATTCACTTGCTCTACGGAGCCCACTCTTCTAACACCCATATTCCTTTGGTCCAACCCTATTGAAACAGCTAGTTTCCTAGGACTCCCGTTAGAAGATATTGATGACAATTTAGGCTAAGGAAAAGTACGCGTTGGGCACGACTATACCTCGTTACAATAACAACAACAACAACCTTTCATGAGGTGAATAGAGGGGTTCGATCGGATCAGAAAAGCTTGAGATTTTTCGTAAAATACAAAAATGGTGTTTTCTCACTTTTTTAAAAACGACAACTTTACGTAATCAGAATCGGAATCTGCACATTTTTACCTAATAAATGTATGGTAAAGCCATGTGAAGTGTGCACAAAACTTTGGTTTTTTTTTAAAACCCCACCGATTTTTAAACTTGTCATTTTATTGGATAGTGGGCAAGACTCAAACCCCGTGCTTAAAATATTTCGACAAAATTCATGTATTTGTTAACGTTATTGGAGGTTGAATTTTTGAAAATTTTAGATAATTTCTGATCATGATAATATTGAAAAATTATTTTCTCATAAACTACTGCAGATAAATCAATGAATTTTTTTTTTTACTTACAGATAATTGTTTTTACTATATTATAAGTAATTTTATGCGCTCTTATTGTTTAAACAATTATACTTTAAATAATTTTTTTTTAAACAAATACATTTTTTTTTCGTTCTACACGCTCAAAAAAATTTTAAAATATGAAAAATAACGCGTAAAACAGTCACCTTTAATAATAAAAAAATTTTGTCCATTTATACCATTCCAAAGATATTGCATTTTTTGTCACCCCTTGCGATCAAATTGTTAAAATAATGATATTTCAAAAACATTTTTTTAAACAAATTCTATTTTTTTTTTCGTTCTGCACTCTTAAAAAATTGCAAAATATGTCAAATAACGCGCAAACGGACAGCTTTAACAATAATAATAAAAGTGTGGTAAAAAAAAAATTGTGAAACATACATACTTACATACGTACATTATTATTATGCCCAACGGATTTTACCCACCATCCCGCCCGACCGACACGAGGGACGCATCCGCATAACGCGCGGATTAAATTTGCAGAGTGTTTGAAAGGCGGAGGTTTGTTAATCGTCGAGATCTCAAACTGCTCAGCTACAGAGAAAAATTCATCAGCTGAGTAAAATACGAAAATAAATAGATAATAAAAATACATAAATTGATACTACGTAGAAATCAATTGTTAAGAGAGAATAGGATTTTTAATAATAAAAAGCGAGTCCGAAATATCAAAAGTGTCTGAATGAGAGTTATAATTTTCGCACAAACACTGGAACGGCTCGTGTAATTGATAGTTGGTTCTACATTGCTTCAGAAGAATAGGTTTAAAATGTCTTAAGGCTCGAGAGGGAACATTAAAGTTAACTTGGTTCAAAAGAGAAGGGCTTGAAATCCACCCTTTTAGGAGTTTACACATGAATATTACATCTAGCATTTCTCTACGACTAGCAAGGGTAGGGAGATTGATAAGTTTCAAGCGATTAGTATAAGGTGGAAGGTTACACGAAGGATCCCATCGCAGATCTCTCAATGCAAAAATACATGCATAAATACATGTATGCAAAAGTAATTCGATGTAACCAAAGCATTTACAACAACAAAGCAACCATGTCTCCATGGTTTCCAAAATAAGTAAAGCCATAGCAATAAAAAACACACGGCAATTCCATTAAACAAATGTCAGTGGAGTAGGACGTGTTTTTTTCGGTGCTTTTAATTTATTAATTTTTGCTCATAAATTACCTAAATTTGACTTTTTTGTACGTGTGTGCTGTGAGTTGTTTTGTAGCTGACATTCGCATATTGGTTCACCTGACCGTATTAACACCGCTGATATTGCATTTAATAAATTGCTTAAATTGTTTAATAAATAATAAAACATATCAACACACATACATATACAAAACACAATGTCACGGGGAAATACCGCGCGAAATGCAGTCTCCCCTGCTACCACACCTCTCGCTACATCAACAGCTGCATCTGAGAGAATGGATAAAAAACTAGAGCAGCAAAGAGACATCATAATCGAACATATGACCGATATAATCGAGAAAAAGCTGAACAAGCAAAGAGACACCATCATGGACCACATGGCTGCAGTGACGGAGAAATCAGAAAGCAAAATAATGCAGAGGATTGGTGAGTTGGCCGTCAAACGTAAAGCAAAACATGTTAGCATTAGAGAAGAGGGTCAGTGCAGTTGAGAATGCTTGTGCTGATGTGCTCACTCTTCGCAGTGAGTTGACAACTGCCAGGACTCAGCTCAGTGCTCTTGAAAGCAGCGCAGTATCAACAGATGTGATAATAAGCGGTATTCCACAAGTAAATGATGAGTGTTTGCCTAAAATTGTTGAAAAAATTTGCTAGTCAGCTGAGCACCAACCTCCACCTATTCGTGATGCTTTTCGGTTGCGAAATGCAACAAGCGGACGACAGAAAAACAACAATGCCTCCCCTTTTATTGTAAAGCTGTATTCAGCCAATGACCGTGCACAGCTTTTAAAGTCGATCTCTTTGTTTTGCAAGGCAAAGAAGGTCATTAAAACTCTCTGATATTCAGATGCCTGGCTACGGCGCTATCCACCTGCATGAGAGTCTGCCGACAGCTCAGCGAGAAATAATGAAGTATGCAACGGAGCTTAGGCGAAAAAAACAATTAGCATCGGTATACTCAATCCGTGGTAAAATCTTTGTGAGAGCTCAGGCTGGAGGTGAGGCGAAATTAGTGAGTTAGTAGGTACTCAATGAACAAATGTTTGGTGCTCTTGCTATAAACCCCGGTAGGACAGAGGTCTCGTACATTAATGGTAACCAAAAAGCTTTAATAAATATTTTATGCCAAAGGTCTAGCGGACTCAATATAGTACACTTTAACGCGCGTAGCCTAAATAGTGGAAAGTTGGACTATGTTAGGGATATATTTGCGGAATCAGGTGTTGATGTCATATGTGTTTCTGAAACATGGTTCAGCCCAGATATTTCTGATTTTTACTATGGAATCCATAACTATAATGTCATACGTCATGATCGGAAAAATAAGAAAGTTGGAGGTGTAGCAATTTATTGCAGGTCTTCACTTTCAATTAAAATTAAAACGTTAGCTGTATCAAATTGAACTGACACTGAGTGCATCATCGCTGAAATTTCAGATAACGTATCTAAAATTCTAGTTTCATGTGTGTATAACCCCAACAGATGTTGTATTTTAGATTCCTTTTTTATTGGCCTGTCTGTATTTTTGATTGAGTATGAGCGTTATGTTATATGTGGACACTTTAATGTTAACATTCTTTTAAGCGACTCTTATGTATGCAAATTGCTTGATCATGTGTCTTCAGCAGGTCTCACTATTGTAAATAGCATTGTGCCAACTAGTTATGCCAACAATTCGACTCCTAGCTTATTAGATCTTTTTATAACATCTAGTAATGACCATGTTTCGAAGTTTGAGCAAATGTTTTTTATTTCAGACCATGACTTAATATTTTGTTCGCTGGATGTGTCGCTTAATTGTCCACGTAATAGTAATGTCTTCATGTATCGTGATTTGAAGTCTATAAATGTTAGGGAACTTCACGCTGAACTGTCAAATGTTAACTGGGCCGAGTGTTGGTTGCTTGAAACCGTTAATAATAAACTGGAGTTTTTAAATAACAACTTGACCCAATTATTCAATCGCCATGTACCTCTTCGTACTGTTCGGGCTTTGAATACCTCTTCCCCCTGGTACAGTAACCAAGTTAGATCGGCAATTAAAACGCGCAATAAGCGATATGCGATTTGGAAAAGGACCAGTAATTTATATAATTGGTCACAATATAAAATTGCTCGAAATGCGGCTACCAGGATTGCAAGAAATTCTAAGCGACTGTATTGTGATAGGAAGTTGAACTCGTCTCTGCCAACAAAAGATCTGTGGCGAAATTGGAGAACACTGTGTATGGGAAAACTGAGGCTGAATGTAAAGTTGATCCAAATTCACTTAACAGCCATTTCACAAGCGCTTGCACAAATACTACTAGCACTTCAGCGCAGACATTTATTGATAATTTTAATGAAAGGGATAAGTTCCAGTTTAATGGTTTACGGAGTCTGATGTTTTTAAATATATTATGAGCATAAGGTCGAATGCAGTAGGAAATGATGGCATATCTCTAAAATTTGTAAAACTCGTGTTACCCTTTGTTCTGGGAACTTTGACTCATATTATTAATCATTGTTTACCACCGCGTGCTTTCCTGTAGAGCGAAAAGGGCTGTCCTTATTCCAATTGCAAAAAAAAAAAATAATGCCAGTAACCCAAGTGATTTCAGACCGATAAGCATTCTTACAGTATTTTCTAAAGTATGCGAGTCTCTAATGGCATCCCAAATTTCAGACTTTGTCATGCGAAATAATCACCATTACAGTCGGGCTTTCGGCCAAAACATAGCTGTTCTACAGCTATGATGAAGATTATTGATGATATTGGGATACAATTTGATCTTGGTAATCTTACGCTACTATGTCTCTTAGACTTTTCTAAAGCATTCGATTTAGTAAACCATGACCTCCTCTGCAAAAAGGTCACTTTAATGTTAACATTCTTTTAAGTGACTCTTATGTATGCAAATTGCTTGATCATGTGTCTTCAGCAGGTCTCACTATTGTAAATAGCATTGTGCCAACTAGTTTTGCCAACAATTCGACTCCTAGCTTATTAGATCTTTTTATAACATCTAGTAATGACCATGTTTCGAAGTTTGAGCAAATGTTTTCTATTTCAGACCATGACTTAATATTTTGTTCGCTGGATGTGTCGCTTAATTGTCCACGTAATAGTAATGTCTTCATGTATCGTGATTTGAAGTCTATAAATGTTAGGGAACTTCACGCTGAACTGTCAAATGTTAACTGGGCCGAGTGTTGGTTGCTTGAAACCGTTAATAATAAACTGGAGTTTTTAAATAACAACTTGACCCAATTATTCAATCGCTATGTACCTCTTCGTACTGTTCGGGCTTTGAATACATCTTCCCCCTGGTACAGTAACCAAGTTAGATCGGCAATTAAAACGCGCAGTAAGCGGTATGCGATTTGGAAAAGGACCAGTAATTTATATAATTGGTCACAATATAAAATTGCTCGAAATGCGGCTACCAGGATTGCAAGAAATTCTAAGCGACTGTATTGTGATAGGAAGTTGAACTCGTCTCTGCCAACAAAAGATCTGTGGCGAAATTGGAGAACACTGAATGTGTATGGGAAAACTGAGGCTGAATGTAAAGTTGATCCAAATTCACTTAACAGCCATTTCACAAGCGCTTGCACAAATACTACTAGCACTTCAGCGCATACATTTATTGATAATTTTAATGAAAGGGATAAGTTCCAGTTTAATGGTGTTACGGAGTCTGATGTTTGTAAATATATTATGAGCATAAGGTCGAATGCAGTAGGAAATGATGGCATATCTCTAAAATTTGTAAAACTCGTGTTACCCTTTGTTCTGGGAACTTTGACTCATATTATTAATCATTGTTTTACCACCGCGTGCTTTCCTGTAGAGCGAAAAGGGCTGTCATTATTCCAATTGCAAAAAAAAAAAATAATGCCAGTAACCCAAGTGATTTCAGACCCGATAAGCATTCTTACAGTATTTTCTAAAGTATGCGAGTCTCTAATGGCATCCCAAATTTCAGACTTTGTCATGCGAAATAATCACCATTACAGTCGGGCTTTCGGTCAAAACATAGCTGTTCTACAGCTATGATGAAGATTATTGATGATATTAGGATACAATTTGATCTTGGTAATCTTACACTACTATGTCTCTAAGACTTTTCTAAAGCATTCGATTTAGTAAACCATGACCTCCTCTGCAAAAAGCTAAAATATTTATTTGGCTTCTCTGATAGCTATCTTGAAGGAAGGACTCAAAAAGTTACTTGCAGAACTGAATCCTCTGCTTTCAGTGCCGTTGTTTAGGGAGTGCCGCAAGGTTCTGTCCTGGGTCCCCTCTTAGTCTTTTTGTCAATGATGTATTTTCTGTTTGCCAGTATGTAAAGGTTCATGGTTATGCCGATGATATTCAATTGTATCTGTCGAGTCGTGTGGGTCTTGTGGAAGATTTGTGTTACAAAATTAACTGTGATCTAACATCAATTTCACAATGGGCTTCTGATAACTGTCTTATTCTCAACGCTGCTAAGTCATATGTGCTGCCCATAAGTAACAGTATATACTATATATGCTGAAGATATTCCAAAATTGTATATTGGTAATAGTGTTTTAAACTTTACTAACAAAATACGAAACTTAGGTTTTATTTTGAATTCTACGTTGAGTTGTTCTGACCACATAAATAAAGTTGTCAGCAATGTATATGTTATATTACGTAGGCTAAGAATGTCTGTTTCATTTACGCCCCTAGATACAAGAAAAAAGTTAGCTATTGAACTCATTTTGCCCCACTTCACGTGTTTTGAGCTTATATATAGCAAACTTGATTCTGTTTCGTCACACAAAATTAAGGTTGCGTTCAACAATGTCACACGTTATGTTTATGGGCTGAAAAGATATGATCATATTTCTTTATGGCGATCTAAAATTTTAGGATGCACCATTTCTGACTATTTGGCGGCAAGGAACTGTATATACATGTACAAACTTTTAGAAGATAAAAGTCCGCAATATCTCTATGAAAAAATACAATTGACGAGGTCTAGAAGGCATCAACATCTGATAATTCCAAAATATTCCTACTTGCCTTCGTCAAGGTTATTCTATATTAATGCTGCGAGGCTCTGGAACTCCATTCCAGAATCTATCAAAGCTGCTATGAATCGGAGTAACTACAAAATGGTAATCCACAATTATTTTAAATCCAACTGAACTTGTTGCAAATTGGAGGTTTTTTTTCTTTCTTTTCTTTTCTTTTCTCTTCTTTTTTTTCTTTTTTATCTGGCTTCTTCTTTCCTAAAACACGCCTCACTCTTTTAATTACAATCTCGAAAATTAACTAGTGAATGTATTAAGATTTACTGCATAATCTCTCAGATGCAATTATTCACGGAGGGAAATCTATGGATGGAACATCCATAATTATTGATATCACATTAAATAAAAATTGATTTTTCTGTCCCATCAATGAATATGGATGTTTCATAAATGCTTTTTTGATAAATTACTATTGAAATGGTATCCATATAAACTATTGATAAATTCTAAATAGTTTAAAAAAACAAAATTTTATATAATTTGACATCTGGTTTCAGTGAGACTCGAACCATGCTCCTCTGGCACTTTAGCCCAGTATTCTACCATTCGGCTACGGCATATTATACAATTTTTAGAAAAATGTTCAATCATAAGAAATTCAAAAAATTTTGAATTTAAAAAAACCGCTCCAACAAGTTGTAATATTGTTAGAAAATCCATAGTAAAAATTGTTGAACTATTATGATTTCGCGTCCCAGAAAAATTTACATTTCGTCCATATATATTAATACGCTGTCTCTACCATTATTACTATGTAGTAAATATGGATATGGATATACCGACAATAGAAATTCATATCACGACCATAGATATGGACATGCCGTTCAAATATATTAGTATTCTATCCATAAATATAAAAAATAGTACATCATATCGAAATGGTTGACATATCATTTTACTTTTTATTGGGAGCAAATAATATTTGATAACTCGCTCATTCTGAATGAATATTGCATCAAACTCGGCGCTATCAATAGTGATATTGTCACAACATTCAATGCATTTCTCTCAGTGTTATAATAGAATTAAGTTAATTTTTTTTTTATGCTTTTGTTATTTCCATGCTGTAGATCAGTGCTGTCCCTCCCATAGCTCAATTGAGGACACGTATTCTTACTCTCCATCGTTCAGTCGTTAGCGCACCAGCAACGAATAAACACCAAGCTTGTCCGCGACGCTTAGTGTATGCAGTCTATATGCAATACAATGCCCTGTGAGAACTTATTTATGCTAAAAAATGCCTTTGGTGACTTGCAATGCCTTTTATGTCACAAGTCGTTCAAAGGAGGCAAAATATATAATCTCAAAAGGCATTTCGATTCCTCCCACAAAAATATACATGTTTTAGACAAAAAAGCTAGCCAGAGATTATATGAAGAAAAAAAGTTTGCCTTTTTGGAAAAATTCAAAGGGTGGTTGGATAAAGTAGAAAATGGGGAAGTTGTTAAGCAATCAAATGGAAAACTGAAAGCTGAGCTATCTTCCATGATCAGCTTAGACATTGCTAAACAAGGCCGGCCTTTTGTAGATGGAGTTTTTGTTAAAAACATCTGTCTGAAAATTTTTCAAAAAATTAATCTTGATACAGAAGTAGTTAAAAATATACCCTTATCCCGCCAAACAGTAGCCCGACGGTTTGATGAACTGGGAATACACATTCAATCTGCAGTAAAGGAAAAAATTTATGATTGTCAATTTTTTTCTCTGTGCTTAGACGAAACCACCGATATTAATGATTTATGTCAACTGGCGATATGTGTTCGGACAGTTAACGTAAATTATGAAATAACTGAAACAATGTTTTCACTTGAAACATTCTGTGGGAATGTTACGGGAAAGAGCTTGTTCGACGTAGGAAACGAAAAAGTTTTTTCAGTTTTCGATACAAACAAATTTGCAGGAGTATGCACGGATGGTGCAAACGTTATGACCGGCAAGAATGAAGGGTTCATTGGCCAATTAAATAAATCAAGTTGCACTCGCTTCAAAATTTTTGAGCGGTCATCCTGTCATGAAACGTGCAGATCAGATTATTATCAATGAAATACGGGGAGGGCACCACTCCCTCACCCACAGAAAGTTTGTAAATTTTTTAAAAACAACTTCTGCTCGGCATATTGACCTAAAAATGTATACAGACATTCGTCCGATATCACTCCTCTCGTCAGTAGACACTGGAGGCGGTCCTACTCCCGCTCTGCACATCAAATTTGATGTTAGCCGAGCACCAACATGGCTTCAAGATAGGTAAGAGCACAACATCCGCTCTAAATGTCATAAACTCTCAGATAACAGACGGACTAAATGAAAATAGACCCAATGACAGGACGGTTCTAGTTGCGCTTGATCTGAGTCAAGATTTTGATCTGGAAGATCAAGTCACTAGCCGGCAGTACTTGGGGTAAACGTTGTTGGTAACTTACAAGGCAATTGGTCAGCCGATCCTGAACTATACGTCGCCGATATGGTCGCCGGGGCTCGCAAACGTTCATTGGATTCAGCTGCAAGCCTGTCAAAACACCGCACACAGAACCGCTACGGGTGCGTCCTTATGTCTTCTATAACTCATATACGCCTTGAGGCGGATATGCTTCCAGTTAAGGAGCATAATGAAATGCTAAACAAACAGTACCTGCTGAATTGCTGTAAGCTACAGCACCCCAATAGGCAACTGTTTGAGCTTTGCCCGCCTCCTAGGACCGTAAGGACGCATAAACATTTTGATGAAATACGGGCCTTGGGGCATATCCATGACACGTCTGTTGATGCCTCAACGCCACGCATTTCTGTAGAGGAGCGTCATCTTCCTCGAGAGACAAGGGTCACTCTGGCCCAATTACGCTCTGGATATTGTAGCAGATTAAACTCCTACATATCCAGGCTGAATCCTGATGTGCGGAATGAATGTCCGGCATGCGGCTCGCCCCCATAATACCAACCACCTATTCACTTGCTCTACGGAGCCCACTCTTCTAACACCCATATTCCTTTGGTCCAACCCTATTGAAACAGCTAGTTTCCTAGGACTCCCGTTAGAAGATATTGATGACAATTTAGGCTAAGGAAAAGTACGCGTTGGCACGACAATACCTCGTTACAATAACAACAACAACAACCTTTCATGAGGTGAATAGAGGTGTTCGATCGGATCAGAAAAGCTTGAGATTTTTCGTAAAATACAAAAATGGTGTTTTCTCACTTTTTTAAAAACGACAACTTTACGTAATCAGAATCGGAATCTGCACATTTTTACCTAATAAATGTATGGTAAAGCCATGTGAAGTGTGCACAAAACTTTGGTTTTTTTTAAAACCCCACCGATTTTTAAACTTGTCATTTTATTGGATAGTGGGCAAGACTCAAACCCCGTGCTTAAAATATTTCGACAAAATTCATGTATTTGTTAACGTTATTGGAGGTTGAATTTTTGAAAATTTTAGATAATTTCTGATCATGATAATATTGAAAAATTATTTTCTCATAAACTACTGCAGATAAATCAATGAATTTTTTGTTTTTACTTACAGATAATTGTTTTTACTATATTATAAGTAATTTTATGCGCTCTTATTGTTTAAACAATTATACTTTAAATAATTTTTTTTTAAACAAATACATTTTTTTTTCGTTCTACACGCTTCAAAATATGAAAAATAACGCGTAAAACAGTCACCTTTAATAATAAAAAAATTTTGTCCATTTATACCATTCCAAAGATATTGCATTTTTTGTCACCCCTTGCGATCAAATTGTTAAAATAATGATATTTCAAAAACATTTTTTTAAACAAATACAATTTTTTTTTCGTTCTGCACTCTTAAAAAATTGCAAAATATGTCAAATAACGCGCAGACGGACAGCTTTAACAATAATAATAAAAGCGTGGTAAAAAAAAAATTGTGAAACATACATACTTACATACGTATATTATTATTATGCCCAACGGATTTTACCCACCATCCCGCCCGACCGACACGAGGGACGCATCCGCATAACGCGCGGATTAAATTTGCAGAGTGTTTGAAAGGCGGAGGTTTGTTAATCGTCGAGATCTCAAACTGCTCAGCTACAGAGAAAAATTCATCAGCTGAGTAAAATACGAAAATAAATAATAAAAATACATAAATTGATACTACGTAGAAATCAATTGTTAAGAGAGAATAGGATTTTTAATAATAAAAAGCGAGTCCGAAATATCAAAAGTGTCTGAATGAGAGTTATAATTTTCGCACAAACACTGGAACGGCTCGTGTAATTGATAGTTGGTTCTACATTGCTTCAGAAGAATAGGTTTAAAATGTCTTAAGGCTCGAGAGGGAACATTAAAGTTAACTTGGTTCAAAAGAGAAGGGCTTGAAATCCACCCTTTAAGGAGTTTACACATGAATATTACATCTAGCATTTCTCTACGACTAGCAAGGGTAGGGAGATTGATAAGTTTCAAGCGATTAGTATAAGGTGGAAGGTTACACGAAGGATCCCATCGCAGATCTCTCAATGCAAAAATACATGCATAAATACATGTATGCAAAAGTAATTCGATGTAACCAAAGCATTTACAACAACAAAGCAACCATGTCTCCATGGTTTCCAAAATAAGTAAAGCCATAGCAATAAAAAACACACGGCAATTCCATTAAACAAATGTCAGTGGAGTAGGACGTGTTTTTTTCGGTGCTTTTAATTTATTAATTTTTGCTCATAAATTACCTAAATTTGACTTTTTTGTACGTGTGTGCTGTGAGTTGTTTTGTAGCTGACATTCGCATATTGGTTCACCTGACCGTATTAACACCGCTGATATCTATTCCATTTAATAAATTGCTTAAATTGTTTAATAAATAATAAAACATATCAACACACATACATATACAAAACACAATGTCACGGGGAAATACCGCGCGAAATGCAGTCTCCCCTGCTACCACACCTCTCGCTACATCAACAGCTGCATCTGAGAGAATGGATAAAAAACTAGAGCAGCAAAGAGACATCATAATCGAACAGACCGATATAATCGAGAAAAAGCTGAACAAGTAAAGAGACACCATCATGGACCACATGGCTGCAGTGACGGAGAAATCAGAAAGCAAAATAATGCAGAGGATTGGTGAGTTGGCCGCTGAGTTATCAAACGTAAAGCAAAACATGTTAGCATTAGAGAAGAGGGTCAGTGCAGTTGAGAATGCTTGTGCTGATGTGCTCACTCTTCGCAGTGAGTTGACAACTGCCAGGACTCAGCTCAGTGCTCTTGAAAGCAGCGCAGTATCAACAGATGTGATAATAAACGGTATTCCACAAGTAAATGATGAGTGTCTGCCTAAAATTGTTGAAAAAATTTGCTAGTCAGCTGAGCACCAACCTCCACCTATTCGTGATGCTTTTCGGTTGCGAAATGCAACAAGCGGACGACAGAAAAACAACAATACCTCCCCTTTTATTGTAAAGCTGTGTTCACCCAATGACCGTGCACAGCTTTTAAAGTCGATCTCTTTGGTTTGCAAGGCAAAGAAGAGGTCATTAACACTCTCTGATATTCAGATGCCTGGCTACGGCGCTATCCACCTGCATGAGTCTGCCGACAGCTCAGCGAGAAATAATGAAGTACGCAACGGAGCTTAGGCGAAAAAAACAATTAGCATCGGTATACTCAATCCGTGGTAAAATCTTTGTGAGAGCTCAGGCTGGAGATGAGGCGAAATTAGTGAGTTAGTAGGTACTCAATGAACATATGTTTGGAGCTCTTGCTATAAACCCCGGTAGGACAGAGGTCTCGTACATTAATGGTAACCAAAAAGCTTTAATAAATATTTTATGCCAAAGGTCTAGCGGATTCAATATAGTACACTTTAACGCGCGTAGCCTAAATAGCGGAAAGTTGGACTATGTTAGGGATATATTTGCGGAATCGGGTGTTGTCATATGTGTTTCTGAAACATGGTTCAGCCCAGATATTTCTGATTTTTACTATGGAATCCATAACTATAATGTCATACGTCATGATCGGAAAAATAAGAAAGTTGGAGGTGTAGCAATTTATTGCAGGTCTTCACTTTCAATTAAAATTAAAACGTTAGCTGTATCAAATTGAACTGACACTGAGTGCATCATCGCTGAAATTTCAGATAACGTATCTAAAATTCTAGTTTCATGTGTGTATAACCCCAACAGATGTTGTATTTTAGATTCCTTTTTTATTGACCTGTCTGTATTTTTGATTGAGTATGAGCGTTATGTTATTTGTGGACACTTTAACGTTAACATTCTTTTAAGCGACTCTTATGTATGCAAATTGTTTGATCATGTGTCTTCAGCAGGTCTCACTATTGTAAATAGCATTGTGCCAACTAGGTATGCCAACAATTCGACTCCTAGCTTATTAGATCTTTTTATAACATCTAGTAATGACCATGTTTCGAAGTTTGAGCAAATGTTTTTTATTTCAGACCATGACTTAATATTTTGTTCGCTGGATGTGTCGCTTAATTGTCCAGGTAATAGTAATGTCTTCATGTATCGTGATTTGAAGTCTATAAATGTTAGGGAACTTCACGCTGAACTGTCAAATGTTAACTGGGCCGAGTGTTGGTTGCTTGAAACCGTTAATAATAAACTGGAGTTTTTAAATAACAACTCCACCCAATTATTCAATCGCCATGTACCTCTTCGTACTGTTCGGGCTTTGAATACATCTTCCCCCTGGTACAGTAACCAAGTTAGATCGGCAATTAAAACGCGCAATAAGCGATATGCGATTTGGAAAAGGACCAGTAATTTATATAATTGGTCACAATATAAAATTGCTCGAAATGCGGCTACCAGGATTGCAAGAAATTCTAAGCGACTGTATTGTGATAGGAAGTTGAACTCGTCTCTGCCAACAAAAGATCTGTGGCGAAATTGGAGAACACTGAATGTGTATGGGAAAACTGAGGCTGAATGTAAAGTTGATCCAAATTCACTTAACAGCCATTTCACAAGCGCTTGCACAAATACTACTAGCACTTCAGCGCAGACATTTATTGATAATTTTAATGAAAGGGAGGGATAAGTTCCAGTTTAATGGTGTTACGGAGTCTGATGTTTTTAAATATATTATGAGCATAAGGTCGAATGCAGTAGGAAATGATGGCATATCTCTAAAATTTGTAAAACTCGTGTTACCCTTTGTTCTGGGAACTTTGACTCATATTATTAATCATTGTTTTACCACCGCGTGCTTTCCTGTAGAGCGAAAAGGGCTGTCATTATTCCAATTGCAAAAAAAAAAAAACAAGTAAGGAAAGCTGTCTTCGGCTGTGCCGAAGGCTAAATACCTTTCATGAATAAGCGTCACGATTTTCACTGTTTGATCCCCAGTACAGCCTGTGTGAATTTAACTTTAGCTCATACCGAAATTATCGGAGCTATCGATTATATGGGGACGATGTGTTATATTGGTCCAATCTCATTGATTTTTAACATCGACATTCCACATTCTAAAATAGCAACATTTACGAAATTTCACGTTCCTACCGATATAATTACAGGAGTTATCTACCAAAATCCGTTTATCGGAACAATCGATTGTATGGGGGCTATGTGAAATATTTATCTCATTTCAATGATTTTCAACATCGATATTTTACATATAAAAATAGCGATGCTTCCAAAATTTCGCGTTCCTATGTATTTAATTACAGGACTTATAGCCCAAAATCCGCTTATCGGAATAATCGATTGTATGGGAGCTATGTGAAATATTTATGCCATCTCAATGATTTTCAACATCGATATTTCGCATATAAAAATAGCGATACTTCCAAAATTTCACGTTCCTACCTATATAATTACAGGAGTTATCTACCAAAATCCGTTTATCGGAACAATCGATTGTATGGGGGCTATGGGAAATATTTATCCAATCTCGATGATTTTCAACATCGATATTTCACATATAAAAATAGCAATACTTACAAAATTTCACGTTCCCACGTGTTTAATTACAGGAGTTATAGCCCAAAATCCGTTTACCGGAATAATCGATTGTATGGGAGCTACGTGAAATATTTATCCCATCTCTATGATTTTCAGCATCGATATTTCACATATAAAAATAGCAACACTTATAAAATTTCACGTGCCTTCGTGTTTAATTACACGAGTTATAGCCCAAAATACGTTTATCGGAATAATCGGTTGTATGGGAGCTATATGTTATATTGGTCCGATTTTGCTGGTTCCGACAAATGATTCCTATATTGGAAAATGGTGGCCGCATACCAAATTTCAGCCAAATATCTCAAAAACTGAGGGACTAGTTTGCGTTCAAACAGACAGACGGACATGGCTAAATCAACTCATCTCGTCATCCTGATCCTCTTCTCATATTTACAAACATCGGACCAAAGTTATAATACCATTTCATGTTCATGAAAGGTATAAAAAATAATGCCAGTAACCCAAGTAATTTCAGACCGATAAGCATTCTTCCAGTATTTTCTAAGGTATGCGAGTCTCTAATGGCATCCCAAATTTCAGACTTTGTCATGCGAAATAATCACCATTACAGTCGGGCTTTCGGCCAAAACATAGCTGTTCTACAGCTATGATGAAGATTATTGATGATATTAGGATACAATTTGATCTTGGTAATCTTACGCTACTATGTCTATTAGACTTTTCTAAAGCATTCGATTTAGTAAACCATGACCTCCTCTGCAAAAAGCTAAAATATTTATTTGGCTTCTCTGATAGCTATCTTGAAGGAAGGACTCAAAAAGTTACTTGCAGAACTGAATCCTCTGCTTTCTGTGCCGTTGTTTAGGGAGTGCCGCAAGGTTCTGTCCTGGGTCCCCTCTTAGTCTTTCTATCAATGATGTATTTTCTGTTTGCCAGTATGTAAAGGTTCATGGTTATGCCGATGATATTCAATTGTATCTGTCGAGTCGTGTGGGTCTTGTGGAAGATTTGTGTTACAAAATTAACTGTGATCTAACATCAATTTCACAATGGGCTTCTGATAACTGTCTTATTCTCAACGCTGCTAAGTCATATGTGCTGCCCATAAGTAACAGTATAGTATATGCTGAAGATATTCCAAAATTGTATATTGGTAATAGTGTTTTAAACTTTGCTAACAAAATACGAAACTTAGGTTTTATTTTGAATTCTACGTTGAGTTGTTCTGACCACATAAATAAAGTTGTCAGCAATGTATATGTTATATTACGTAGGCTAAGAATGTCTGTTTCATTTACGCCCCTAGATACAAGAAAAAAGTTAGCTATTGAACTCATTTTGCCCCACTTCATGTGTTTTGAGCTTATATATAGCAAACTTGATTCTGTTTCGTCACACAAAATTGAGGTTGCGTTCAACAATGTCACACGTTATGTTTATGGGCTGAAAAGATATGATCATATTTCTTTATGGCGATCTAAAATTTTAGGATGCACCATTTCTGACTATTTGGCGGCAAGGAACTGTATATACATGTACAAACTTTTAGAAGATAAAAGTCCGCAATATCTCTATGAAAAAATACAATTGACGAGGTCTAGAAGGCATCAACATCTGATAATTCCAAAATATTCCTACTTGTCTTCGTCAAGGTTATTCTATATTAATGCTGCGAGGCTCTGGAACTCCATTCCAGAATCTATCAAAGCTGCTATGAATCGGAGTAACTACAAAATGGTAATCCACAATTATTTTAAATCCAACTGAACTTGTTGCAAATTGGAGGTTTTTTTCCTTTCTTTTCTTTTCTCTTCTTTTTTTTTTTTTTATCTGGCTTCTTCTTTCCTAAAACACGTCTCACTCTTTTAAATACAATCTCGAAAACTAACTAGTGAATGTATTAAGATTTACTGCATAATCTCTCAGATGCAATTATTATAATAGAATTAAGTTAATTTTTTTTATGCTTTTGTTATTTCCATGCTGTAGATCAGTGCTGTCCCTCCCATAGCTCAATTGAGGACACGTATTCTTACTCTCCATCGTTCAGTCGTTAGCGCACCAGCAACGAATAAACACCAAGCTTGTCCGCGACGCTTAGTGTATGCAGTCTATTTGCAATACAATGCCCTGTGAGAACTTATTTATGCTAAAAAATGCCTTTGGTGACTTGCAATGCCTTTTATGTTACAAGTCGTTCAAAGGAGGCAAAATATATAATCTCAAAGGCATTTCGATTCCTCCCACAAAAATATACATGTTTTAGAAAAAAAAACTAGCCAGAGATTATATGAAGAAAAAAAGATTGCCTTTTTGGAAAAATTCAAAGGGTGGTTGGATAAAGTAGAAAATGGGGAAGTTGTTAAGCAATCAAATGGAAAACTGAAAGCTGAGGTATCTTCCATGATCAGCTTAGACATTGCTAAACAAGGCCGGCCTTTTGTAGATGGAGTTTTTGTTAAAAACATTTGTCTGAAAATTTTTCAAAAAATTAATCTTGATACAGAAGTAGCTAAAAATATACCCTTATCCCGCCAAACAGTAGCCCGACGGATTGATGAACTGGGAATACACATTCAATCTGCAGTAAAGGAAAAAATTAATGATTGCCAATTTTTTTCTCTGTGCTTAGACGAAACCACCGATATTAATGATTTATGTCAACTGGCGATATGTGTTCGGACAGTTAACGTAAATTATGAAATAACTGAAACAATGTTTTCACTTGAAACATTCTGTGGGAATGTTACGGGAAAGAGCTTGTTCGACGTAGGAAACGAAAAAGTTTTTTCAGTTTTCGATACAAACAAATTTGCAGGAGTATGCACGGATGGTGCAAACGTTATGACCGGCAAGAATGAAGGGTTCATTGGCCAATTAAATAAAAATGGAATTTCTGGGAGACATTTTCATTGCATTATTCATCAAGTTGCACTCGCTTCAAAATTTTTGAGCGGTCATCCTGTCATGAAACGTGCAGATCAGATTATTATCAATGAAATACGGGGAGGGCACCACTCCCTCACCCACAGAAAGTTTGTAAATTTTTTAAAAACAACTTCTGCTCGGCATATTGACCTAAAAATGTATACAGACATTGGTTGGCTAAGTTGTTGTTGTTGTTGTTGTTAACAGCAAAACACTCCCCGAAGGTTTTGAGGAGTGATGCCGAAGTTGACAGTGCTTGACCGGATATGACCCCGGTACGCTGCGGTACTCCCTTGCGGTACTGCCCGACTGTCGTGGTAGCGATTTGGTATGACCAGTGGAACCTTCTAGGTCATGTCATCCCTTCATCCGTGAGGAAGAAGAAGATGGGTAATGAGAGGTGAGAGGAATCATATCCGTAGATCAACCATCGAGTAGCACGTCATTACCTATGTGCCTATTAGTCGCCTCTTACGACCGGTATGCCTACCTCGGGCATATTCTAAACCCCTAACCCGCAGGGCACTTATCGATGACCAACAAAAGGTGATGGAAAATTTCTAAACACAAAGCCATTTGATAAGTGCCCTTGAGCAAGGCCGAAATTACGTAATCATGGTAGCTTGTAATTGTTGTTACTTTTCCATCTTGTTCACTAATAATAAAAACATAGAATAATTTAAGAAAAATTATTCCCAAACGGTCAAAAGTCCACCAAAGTTTCAAAGATTCTCAAATTAATGACCACAAACTCATAACATACATACATATTAATCGCAGGACACAGCGAAAAAAGCCACCCTGTGAAAATAAGCTGAAGCTGTCAGTAAAATGATCACGTGGTGCACTAAAATCCTTGACACTGCTACTATAAATGGCGGCCGATTGATGTCGCTCTAGTTGTCGATAAGGTAGTATAAAAAACAAATAAAATGAATACATACTAAGTGAACATGATGGATATAAGCTGGCAATAATTTCAACGCAGCTTGGTGTAAGAGGTACACACTGCGGGCTTAGAAATTCCTAATCCCCTTGGTTTTTGGTTCGATGACCAACAAAAGGTGATGAAAAATTTCTAAACACAAAGCCATTTGATAAGTGCCCTTGAGCAAGGCCGAAATTACGTAATCATGGTAGCTTGTAATTGTTGTTACTTTTCCATCTTGTTCACTAATAATAAAAACATAGAATAATTTAAGAAAAATTATTCCCAAACGGACAAAAGTCCCCCAATTTCAAAGATTCTCAAATTAATGACCACAAACTCATAACATACATACATATTAATCGCAGGACACAGCGAAAAAAGCCACCCTGTGAAAATAAGCTGCAGCTGTCAGTAAAATGATCACGGGGTGCACTAAAATCCTTGACACTGCTAGTATAAATGGCGGCCGATTGATGTCGCTCTAGTTGTCGATAAGGTAGTATAAAAAACAAATAAAATGAATACATACTAAGTGAACATGATGGATATAAGCTGGCAATAATTTCAACGCAGCTTGGTGTAAGAGGTACACACTGCGGGCTTAGAAATTCCTAATCCCCTTGGTTCTTGGTTCGATGACCAACAAAAGGTGATGAAAAATTTCTAAACACAAAGCCATTTGATAAGTGCCCTTGAGCAAGGCCGAAATTACGTAATCATGGTAGCTTGTAATTGTTGTTACTTTTCCATCTTGTTCACTAATAATAAAAACATAGAATAATTTAAGAAAAATTATTCCCAAACGGTCAAAAGTCCACCAAAGTTTCAAAGATTCTCAAATTAATGACCACAAACTCATAACATACATACATATTAATCGCAGGACACAGCGAAAAAAGCCACCCTGTGAAAATAAGCTGCAGCTGTCAGTAAAATGATCACGGGGTGCACTAAAATCCTTGACACTGCTAGTATAAATGGCGGCCGATTGATGTCGCTCTAGTTGTCGATAAGGTAGTATAAAAAAAACAAAAAAAAAAAACACATAAAATGAATACATACTATGGCAATAATTTCAACGCAGCTTGGTGTAAGAGGTACATACTGCGGGCTTAGAAATTCCTAATCCCCTTGGTTCTTGGTTCGATGACCAACAAAAGGTGATGAAAAATTTCTAAACACAAAGCCATTTGATAAGTGCCCTTGAGCAAGGCCGAAATTACGTAATCATGGTAGCTTGTAATTGTGGTTACTTTTCCATCTTGTTCACTAATAATAAAAACATAGAATAATTTAAGAAAAATTATTCCCAAACGGTCAAAAGTCCACCAAAGTTTCAAAGATTCTCAAATTAATGACCACAAACTCATAACATACATACATATTAATCGCAGGACACAGGGAAAAAAGCCATCCTGTGAAAATAAGCTGCAGCTGTCAGTAAAATGATCACGGGGTGCACTAAAATCCTTGACACTGCTAGTATAAATGGCGGTCGATTGATGTCGCTCTAGTTGTCGATAAGGTAGTATAAAAAACAAATAAAATGAATACATACTAAGTGAACATGATGGATATAAGCTGGCAATAATTTCAACGCAGCTTGGTGTAAGAGGTACACACTGCGGGCTTAGAAATTCCTAATCCCCTTGGTTCTTGGTTCGATGACCAACAAAAGGTGATGAAAAATTTCTAAACACAAAGCCATGTGATAAGTGCCCTTGAGCAAGGCCGAAATTACGTAATCATGGTAGCTTGTAATTGTTGTTACTTTTCCATCTTGTTCACTAATAATAAAAACATAGAATAATTTAAGAAAAATTATTCCCAAACGGTCAAAAGTCCACCAAAGTTTCAAAGAAACGCCATATTTTTTTTTAAAACCTTAACATTTTGACAAACAACAATATACATTTTCTTATGAAGTCAGTTCCCGTAAAAACTTTTCCCTCTAAAAAATCGTTTTAAAATATATTCACCAAAAATCAACAATTAAACACTTTTCAAAGCCAAGTACTAACATAACAGCCGTGGAATTTCGCCAGCAACATGCAATTGGCTTGTTGTGAAATGTTGCTAGCAACTTTGACTTTTTTTATTTCATTTATTCTTTGTTTATTTTTCTATTTTTTGTCATGTTTTCAATTTCAAGCGTCAATTCCAACAAATGTCACTTTTTGCACAATTCCACGGCTTGTTCACGATAAGAAAATTTGTATGGATTTTGACAGCCATTTCACGCGAAACTCGATGTTAGTACCTAGCTTAAAAACAAAAACAAAATAAATCGACAAGTAAACTCTTTTTTCCTTTTCATAATTTCACAGGCTACTTTTTTATTTTTTCTTTTTTTTCACACACTTATGCAAAGCTTTTAGTATTTGTGTGCCCGCCTCTGATCTAACACGTTCCAAATTTTCTACTCTAATCCAATATGCTTTTATTTTGGTTTAAATTTCCTACTGGGCTGCTCCCATTCTCTCGTTCTCACTCATACATTCACATTTTTCATTCTGGACAGCACTGCTGTAGATGTATTATAAAAGACGAAAGTCTTACTTGTACAACCATAAAATTCAAATACAAATACAAATACAAAATGTTGGTTACATCAAAATTGCTTTGGCTTTATTTTTGAAATGGTACTTAATACAGTTATAATATTTTGTGAGATGGTTTACAATAAGCAAAACTACCGATATTCGCCAAAAAAAAAGGATTTTCCAAATTTTGTTGGTTACACCAAAATTGCGGTAAGGGCTCGATATTGTTAAATATGTGCCTATGTATTGAATATGTTTACGTATTGTGAAACAATTTTCTTTTTTCACCACATTTTTCCTAATAAAAATACGGTTATTCGCGGACGACGCATTGGTTAACGTCAGTGAAACAAATCCGAGCTATGCCATTATGAAAATGCAGGAAGACCTAGACTCTTTATATATATGGCTATGCCGCAAAAAACTGAAATTAAATGTGGATAAAACAAAATTCATGATATTTTGCAAAAACCGCACCATTATAAACGATTTAAACAACATTAGTCTGAAAATAAAATAAGATGAGATTCAAAAAGTAAGCAATATTAAGTATTTGGGAGTTTTGATTGATGAAAATTTAAATTTTGCAGAACATATAAGTTACTTAGAAAACAATATTGCAAGAAAAATCGGCTTTATGTATAGAACATGTAAGCACATTAGTCAACATCACAAAATATTAGTATACCGATCAATTATTGAACCGTACTTTATCTACTGCCCTACCATTCTACTGTTGGCAAATGACTCACACATTAAGAAATTACAAATACAGCAAAACAAGGCAATGAGATTGATTTTAAGGTGCAACCCAAGAACACCAAGGATCGTAATGTTAAATATGTTAAATTGGCTGAGTGTTAAGCAATCGATTGTTTATTTCACGTTGAAATTTATTCATAATGTTAAGTTAGGAACTTTACCAATCTATTTGAGTAGTAGAACTTATTTTAATAATGAGACCCATGATTATGGGACAAGAAGTAGCAACAATATAAGACTGCCTTGAGTAAGAACTGAGTTCGATAAGAATACTTTAGAATACTTAGGTTTCAAAATGTATAATGAATTACCTCTTGCGATAAAAAACTGTGAACACCTACATAGGTTTAAAGAGAAATTGTTTTTACATTGTAGAACACTAAATATACCTTGAAATTATTTTAGTTTTAATATTTTTTGTAAACTTTACTTGAATTAGGTCTTGAAGACCGTAATAAATAAATATTATTATTATTATTATATCTTGCAACTAATAAAGATATAAAATATAGGCTTAAAAACGTTACCCCTTTTTATTACCTATGCTCATACATACTAAATGTAAAAGAAATTTTTTTGAGCGTGTAGAACGAAAAAAAAAAAATTATTTGTTAAAAAAAAATTTTTTTTAAGTATAATTGTTTAAACAATAAGATCGCATAAAATTCCTTATAATATAGTAAAAACAATTATCTGTAAGTAAAAAAAAAAAATTAATTGATTTATCTGCAGTAGTTTATGAGAAAATAATTTTTCAATATTATCATGATCAGAAATTATCTAAAATTATCAAAAATTCAACCTCCAATAATATTAACAAAGGCATGAATTTTGACGAAATATTTTTAGCACGAGGTTTGAGTCTGGCCCACTAAGACCTATGATCTTTTATAGCACCACAAAAAGACGGATCAAGTAAAAGTTACAGTATAAAGTAAATTTTAAATTTAAATTTAACAAAATAACTTAAAGATGAAATGTAAAATATTATAAATATGTTTATACATCTGAAGAATAAAGCAAACCAAACAAGTGAAGGTAAATCAAAATAAAATAAAAGATTATAAGTAAAAGTAGAAATAGGGGCCGTTTTCTCATATAGCCTTTGATTTCAGGGTTCACTACAAATCTATATGACAATTCAATCAAAGGTTAGATGAGAAAGCGGCCATAAGTATACATAGGTAAGAGCAATAGTAGACAGCGAAACTTTGAAACTCTGATAAGTACTTAGTGTAACTGAAAATATGCGTACAAAAACGTTCTTGCTTAAATAACCTGCTGCGTATGGCATTAGGGATCGAGTTCCACAAACGAATGGCATTTATAAAAAACACATGTAAGTCCAGAGTTGATCACATATCCAAGATTTGTAATTTTAGGCACATATTTAATAGCTTTATCTCCTATATAAAGATGTGGGAGAGCATCCATGCAAATACGTTTTCTGTAGATAGGTAGAACAAAGACTTATCACAATTCAGGCAAAGTCCATTATGCAAGGCCCAAGACGTGACGGATTGCAAAACCAGGTTGAAGTCAGAGCACAGTTCGTTTACTCGATCAAGAGGACTAGACATGTAGAGTTGAATGTCATCAGCGTATGCATACAATTTTGCCGCCCCACAAGTCGAAAATACATCATTAATAAATAAACTAAAGAGTAGTGGGCCCAGGATTGACTCTTGGGGTACGCCAGCAATCACAGGTTGGAGTTCAGAGAGCTTAGGACCTACTTTTACACGTTGCGACCTGCCACTAAGATAACTTTTCATTAGCCGCAAAGAATATTCACCAAAACCAAAGTAGTGTTTGAGTTTAAAGCAAGGAAGATCATGACTGACTGAGTCGAAAGCCTTTGAGAAGTCTAATAAACAAAGCAAAGTTAAATGATTACTATCAAACGCGATTCGTATATCATCCAAGATTTTAATCATGGCAGTCGCACAACTGTGCTGGGCCCTGAAGCCGGATTGGGATGAAGACAATAAATCAAGGTTTTCAATATGCGAATAAATTTGCTTTGCCATCAGCATCTCAAAAACTTTAGACAGTGCAGGTAGGATACTTATAGGACGAAAATCACAAACAGATGTATTTTTTGCTATTGGAAGTATCCTAGCGATTTTCCATACATCAGGAAAGCACGACGTAGTTATGGACTGGTTTATAATATGGATACACACACGGAGATTACCTCCAATAAATCTTCTTTAATCAGATCCAAATTTTACCCTGAGACACACAAAATTGAAGATTAACAATCGGCGCACTAGATGGCTTTGTTGTAAGTACTTGCTGTTTAAAACTAGATGTCGATCTTTTTTGATGACTCTAGTGTCCAGTAGCGGTAAAATCGTTATTTTGGTAGTTGTCCTTGCTATTTTTGTTTATTTATCGATGACAGTAGCGGTCAAATCGTTATGATATCTGCTCAAATCTTCTTAATTTTTGGGAGTTTAGAATGAAGATTATGCTCAAGTTAACTCCCAAAATAGGAGTTAATTCGGAATTTGCGCTAATGTATCAGCCGTAGGCAAAATTATAGGGAGAATAATTTTAATAAATTTTATTGGTATGCCTGTACTTTATATACACACGTTTCCACGTCGAGCTCTGACACCGCGCTAAGTTCAAAGGGCTGGTCAGAAAGAACAACTTTGCTAGAGGGTGATGGGGGAATGAATAATGTATGCAATGAGAGGGCTGGCATGGAAATGTGTGCCAAGTTTACGATTATCAATGTTTTTATATAATCTGCTTCACCTTGAATGCATATAGTTTTTAAAATTTTCAAATGCAACGTGCAAGTTCTAAAAGTTATCCAATTCGAGTGAAATTTTGCACAGCTTATTTTTAGAGCAAAATCTATCTTATTCCGCCCGGCGAAAACAATTTTTTCTTAAGGAACAGCTTAGTGTGCATTAAGCTGTTCGTTAAAAATAAATTGTATGCATCGATAAACATAATAACTAATGGCGGCGACATTCAAAACGGTTATCATAACCTCTAACGAGATTTTTGCCGAGCTTCTCTTCCAACTTGCGGTGTGCTACTTTTGATTTTTTCCCTACAAGTTGGCGGGCCTACAGTTTTTTGCCGACACTGAACGGCACTTGCACACAGTTACGGAAAAAAGTTTGACGTCGAGAAGCTGCGCACGATGCAGACAGCTGATAATTTCTTCACTCGACTCTCACACCTGCAGAGCTATACCGTAATGGTACAATCTTTTACAAGAGCGTGCAATTGCTGGCGTATGCCGATGATATTGATACAAGGTTGAAAATTTTGGTTTATTTTCTAAACTCAGAAAAGTTTAGCGCCATTCAAAAAAATATATTAGGTTGTAGATGTAAGACTTTTATGTCTTTTATAGTACTATTTTAAAACTTTTTTGGACTTCTTTTTGAACGAGTGAATGGTTTAACGCATTTTTAAATATTTTTGAGTTTTAATTTTAGTCCCAATGCTGAAAAAACGCAATTTCCGATTAATGGTTTAAAATCAAAACTGGAAAGTTTAACCAGTTTGGTTTTTAACACTTTTGTTGTCTGTAGTGCAATTTCAAACTGCTCTGGTTGTAAATCAAAACAAAAAAGTTTTACCAGTTTGGCTTTTAAAACCTTTTGGTTGTTTGACCATCGGTTTAACCAGTTTGTATTAATTTGTGTAGTATATCCAAAAGGAGTGAAGTGCAATTTTTGTAGCATGCACGGTTGCCACAATCCTAAAGAAAAAAATGACCAAGTTGGAGTTACCAAAAAATTACAAAGCTTAAAATCAGTTTTAGATAATAATAAAATAAAAGTGGAAATCAAAAAAGGCACCAATTTGTATGCTTTCTGCACCAGTTACCACGATGATATGAATAAATATTATGGTATCCAAAGACTTTTGTTTTCGAAAAATTTTAGTTACTATTAATTTATGGTATTAATAGTACGAGATTTCACCGCAAGATCGCTACGCTCATCGAGTACACGGTAAAAAGCATATTTTTATATTAGTTTACAACGTGGACAAGACGTTTTAGCCATGCTGCCATTTTCGAAATGGCCGCTAATATTTTTAATTAATTTTTTAAAAACCAAATTTGGAAGCGTCACTACGCTCATCGAGTAGCCGAACAACCTAAACTGTGAAATATAGGTATCCACCCAGTGAACTCAAAAAGTGATGGCAGCAAACGCGCAGTTGGCCGCAACACGGTGGCAGCAGCGCCCAAAGAGGTGGTATTTGGAAGCGTCACTACACTCATCGAGTAGTAGGACAAACTAAACTGTGAAATATAGATATCAACCCAGTGAACTCAAAAAGTGATGGCAGCATTCGCGCAGTTGGTCGCACCCCGGTGGCAGAAACGTTCAAAGGGGGTGAAAATACCACCTCTTTGAGCGTTGCTGCCACCGGGCTGCGGCCAACTGCGCTATTGCTGCCATCAATATTTGAGTTCACTGGGTGGATATCTATCAGGGTGCGGTGAACGCTCAAAATACGATCTCTCAAACAACTTATCACTGCATAAAATTCAGTGGTTGGTATTTCTCGCTAGTAAGTAACCTCGCGCAAGCAACAGCAATGGTGCAAGCGTAGTCAATTATATTTTTAAGCATCGATCGTTCGTTGCGAGCGTGCATAGCAAAACCCAAAGAATTACTGTTATTAGAAAGACCACTTACGCTATTTCTCACTATTGTTGCGATTTCTGGCGATCGCGATTGTCAGCGATCGATCGCGAGCTTTTGTTTGAAAATCAATTCCATTTGATAAAATACGATTTTTTTTTTTGAGAATGTAGATGAAATAGCTTTAAGTTTTTCCCTGATAGCTTAAAGCAAAAAAATAATAGTTCCCAGTTTTATAACAAAATTTAGATATGGTATGAAAAATCTTGTGTTTACAATCTCCTAGCAATGAAATAATGCAGTTATTGTTTTAACTACCGCTCGTTTGCCTTAGCGTTTCTCGCGACATGTTAATAGCGCAAAATGAGAAAGGGTGAGAAAATCATATGATTGAGAATTCCCGATCGAATTTTTCTCCACCCTGATATCTATAGATCACAGTTTAGTTTGTTTGACTACTCGATGAGCGCAGTGACGCTTCCAAATACCACCTCTTTGGGAGCAGCCGCACCGGGTTGCGGCCAACTGCGCGATTGCTGCCATCACTTTTTGAGTTCACTGTGTGGATACCTATAGATCACAGTTTAGTTTGTTCGGCTACTCGATGAGTGTAGTGACGCCTCCAAACATAACCTCTTTGGGCGCTGCTGCTAGCGGGTTGCAGCCAACTGCGCGATTGCTGCCATCACTTTCTGAGTTGACTGGTGGATATCTATATTTCAAAGTTTAGATTGTTCGGCTACTCGATGAGCGTAGTGACGCCTTCAAATTTGGTTTTTCAAAAATGAATTAAAAATATTAGCGGCCATTTTGAAAATGGCAGCATAGCCAAAACGCCTTGTAAGCTAATATAAAAACATGCTTTTTACCGTGTACTCGATGAGCGTAGCGATGATGATGATTAATCTATTTTTTTTTTAGGATATGGACTCAATTGACTACGCGTAAACGCATAAAATAATTCTTTTGGTATTCTTTGCTTTTGTATACGTTTTAGAAAGTCTCATTCACTCGCGCTCATCATCATCATCATTTATTGGCGCTTAACCGCCTAAGCGATTTTGGCCGTTTCGTATCAAAGCACGCCAGTCATTCCTTTTTAGCGATAACCGACGCCAATTGGAAACCCCAAGGGAGTTCAAGTCATCCTCCACCTGTTGTTTCCATCTCAGTCGAGGCCTCCCCTTTCCTCTGCTGCCGAATTCAGGCGACGATAGGAAAACCTTCTGTGCTGGAGCTTCTTTGTCCATTCGCATAACATGGCCCAGCCAGCGGAGTCTTTGGGCTTTAATTCGCTGGACTATGGTCAGATCTGCGTAGAGCTCGTACAGCTCATCGTTAAATTTCCTTCGATACTCGCCGTTGGCATCACGGGAAGGACCATAAATCTTCCGGAGAACTTTTCTCTCAAATACTCCAAGGGCCATCTCATTTTCTCTTGACATTGTCCATGAATCTGAGCCATACATCAGGACAGGTATGATGAGAGACTTATAGAGCGTGATCTTTGTTCTTCGAGAGAGGACTTTACTTCTCAATTGCCTACTCAGTCCAAAGTAGCACTTGTTGGCAAGAGTGATTCTCCGCTGGATTTCTAGACTGATATTATTTTCGGTGTTAATACTGGTTCCCAAATAGACGAAGTCTCTCACAGTTTCAAATTTGTAACTATCAACAGTGACATGGCTGCCAAGGCGCAGGTGCGCCGATTCTTTCTTTGATGACAGCAAATACTTCGTCTTGTCCTCGTTCACGGCAAGACCCACTTTTTTCGCTTCCTTATCCAGTCCAGAGAAGGCAGCGCTTACGGCGCGGTTGTTAAGGCCAATGATATCAATATCATCGGCATACGCCAGCAATTGCACGCTCTTGTAAAAGATTGTACCATTGCGGTTTAGCTCTGCTGCTCGAATTATCTTCTCCAGCATCAGATTGAAGAAATCGCACGAAAGGGAGTCGCCCTGTCTGAAGCCTCGTTTGGTTTCAAATGGCTCAGAGAGGTCCTTCCCGATTCTGACGGAGCTGTTGGTATTGCTCAACGTCATTTGGCAAAACCGTATAAGCTTTGCAGGGAAGTCAAATTCAGACATGGCGGCATACAGGCAACTCCTTTTTGCGCTGTCAAAAGCGGCTTTGAAATCGACAAAGAGATGGTGAGTGTCGATTCTCTTATCATGGGTCTTCTCCAGGATTTGGCGTATCGTGAAAATCTGGTCGATGGTAGACTTACCAGGTCTAAAGCCACACTGATAAGGTCCAATCAGTTTGTCTACGATGGGCTTCAGCCTTTCACACAACACGCTAGAAAGAACCTTATATGCGATATTAAGAAGACTAATTCCGCGGTAGTTGGTGCGGTTAGCGGGATCGCCTTTCTTGTGGATTGGGCAAAGCACACTTAAATTCCAATCCGGAGGCATGCATTCGTCTGACCATATTCTGCATAAGAGCTGATGCCTGCTTTTTACCAGCTCTTCGCCTCCGTGTTTGAACAGCTCGGCGGGTAGTCCGTCTTTTCCAGGCGCTTTGTTGTTTTTGAGCCGGGATATAGCTATCCTCACTTCATCATAGTCAGGTGGTGGGACGACTTTTCCATCGTCAGGGATTGGGGTATCGGGTTCGACGTCTCCCTCGCAATTTAGCAGTGAGGAGAAGTGCTCCCTCCATAATTTAAGTACACTTTGTACGTCGGTTACCAGGTCGCCATTATTGTCCTTACAGGAGCTTGCCCCGGTCTTAAAACCTTCCGTCATCCGCCGGATCTTTTCATAGAATTTTCGGGCATCATTCCTGTCAGCCAGCATCTCAAGCTCCTCACACTCACGCCTTTCGGCCTCACTTTTCTTTTTTCTGAAAAGGCGTCTCTCTTCCTTCTTTGCCTCACGATATTGTTGCCATACACTGCGGGTTGCGCCCGTTCGCAACGTCTCCTTGTAGGCAGCGTCCTTTTTTTTCGAGGCAGTTTTGCATTCCTCATCGTACCAGTTGTTCTTGCGGGCTCGCTGGAAACCTATAGTGGCCTCAGCGGCGGTACGCAATGAGTGAGAGATATGCTTCCATTGCTCGGTTACATCGTTAGGTCGAGGATTGCCCGCTGCTAGCAGGTGTGAGAGTCGAGTTGTGAAATTATCAGCTGTCTGTGTCATGCGCAGCTTCTCGACGTCAAACTTTCCTTCCGTTACTGTGCGCACTTTCTTCGTTGCACAGAGGCGTGTGCGTATCTTGGCTGCGACAAGATAATGGTCAGAGTCAATATTGGGACCACGCAGTGTACGCACGTCCAGAACGGTGGAGCTATGTCTGCCGTCAATCAAGACATGATCAATCTGGTTTCTAGTTCTTTGATCAGGGGACAGCCATGTGGCTTGGTGTATTCGCTTATGCTGGAACCTGGTACTACTGATGACCATATTGCGAGCAGCGGCGAAGTCAATCAACCTAGTGCCGTTGGGGGATGTTATATCGTGGAGACTGAATTTTCCAACTGTGGGACCAAAGACTCCTTCCTTGCCCACCTTGGCATTAAAGTCGCCGAGCACGATTTTGATATCATGCTGGGGGCAGCGATCATAAGTCTGTTCAAGTTTATCGTAGAAGGAGTCCTTTTCTGCGTCGTCCGTCTCCTCTGTCGGCGCATAGGCGCAGATAAATGTTATGTTGAAAAACCTCGCCTTGATGCGGATCGCAGCGAGCCGCTCGCTCACAGGAGTGAACGCTAATACTTGGCGGCGAAGTCTCTTTCCCACCACGAATCCTACACCACGCGCTTTGCCGCGTGTCTGGCCACTGTAGTATACGTCACAAGGTCCGATGGTCGTCTTTCCTTGTCCCGTCCATCGCATTTCCTGCAGGGCGGTGATGTCAGCCTTTGCGTTCATGAGGACATCAACCAGTCGGGCAGCGGTACCATCCCTTGAAAGGGTCCGGACATTCCAGGTACATGCCCTAATATCCTTCTCGTAGTCCTTATTTCGTTTTGCCGGGTCGTCAACATTAAAGGGGGTTCTCATCCGAGGCTTTATTAAAATTTTCAGTGGACTAAATTTTTTACGTGGCGGGTCCCAAACCCAGCGCACAACCCGTCTCCGGGATTTTGAAAAAAAATATTCACACATTTATATAGCGAGCCGCTTGCTACAAGACAGACACCCGCTTGCAGCCGCACCACGTGGTGAACAGACGCTGCGAAAAAGACCTCGGTGAGCCTTTAAACCAAGTATGTCAGAGTGGCCCCACCGGGGCTCCCTCTCTTTCTGCCGCGAGCCTAGGTAGCTCCCGTTGCCCAGAGTGCACGAACGAGGACGCAAGAGTCGGGATTGAGCAAGGTCACTTAGCAACCACACTCCATTACGCTCTCCTTCCTGCAAAAATCGTTGGATTATGTGTTCCAATTTTTTGATATTGGAGTACTCCAATAGTATGCCTTTGTATACCTCATCGGACCACCTTCAGCTTTTTGAAAGTCGATCGACGAAAATCACGACACTATCGCTCGGACAGTATATACTCCAAGGAGTAACAACATTGGAGTACATTGCAAAGTACTCTGGCTGTAGGTACTTCATGGAGTAGCAGAAACCAAGCGAAGGTTGGAGTAGGTGGTCCAGTCCTAAGACATCGCAATGTTAGGTAGGTAGGTTCAAGTGGCTGCCGCAGGGGCACACTTAGGCCAGTTTTGAAAGGCCCGTTGTGATACCACCAACACAAGGAAAGTCAGTCCCGGGACCCAGCCATATGGAAAATCCCTGAGTTGTTGGGATTTTCCACATAGCAGAATCCCGGGACTGACACTCCTAAACCGACAACGTTACTCCTCCTCGAACCACTTAGATGACTTTATGAAGCCCATCAAGTCCTTTATGTCCAGTTCCGCGATCTGGCTTAGGCTATCTAGGAACGGAACTCCCAAAAAGCGCGTTCTCGCGCCTCTTAAAGCCGGGCAGTTGCAGATGAGGTGCTCCACTGTTTCCTCCTCCTCATCATCTTTGCAACTCCTGCAGCATCGTCGGTAGGGCACACCTAGCCTTTCTGCATGCCTACCAATGAGGCAGTGACCGGTTAATACCCCTATCAATATGCAGATTTCCTTCCAAGTTAGGGCATAAATGCGTCTAGACCTTTTAAGATCCCATTTTGGCCAGGTTTGTTTCGATATCCGACCCCCTGGGGATTGCAGCCATCTTTCGTTGGCTTGACGGAGTGTGTGCTCCTTCAGCATTAGTTTGCATGTGGCAAACGGCATACCTAAGCGCTCTTTATCCTGAAGAACCTGCTTGGTCGTGCCCTGCCTGGCAAGCTCGTCTGCCTTACAGTTTCCCTCAATGTCCCTATGTCCCGGGACCCATATGAGGTTTACGCGGTTCTGTTGGGCCATCTCCTGAAGAGATCGACGACAGCTGAGCGTCAGTTCAGAGTTGAACGTGTATGAGCCAAGGGATTTGATTGCCGCTTGGCTATCGCTGAAAATAGCGATATCTTCTCCGATAACACGTTTTCTTAACCAGGCCGCGGCGTCCAGGATTTCCGAGACTTCCGCCTGGAAGACGCTACAATGATCAGGTAGTCTGAAGGAGAGCTCAAGGTCCAAATCCCTTGAATAAACACCTCCTCCAACTCTGCCGTCCAACTTCGAGCCGTCGGTGTATATGGAAGTGCCACCATTTGTTTCGGGACAGCAATCCGTCCTCTCCCAGTCTTCTCTGCTGGGAATGTTTATTTTG
Organism: Campiglossa producta; assembly: GCA_964058755.1. Lineage (NCBI taxonomy): Eukaryota > Metazoa > Arthropoda > Insecta > Diptera > Tephritidae > Campiglossa > Campiglossa producta. Next base: position 50,898,946 of record CAXKVI010000004.1, read on the forward strand.
AAGCAGCTATTCCCGACTGCAGTGGTCGCACAACGATCTGTGCTTAGAGGGAGAAAGCTGTAAGATTCCAGAATACTGGAGTGTCCAATAGTACCCGCACCCCAACTGGAGGTTTCTCTTAGGCGCAGAGCTGATGCCGCCGCTGACCGAAACCCTTCCAGATCAAGTGGCAAAATGCCCAGAATGACCTGGAGGGCTTCGTTGGGCGTTGTCTTTAGCGCACCGCTTATACAGATCACATTGGATCTATGGACTTTCCGCAACAGATTCAGGTATATTGCCTTGCTCAGCGCCGGCCACCATACGACGACTCCATACAGCATGATTGGGCGAATGATGGCCGTGTATATCCAACTGCATACTCTAGGGCTGAGCCCCCATTTTTTGCCAATGGCTCTTTTGCATATGTAAAGAGCGATGCAAGCTTTTTTCTGGCGCTGAAGAACATTCTCGTTCCAATTCAATTTCCTGTCCAGAACTATGCCTAGAAACTTGGCCTTATCCGACAAGCCCAGGCGCGTGCCATCTAGTTCTGGTAGGTTTAGTGGCGGTATTTTGTACCGGTTGGTGAAGAGGACAAGTTCCACTTTCCCCGGGTTGATACTAAGTCCGCAGCGAGAGGACCACTTCGAAACCTCTCGCAGTGCTACTTGCATCAGGTCACACAGAGTTTGTGGGAACTTGCCTCTGAATGCAATAGCTAAATCGTCTGCGTACGCCACTCTTGGTGTATGCATGCTGATGGCTAGAGATAAGGTTGCTATTGTAGGGTTTATTATACTTTATTTGTTTTATAACTTTGTTCATTTTATACTTGTTATTTTTAAATATTTTTAATCATTATATTTCATTGTAAATGAAAATTTCTGAAGTAATTAAAAATGGTTTTCAGTTATTGATATAAAAAAAATAAAGATATCAAAAAAATCAAATTTATTAAATATAGTTCATATACTATATATTGGCGATCCTACCACGGACTTAAGAAACGTTCACATTACCCGACGCGATACATTATCGTGTTTACATATGTACATATGTACTTATGTATCATATAGACATATTTTGAACTTTTCCAGTGAAATTTAATTCTAAAAGTGCATTAATGAAAATTATACTAAATCTAAAATATTAAATTATAAAATATAGACTTAAATCTTAAATCATCATCTACATATATATTACTTAAATCTACTAAAAGAAAAATTTTCAATATCGGAACAAAATTTCATCGAACCTAATCAAAAGCTATAATATTCAGATATTCATACTAAGTGCATAAATAAATATTAAATAACAACTATCTACCAACAATTAAATACTTGAGTTATATCACAACATCAAGAAATTCAACAACTTTAACGACAACAATAAGTTCAACAACTATAACAACAGAAACATCAGTTATAATAATCAACTTCAAATTTCTTATTATATTGGATTGAATACTAAACATTAAATAATTACATCAACTACAATAAATATTAATTCAATAACAACCTCAATTCCAATTTGAAAGAGCAGTATAAATCGTGGCATTAATTTATCAACAATCAACCCTTCTTAATTGAAAATTTTGGTATTTTATAAAAATTTATACTTTTTCTGCTCCTTTTTCTAAATCTAATATGTAAGTAATTAATTATTAAATATTGATATAATTTATTTACATATACTATATATTGGAATCTGTTTATTATTGCTTTACTATAAACTCTCTTTCCAGGGAATTTTAATCATTTCTATTTGTTTCCTTTTTCAAAATGCTTAATCGTTCCCCTGTTCGTACTCGCAATTTTACAATTTCAGAAAATCAAAACAACAACAACATACACAATACACAAAGTGACACTAACACAAACATGATTGAAAACAATAATACAAACAACATAACTACATTTGGAGATAACTTTAGGGCAAATCAAACTAAAACTATTAAATTGCCTCAATTTTGGGAAGAATGTCCAGAAGCATGGTTTGTTCTTGTTGAAGGACAATTTGAAATAAATAATATTACAGACGATAATATTAAATTTCAAAACGTTCTTGTTGCCCTTCAACGAGAAACAATAACTAAAATTATAGATATTATCAATCCACCTCCTACCATTAACAAATTTGAGACTATCAAGAAAGCTCTTTGTGAAAGATTTTCTCTCAGTGAAGAAAAGAGACTTGAAAGATTATTTTCTCATATGGAACTTGGTGATCGTTCACCATCCGAACTTTTTCGTTATATGAAATCTTTAATAGGCTCAAATTCAATAGTTAGTCGTGAATTACTTTTTAAATTGTGGGTTAGAAAATTGCCACAACAAATTCAAATTCACCTAACTTCGACAGGAAATTCAAATATAGACGAAGTTATTATTTTAGCTGACAAAATTTTCGATTTACTTAATAAATCAGATTCCTCAAAATCTTCTATTTCCAGTATCAACAACAATTCTTTAGAACATTGTATTAAATCTTTGACAGAATTAACTTCAGCAATTTTTCAAAATTTAAATAAAATTAGTACTGATATCAATGAATTGCGAATCAGACCTAGATCAAAAGAAAGAGAAAGACCTAGATCTAGATCCCCAAGCAATTCCTATAGAAGAAACTTCAATTCATCGAATATTTGTTGGTATCACAGAAAATTTAGGAATAATGCCTTCAAATGTATACCACCTTTCAACTTTAATCAAATTAACAATAGAAATTCAGAAGAAAATTTAAATTGAATCGTTCCATTATGACGGTGACGGATAATGGAAATACTCCTAAACCAACCCGTCGCCTATTTGTTTTCGATAGATTTAATAAACTTAATTTTCTAATTGATACTGGTGCAGTAGTATCAGTGATCCCATTTTCTAAATTCAAAAATTATAAACGAGATTCAGATCTTAAATTATCGGCTGCTAATGGTTCTTCAATCGAAACTTTTGGAACAAAACTTTTAAAAATTGATCTTGGTTTACGAAGAGATTTCGAATTTCCTTTTATTATTGCAAATATTACTACACCCATATTAGGCGCAAATTTTTTAGAAAAATTCGGAATTACAGTTAACATTAAAGATAGAGAAATTTTAGACTCGACTACTAAATTAAGAGTTTCTGGATCAACCGGTTTTTGCGATATTTTCTCCCTTAAGATTCCAATTGCAGAAAACAAATTTTCTCAATTACTAAAAGAATTTCCTTCTATTACCTGTGAACCAGATTACACCAAAGAGGTGAAACACCATACGGTTCACAGGATTG